>JAPDVR010000019.1:2418642-2926142 GCA_026230005.1 Gila orcuttii | reverse complement strand
TCACCTGCACTCCACAGACACCCCAGAGGTTTGAGACGCGCCGGAGACCGTCGGCTCAGCTAGCGTTAGCATGACAGCTGCCGTCAGAGAGCTGGAGGACGGTGAGGATGAGGACGAGGATGAAGAGGCCACCGCTGCACCTGCTGGGACACAAGAGTTCATGGGTTAGGAATCACATGACTCTTTAAACTAGTAAACTAGCCTCAAAACTGCTAACTTCAGACTGGCAAAAAAGGATGATTCCAAGAAACAGGGTTCGTACAGATTCGGTCAAATGAAATTCCAGGACTTTCAAGGACTTTTCTAGCACCTTTTTCAAGGACTACAATCAGAGATCTCATTTAATCAAAGAATATCTTTCTTTAAAAAAAACTAAAATAGCGACTTTATTTCAACTATTCATGTCGTTCTCTGTGGGCCTCGAGTGAGTTCACTAGTGTAACAGCGTAAGCTTCTGTGTTGTACGTCACACGCACATGACCAGTGTCGGCCAATAGTGAGCCTACGTGTGACGTAGCTCTACGCTATTACACTACGCTAACTGACTCGAGGCCCACAGAGAAGGAAATCAATAGTTTAAATAAAGTCGTTATTTTTGTTTGTTTTTGCGCACAAAAAGTATTCTCGTCGCTTGATAAAGATTGAGGCACTGTAGTCACTTGGACTATTTTAACGATATCTTTAATAACTTTTCGGGGAACAAGTTTCAATCCCTTAGAAGCCTATGGAGGAGTGATCCAGCTCTCAGATTTAATCAAAAATATCTTAATTCGTGTTCTGAAGATGAACGAAGGTCTTACGGGGTTGAACAACATGAGGGAGAGTAAATACTGACAGAATTTACATTTTTGGGTGAACTATCCCTTTAATTACTAAAACATTATTTTTGCAGTTACTCTTGTTTTTGTAATTCATTACAATGATCTCCAATAAAAACTAGAATCACTATTTTTTTGTAAATAAAATAAAAAAATAACAAAAACTAATAGCAACATTACTAAACCTAAACTGTTTAAAATATTTTCAGCAGTTAAATTAAAGATGAAATAAAATTATTTATTATAATAATTAAAAAAATTATGAAAAACTTTATTCATATATTATTTTATTATATATTATTATATTATATTACATTACATGTATATTATAAAAAAGTTAATGTTCTGAAATTACTAAAACTAACACCGAAAAAAAACCAACTTAAAACGAAATAAAAAGTAATTAAAGCACATAACTAAATTACTAAATATAATTTATGAATTAATTATGATATAAAATAAACAGCTAAGCAAAAATATGAATAAAAACTATAAAAGTATACAAATAATACTAGAATAACTCTGGTTCCCACAAACTGGAGCACTTACTCTCTCTCTCCTTCTTCTTCATGCGCTTGCGTCTCCTGTCGATGGAGGCCACCTCAGATTTGAGCGAGAGGTAGTGATTCCTGATGTCCTGCAGTTTTTCCTGAAGGAAAGCGATGCGCTCTAGACTGCTCATCTTCTCCAGGTCCGCTGGATCAACAGGAGCGAAAGGGAACTGACGTCAGACACTCGGTTCTCATCAAACGGGTTAAGACTATCAGGAATCCTGGCACTTACACATCTGGAAGGTCCACCTGGTCCTGGCGTGATGTTCCCGGCTGTGGGAATGATCCGGCTCTCCGTGTTTCTGGTACCGGTGGCCTGAGGGGGGGGTCCGGCTTGAGCTCTTGCTCTCGCTGATACACTGGTCCTCGCTGTCACTGCTGTGGGCTGCACACACACACACACACACACACACTGTTACTGGACTGGCCTTGCATGCATTCATCAGTTTACACTTGCATTCATAATGACATTAAACAAAAAAAAATTGTTTGATTTAAAATAATCAATAATCAAGTCTGTGTGAAAGTAGAGACCCAAATTAAGATTTGTGCTAATAATTTAGTAATTAAAATGAATAATAAAAACAATCATGTTTACATTTTTATGTTTTAAATAAAGTTAATAATTTTAAAAGAGTAAAAATTAAACAAAACTTTAAAATAAATTATATTTTATTTTATTTGTTGTTAAATTATTGAAATACTAAGTTAAAACCTTAACCGGACCTTCTACCAGTGCAAATAAATAAATTGAATGATTTAATTAAATTAAAGAATTTTTACATAAAAAGACAATTTAAATTAAACTAAAAACAAGATTAAAAATTGTATTTGTAGTAAAATTATTGGAATATTAATTTTAATGTGTAAATATTTAGGTCAAACTGAAAGGTCTTCCTTCAGTTTACACCCAACCAGACCTTTTATAAAAAAAAAATAATAAAAAAATAACACCTAAAAAAAGGTTAAATATTTTATTTGTTGTAAAATTATAGAAATATTAACTTCAAGGTGGTACTTCAAGTCAATAGTAAATGTAGGTCAATCTCAAAAGTCTCCTGCAGAAATATATTACTATTGTATAAAAATCTTCAAAATAACAAGATATTATTACAAGATTATATTACAATAATCTAACCAAGAAAAATGTGTTTAGAATTCATTTCAGGTTCAGGGACAGTGTGAAAAAATTCTTGGCAGAAGAGTGTTAGCAAACCATAACTTAATTTGGAGACAAAGTCATCTCTTAAAGTGAGTTACTGAAGTCACCGAACTCCTAGAGCTTTTCATTACCAGACGACACCACAGCTTCTCAATGATAAACACACTCGAAACACACTTGAGAAACGAGAAGCACAGACACTGGAGCACGTTCACATCCCTGCAGGAATAAAGGACTGACAGTCTGGAAGGACTCGACAAACACTGAGTTCCACAGGAAAGCTGAAGCTGAAGCTTAGCATCGCTCGGCTGATCTCTAAACACACACGAGCTCTTCGAGTGGATGTGCGGGCTCTCACCTGGTTTGCGGTTCTTCTTGGGATGCAAGCTCAGGTTTTTATGACTCCGCTTGTGTTTCTTTGCCGCTCCGCCGCCTTGAGACTCTTTGTGCCGCTTCTGACTGGATGAGGCTGTGAGACGGGAGAGAAACATTTAGAAATGCATTTCTTGGAATGATTTTGTACTTATTTTTTAATGTGCACTAACAACTACTCAAGATTTAAAGGATAATTCCGGTATTTAGCACTTTGAGTCTGTTTTCTGGTTTGTTTTGGATGAACTAGAGTGGTGGACACAGAAATGTTGACGATGGGTCCTGTCTCGACTTTTTGACTCTTTTAGAATCGCCTTTGAGCGCTTCAGAGTGGCCGTCTACCGGCATGCACAAACATGTCCTTAAAACAACCCTTAACGTTCGTTTTCAAAACTCACCGAGTGTTAGTGGTGTTCGTTGATGAGTAAAAACAAATATACCGGCGCAATGTATGATTTCAATCCGTGTTATTTGATATAGTGGAACTATTTTTTCAGATACCTCACAACCGCGAATAAACTTCCGCTCGATATTTGAGTCTGAAGCGTTAGCACACTCCCGACCACTTGATAGCGGTAGCGCAGTAATATCAACGAGCAATGAGTCCTCCAAAAGAAATCAATGCGATTTTACAAAACGCCAAATAAAACACGACAGAAACTGTATTTCGCTACGCTACTTGTTTTGGAACATCAACGAACACCACTAACCAGTCCTTCCAGAAAAACGCAGAGTTTTTTTGTGATTGTTGCAGGCAAAAATCCTTGATTATTTGGCCCGTTTTCTTTAAAAATGCGATGGAATATGCGGGATATTTATGCAATTTTATGCGATGAAATTGCGGGAACTTGCAAAAATTGCGGGAACTTGCAAAAACTGCGGTTTGATGAAAAAGAGAAAAAAAGTGATTCCCCCAACACCCTGTTCTCACTAGGCTACTACCTTAATGTAAAGAGTCATTTCTTATTACTTCCTTTGATAAGCAAGCATACCACATCATAGAAAGTGCTGGGAATATTTAATTTCTCATCTTGGTTTTATTTCAGACTGTAACGAGTGTAAATAAGGTGTGGCCCCTTTAAGAGCTGCGCGCTCCCTGTTGAACTGTCTGCAGTGTTATATTATTTGTGCGCCTCGAACACCCCATGTGTGCGGGTAATTTCTTTTTGATGCTACTTCTTTTATCTTATTTTGTTTATTAAGTAACGACGTGACGGTAGAACATGTGACAGAAAGTTATACGAGTTCGATTTGGGAATAAAGAGCAAGTTGTGAGATGCCAATCGCCTCCGTGATGGCCTCTGCAATAACTTCAGCTGTGAGCTATCACGTCGCGTCACTTCATAACGTCCCCATGGAAACAGGGGGAAATGGCTGCTCTTGTGTGAAGCAAACACAACATTTTTAAACTTTCTGGTAAGATAAATGTGACTTTTTTGCAACGAAAATGCGAGGATTATGAAATCATGCAAGCCCCGCATATTTTGCACGGAAATCGGCAATTTATGCGGCGAAAGTGCGGCGTATTTGAAAAAATGCGGCCCCCGCATGAATATGCGGACTTTGGCTGATTATGCACTAAATCATGCGATCGCATAATCGCGTTTTTCTGGAGGGACTGACTAACCACTCGGTGAGTTGCAGTTTTGAAAACGAACGTTAAGGGTTGTTTTAAGGACATGTTTGTGCATGCCGGTAGACAGCCACTCTGAAGCGCTCAAAGGCGATTCTAAAAGAGTCAAAAAGTCGAGACAGGACCCATCGTCAACATTTCTGTGTCCACCACTCTAGTTCATCCAAAACAATTATCTTTTTAAATAATATTCACAGCATATTAACACAAGAACAGGGTTCGTGTTTAAAAACACGAGACGCAGGGCAGTGGAATGAAAAAAAAAAAAAAACTATTTTATAAAAAAGTTAAACTTCTTTTTCTTTATACAGTTTTCATGTGTGAGATGCAAATTACAAAAGTGTGTTCTGTGTGAACATCTGGTAACTTTGCTCCAAAACCTAGTGATCCTCCTCACTTTCTAACCAGTTTGTCGGAAAGCATTAATTCAGGGTTTGACAAATTAATCACATTTTAGAAATATCTTTTTAAATCATAAAAATCATTGAAGTATTGGTAACACTTTTCAATAAGGTCCCATTAGTTAAAGCCTTAACTAACATTATCAAACAATAAGCAATATATTTGCTACAGTCTGTTAACATTAATTCATAACAAAACAAATGTTCATGTTAGTTTATGTTAGCTAAGGTCAATTAAGTAACAGATGCAACATTTGCTTGGTAAATATTGTATTTAATTGTATCGTATTAATATTGAAATTAACATTGAATTAGACAAATAAATGCTTTAAAAGTGTTTTTCATTGATAACAAATTTAGTTGACTAATGTTAACAAATTGAACCTTATTGAAGTATTTTAGAACTAATGTAATAGGAAATAGTTTTATAATGTAAAATAAAATAAAAAATAATTGAAATCTGTTTATAGGCACTACAGTTCAAAAGTCTGGGGTTGAAACATTACGATTTTGTTAATGTTTTTGAAAGAAAGAAGTCTCTTATGTTCAACGTGGCTGCTTTTATCATACATCATCTGCTTTTAATATTATGATAAATATACATTAATATTATTACATTTTAAAACTACTGTTTTTTATGTGAATATACAGTAAAAAGTAATTTATTCCTGTGATCAAAGCTGAATTTTCAGCATCATTACTCCAGTCTTCAGTGTCACATGATCCTTCAGAAATCACTATAATATGATGATTTGATGCTCAAGAAACAAACATAATTATTATCAATGTTGAACAGGCTTCATTTTATTTTTGTGGAAACCGTGAGATTTTGTTTTATAGCATTTATTTGAAATAGAAATCTTTTGTAACATTATGTCTTTACTGTCACTTTTGATCAATTTAATGTATCCTTGCTTAGTAGAAGTATGAATTTCTTTCTAAAAACAATCGCACTGACCTCAGACTGTATTTATTATTCATGTATATTCATATTTATAGGGGCTACACTCATAATTTGCTGTCTTTGTTTAATGACAGAATAAATCAGCGATAGAGAGACTGATGAACAGAGTTTAGTTGCTGAATAAAAGCATTAACTTCGATCAATCAAAACGATTCGCGGGACTCTAATATAAAAACATAAAAACTAATATATTTTTTATTCATATGTTGCAGAAAAGCAACAAGAACAACTAAAACAAAATAGAAATGATTTACAGGCCAGAGTTTCTTTTTATAACATGTTTGCAGCGTTGAGCGATGTAGCCAATCACAGACATATGTGTTGATTTCTTGAACGCAATGGCCAATCAGAAGCATTTAAGATAGACTCCCCTCACCGCTCAAAACGGACTTTTTATTCAGAGCTGAATTCTGTATGCTGGCAAATCCTCTAATTATAACAAACAAAGTGTATATATTATAATCGATTCATTGTGCAGTCAGCCTTATTGATAATAACAGAGATGTGTGAAATCGCGATGAACTGATGTCAGCTTTTTAGGAATTATTAAGGGAGCGCACTTTGCGCGCATTCAGTCATGCCAAACCATGCACGCAGTATCTGCTTGCTTTTATGTTATAACAGTGGTTTGTGTGTTAATGCTTTAATAACAAATAATTTATCAGGAGCATTTATGCTGATGTGTATGATTGCGACACGTAGGCTAACTTAAAATTATTTGGAGGTACAGAAAAAAGTCTATTTGCGGGCGGGAGCAGGACAAAACATAAATGTTGCTGGCGGGAGAAAGTAACATAGAAAGAAGTTGAGAACGTCAGTTATAACGACCCACGAATTAAAAAATGGTCGGGTTTAAATCGGGCTCGGGCTCATAATTACAGTTAATGTGTCGGGCCGGGCTCGGGTAGGGTCGGGCTTGATTTTTTGGTCCCCATCTAAGCTCTAGTATAGTTTCTCCACGCACCTTTGGCTTTCTGCTCGCTCTCCTGCTGGCTGCTGTTGCTGAGCGTTAGACTGCAGTTGCTGTTACTGTTGCAGGACAGGTTTCCGTCGAAGGCCTTGGAAGGGGATCCCGCCTCCTCTTCCCGATGGATCTCCGGAATCTCTCCCCCTAAACTCTCCACCTCCACCGTGCTGCTGTCGGACTCGCTGCGTCCCCCGGCCCGCTCCTCCGTCAGGGGTCCTTCGGGTAAAGAGGCGTGTTGAGGACTGGCGGGCAGCGAAGGCGCGCGGATCTCGGGAAGAACCTCAGCGGGACCTTCGGCTACGGCGGGAGACTCGGGAGTCGTCGGAGGCGTGTTGAGGACCGAGTTGGTGCCACTGCTGGGATTCTCCTGCAGCTTCTCCTCTGCGATCTCCTCTTCGTCGTTGTCCCGGGCCGGTTTGGTGCTCGGCTCGTCTGAAACGGTTCCTGCAGGAGGAGGAGAGTTCGCCGCCTCCGTGTCCGAGTCTGAAAACAGGTCTTTTAAAATCTTCTTGGGCCATTGAACTTGAATGCTGGACCAAACGTCCTTCTGGCCTTTGGTACGAGAGCTGGGCGACCTGTCATCGATCCCTGTGGATATTTTGGCTCTTTTCTCTGGGATTTCCCAGAATCCTGAACACCCGCTTTTATTCTTCTCCTTGACGCCGTTGTATTTCTTCGAAGGCGAGCTCTTGGTTTTCGGATGCCCTTTTGGTATTTCCTTGGGTTGAAGTTCAGTTGCTTCGTCTTCAGAACTGCTTTCGCCTCGATCCTCCACCGGACCTCGTTCTTCCAACTTTTTCGGTGAACTACTTGGTAGCCAATCGCTGCCTCTACTGCTTCTGGTTTTGCCCTTTGCCGGGCTTTTCGAACTGCGTTCACCTAGAACTTCTGCTTTTTTTCTTCTGCCGCCGAATCCTTCGACGTCCACCTCAAACTGGCTCTTTCTCTTGCCCGATTCTGGGCTTTCCTGGACGGTGGGTTCCTCGTCGACAACTGTGGGAGCTTTGAAGTCTTCAGATGGGCTTCCGGTTTCCCAGTGCTGTGGTGTAAGCGAGCGCTCTGGAGGACCTCCTTTCCGAAGACTCGTTCGTCCTGGATGATCCTCTTCGTCATGATCAGCGTCATCATCTTCTTCTCGTTCACTGTCATCTGTGGAGCTTTCCGAGCCTATGGGAAACAGATGTCATACTCATACGAAACTTATACGAATCCTCAAGGAGTGTATTAAACACAGAAATACTCCATCATAAGTCCAACTCGTTTTTTTTTTTTTTTAAACTTTGGCCATGTTTAGCATGAGAATCCATAAGTCAGAAGGCATGAAATAGCATTAGACATCCCCTTTACAGGTGAAGTGTGAAATTTCTCAGACACTATTTGCACAAAATGGAATTGCAAGAACAATTACTTTTCCAAAAGATGTTTTCCAAACGCTCCACACTACTACTCCTTCTGCCATTGTCTGTACACACAGATGTCAGGCTGCTAGACCAAACAGATCAATGTTTTTGAAGTCACAAAATCACTGTGCCACCCGTCAGAACCAATGGTTCACTTGAAGTGAGTTTTTAGTATAGAAAAATTGCACAATTTACCTTTAAAAAAAATATAAGACTCATAATTACTGTGAATGTAAAGGTACCTGGGAGGCCGTTGAGAATAGATGTGATCTCGATGGGCTTGACGGGCATCTGCTGGTTTAGTTCATCACCACAATCCTCCATCTGCGAGAAGACATCACTGCCAGAGTTCGGTTTCGACAACCGATTGATGCGATTTCTAGGTAAAGGAAAGTCCTCTCTGTCCGTCAGTCTCTCTATTCGGTCTCTTTCTCGCTCTGCTTTATTCTGTCATTAAACAAAGAGAGCAAATTAAGATTGTAGCCCCTATAAATATGAATATACATGAGAAACACACTGCCATTCTAAATTCTGAGGTCAGAACCATTTTTTTTTACTTTTATTCAGCAAGGATGCTATAAATTGATCAGTGACAGTAAAGACATTTATAATGTTACAAAAGATTCTATTTCAAAATAAGTGCTGTTCTTTTGAACTTTCTATTCATCTGAAAATTCTGAAAAATAATCACGGTTTCCACAAAAATAATAAACTGTTTAACATTGATAATAATCATGAATGTTTCTTGAGCATCAAATCATATTAGAATGATTTCTGAAGGATCATGTGACACTGAAGACTGGAGTAATGATGCTGAAAATTCAGCTTTGATCACAGGAATAAATTACATTTTACGATATATTCACTAGTCTTAGGAAACACACATGCATGCATGCACGCACGCACGCACGCACACACACACACACATATATATATATATATATATATATATATATAAACATATATATATAAACATATATATTACAACAGTTATTATGAATTGTAATATTTCACAATATTCCTGTATCTTTTATTATATTTAGCGACCCACAACTGTAGTGTGTTCAATTCGCATGACTTGATTTCATAAGAAAAAAAAAGCAGAAAATCTTCTTGACTGTACCTTTATTTTTTTGCGGTGCTTTATTTTAGGGACGTTCTTATTGGCTGGTCTGATAATCTTATCGGCTTTGACCCACTCGTCATACCTGTTAAGAGAAAGAGTTGGTCAACATTTACTAATTAATACTCCAAAACTGATAAAACTCTGCGTCTTGTTGCAATAATGAAATGCAATGTCCAAATAATGAGAAATCACATTGTACAAGTCCCACAATTCCAACATATAAAGTCACTATTAAGAGAATAAACAAACTGTATACACAAAACATTAACTGCATTTACATGGACCACATTAATCCGTTTGTAATCGGACTAGTAGCACAGTCGAGGAGGAGAAAAAAAAAAAAAAATCACATGTAGCCATGTCAAACAGAATGAATTAAAATCTCATTCGGAACATAAGTGGTGGTTTAAACTGTTTCTAATTTGATGGAGAGGACATGTAAACACTTGATCTGATTGAAAACCGAACCTGGAAAGTTTCATTCCGATTGAAACAAAAAGTGTCCATGTAAATGGGCATGATGTTCACAAGGTCCTGCTCTATTTTTGTCAGCAGCAAGAAATTAGCTTCAAGTCTCAATGCTTGTACAAATCAGAAATGTCCACACAACACAAATAAACCCGACACAAATCTGATAAGTAGAACTTGATAATTGATCTCTTTCCTAGTCAAGGGTTATTCATACCGACAACAATTTGCAAAGGCAAAACACCCAGAAATCATTCACTTTCAATGAGAGCTCGAAGGAAAACCCTCCAGAACTGAGCAAAGATGGCAACATGCAGATTGCGTAGTTCGGTTTCATATGGCGGCTGAAGAACTGCCATTGAGATGAATGGGAACGCTAACGGGTCGCTCTCTGAGGTCACGTGACCCACCTCCTGATACGGGTCACTGCAGTCCAGTAAATGAAAGTGTACTTTCACACTCCATTATTCTCTGATCAACCTCTCAGGCACAGAAAAAAAGCCAAAAAGTCTGTTAAAGGGATAGTTCACCCAAAAATGTAAATTCTGTCAGTATTTACTCTCCCTCATGTTGTTCAACCCCGTAAGACCTTCGTTCATCTTCGGAACACAAATTAAGATATTTTTGATTAAATCTGAGAGCTGGATCACTCCTCCATAGGCTTCTCATAGGCATCACACACATGACCAGCGTCGGCCAATAGTGAGCCTACGTGTGACGTAGCTCTACGCTATTACACTACGCTAACTGACTCGAGGCCCACAGAGAAGGAAATCAATAGTTGAAATAAAGTCGTTATATTTATTTTTTTTGCGCACAAAAAGTATTCTCATCGCTTGATAAACTTAAGATTGAGCCACTGTAGTCACTTGGACTATTTTAACGATATCTTTAATAACTTTTCGGGGAACAAGTTTCAATCCCTTAGAAGCCTATGGAGGAGTGATCCAGCTCTCAGATTTAATAAAAAAATATCTTAATTTGTGTCCCGAAGATGAACGAAGGTCTTACGGGGTTGAACAACATGAGGGTGAGTAAATACTGACAGAATTTTCATTTTTGGGTGAACTATCCCTTTAAAATCAACCAACATTCTTCCTCTGCCTCAAAGACGATAGTACGGGGCTGTTTTTGTAACCATTTCCACAGAACGACAAGTCTGAGCTCTTGTTTACAGCTGGTAATAAGATGTGTTTTGGTTGATCGAATCACAAGTAGACACATTCCCATTTACACCTGGTGTTTTAATCCGCATTGTTTCTCCACTTTCAACCACTTCTGTCCTGATTTCTTCCAGGGGAGGGTAAATGTATGGGTTTCTACAGATCTATTTACACATGATCCCGACTGGAGAAAACAGAAAAACATACGGAGAACATCAGCTTTGGTTTCTGCTCTGACAGCCACAAGACCAGCCGAAGTGTGAGTGTGTGTGTTAGTTCATCTTAGGGCTGTACAATATAGCTAAAACAAAAAAATGACCACGATATAATATTTCATGTCGTTCGGTATCGATAATTATTGACATTTTAAGTCAAATTGTTTTTTAGACGAGTAGAAAAGTTTGAATTTAAACCATTTTTTATTTATTTATCCACATTATTAAGGCAAACAACAAATTAGTTTTAGCAGTCAAAAACAAAAATAAAATCTAAACAAAAATATCTTCTTTATGTCTTATATTAAGATAAAAAGTAAGTTTTAAAGAAACTGCTGAACTTAAATAAAATGTTACAAAATGTGTGCAATGTAAAAGTGTAAACGTAGAACAATCCAGGCAAACTTTGAGGTAGATCAACATCTGTAAGGGTGTAACGTTCACAAAATACACGGTTCGGTTCGATACGACACAGTGGTGTCACGGTTCGGTACGTTTTTGGTGCAGCAAAAAGAAAGAAATGCCAGAGAAATTATAAATAATTTATAAAAATAACAAATATTTTTAAATAAGTGTGAGTTTTCCTTCATCTTGAAACGTTTAGTTTTATAAATGGGGGTAATCTTTGAAGGATGAACAAATAATGTTTTGGTCATCACATTAAAAATAACAATTAAATACGATAATATTTGAGTTTTGAAGTGCTGGAAAAATGATGTGTGATGTACTTGAAAGCATTTGACTATTCCTGCTAAACTTCCATGGTTACAGTGAGTGTTACTACAGTAAATCCATGGTGAATGTTGCTGATCTGTGGACTTAAAGCCTATAACTAGTTCATTCATGGAACAATGTTTCTCCTGGTTTCCACGTCAGCCCTGTTTGATCCGTTAATAACGGAAAGATTTGAATGCTTTCACTAGATCTCGCAGCGATGTTATTACTTCAGTGGAGAATTCAAATGCTGTGTTTACTCTCAGCGCTGTATAACAGTGTCGCTTGATCAAGATCGGCTCACGCTGCACTGATGTTGATGGTCCAAACCAAGCGTACCGCACAAGCCCTGAAAAGTGAAGCCAAAGCGTCTCGATCGCCCCCCCCCCCTAAAATTGAAGCAGAACGGAGCAGACATAGGCCGCTTAAAAAAAGTGCAGGACTGGGAGAGTGTATTCGGCGAGAGTAAGGGCGGGGCGTTGATTTCACGGCTTTACATCCTGCTTACTACTGCGCAGGTCTGGTCCCGAGATCGCAACTGCGCAGACTCAAGTCCCAAGATGCCAGCACCATATCGGCACACTGGCGGCTTCACTTCTCACCAATGGAAGAGAGCGAAGGGGCGTCATCCATCTTTTTTTACAGTCTATGATCCAAACTGATAAACGGTCCGTGAAGCATAAAATAATGAGTAGCGCAGTTTCGTTCCACATTCGTTACGTTTGCCATTTGATGTTGGGCAACGGTGTGGTGGTCGCACCAGCATCTCTTCCATTATGAGCGCCTTTTAAATAACGAACTTGAGCGCGCTAAAGACGCGATATGTGAACGGCCCCTAAGATCAAAGGGCGATGTGTGCGCATTTAAATGAAAATATCGAGCGCTATATCGAACATTTTTTATATTGTTACCGACAATGGCTTACCGTTGATAAATACTGATACCGTTTTATCGCCCAGCCCTAGTTCATCTTCAAACTAAACTTCATAATATTAACGCAGATCAGTAGTCAGAGAGCAAGTGTCTGTTGTGGCTGTTCGATCACATGAGCATTTACATTACGAAAGCAATCCGGTCGAATGTGTTTCCAACTACCTCTGGAAGTGCTTGAAAGTGGACAAGCTCAAAACGTTTTAGACCCCGTTTACACCTGTATTTAGCGTCGTCTACTTGTGATCCGATCGACCAAAGCGCATCTTAATACCAGGTGTAAACAGGGCCTCAGACACACACACACACACACACATAACAGATTGCACACAGTCCAACTGATGCATGTTGCACACAAAACTAGAAAGCATGGTGTTCACAAAGTACCAGCTTCTCATTACAAGCATTAATTGCTTAAACTACCAAAGTTTCCCAGACTAGTGCATCAAATCTTTCAAAGTTTTGAGGCACTAATTAGTAAAATGGATATCCATGAGCAGAACTGCATCAATTACAGCAGTGAAATAATCTGTATTTAGCACCTTTGCATGGGCAGAAATCTGGATCACACATTTCCTACTAATTTGCATCCACTGCATTGTGATTTAAACAAATTTTCACATGTTAAAACAAACAAAAAAGCTGGTCACTTGACATGTCCGTCAAACTGCAATAGAGCGTTGCCGTGATAACGTATTTTTGTAGGCCAACCCGTACGTTCGCATCACCCTGGTTCCCTCGACAAATACACAACAGATTTTTCCACTGGGTTTTGGATTATAAGCACTGCGACCAACAAAAGTTACACATTTTGTTCATCATGATAATCTTCACAAATGAAGTCTAAATACAATCTGCAAAAATTAAAAGCAATAAACGAACTACACCACAGTCGCACGACTTCAACCTCACCATCCAGTCTTTTCTTAAAAAAACATTTTCCCTGAAAGTTTGACTTTAAAAAACATGAGTATTGCAGCCCTTTAATCTCATTTAATGTCCCTGACGACATGTGTAGTCCCACACAGACACTGGATGTAGAATAAAACATGAAAACACCTAGAGCTTGTGTTCACCACAGACCTTATTTCAGGCATTTAACCCATTCAAAAACGCATCGACTGACTTCAGGCCGATGGAACCGCAAGCGCTAAAATGCTCGTTTCCAGGTTTTGGCCTACAAAAACTCCACATGCACCAGCCTTTCTAACTCCAGGACTATAATCTGCTTGGGGCTACCAATTTTTTGGCAAATGCAAACAAATGAGGCATGAGTTCCCAGGGTCCTGCCTTACCTGACGTTCCAGCCACAGTAGTGCACCAGGTAGAGCACCTCTCCCCCCTCCAGGTCTGACTCTTTGACAGTGGCTTCGTACGTCTTCAGATTTCGGCCTCGCCCATACCTCACCTGCACCTTCATCCCAGGAGGGTAACACTCAAACTCCTCCCCTTCCTCCCACTCCTGACTGCTGACATCCCTGCAAGAAAGACAATTCAGTACTTCCCGTTTCCTGGCCCTAGGCTTTTCCCACAACCGCCCTCCCCAAAAAACCCACCCTGAAATCTGGCTTTCTCAGCCTAGTGCTTCTAAAATCTTATGTTCCTCATCTTTCCCTGTCGGATAAGTCTAACACTCCTCCTGAACTTCAGAGGAAGACATTATGGGGTCATCAGCCGGCTGTCTGAAACCTCAACTGGAACTGGAATATATTAAGAAGCTGATCTAAAACTGCCTGATTCGTTTTAAACACCTGAACATGAATCTTCTGTCATCATTTACATTTACTCACCCTCATGAAACCTGTGTTTCTTCTTCCATTTGAAGAATCTCAAGCTGCTCTTTCCATATAATGAAAGCATTGGCTGTCAAGCTCCAAAAAGGACTGAAATAAATTAAACATGCCCGATCCAAGTATTCTGAAGCCATACTATTTTGTATACTAAGTCAAACTCTCTGCAGTCCAGCTTGGATGATTTATGATATACGCGGAAAACTCGGAATATCAAATACATCGATAATATATGGATAAAGACAACTATCCGTCTGCTTTGCCATTCATCTCAAAGGCCGTTGGTCCGCTGGAAATACACAACCAGCATCTTTGCTCATGGGTGCTGGACATTGACATCTTTTTAACCTGAACTGTGAGCGTCATGTGACAAATGACTCTACAGCTCTAGGAAAAGGACATCACTGATTGGACGGCTAACAGCACTTAAAGAAGTCAGTCTCAAACCCTTCACTGCTGACTACCATGAGCTATAACGTCAAAGACAGCAGACAGAGAAAAATAAAGTTCTATCAAAAAATAATAATATAAGTGAAACTTCTACACATGTTATGTTATAAATTTAATATAATTTATATTTATTTAGATTTTTTTAATATCCTTATATAAATATATATATAATACAATTTTAAAACAGTATGATATGTATATATATATATATATATATATATATATATATATATATATATATATATATATATATATATATATATATATAAATAAATGTACATAATTCACTTGTTATGTACACCTGTACATGTTATAAAATTTATACATTTATTTATTTCCATTTTTCATATTATATATGCATATAAAAATATAAATAAATAAATATATATATATATATATAAATGTATATGTTTGACTAGAATAAAACTATTCATTATTTTAAGAATTTTTTAGCTTGTTTTATATATGAATAATGTACAGTATATATTCAATAAATTGAAATAAAACATGTTAAAAATATGATTAAAAAAATCACTGAATACCAGTGAATCTATGACAATTCTTACATTTATTATATATATCCAAGTAAAACATCTACAATAATATAACAAAAACATATTAAGTGATTAAGTTATTTTCCCAGAATACACAACCATGTTTAAATGGCAGTGAATGGAGAAAGATGCATTTGCCCCATTATGTTGTGGTAATGCCATCTACTAACCACCAATGCTAATCAACAAAAACCTGTAAAAAAAGAGCTACTTTTATGGAAACTTGAATGTTGTTTTTTAATCTTTTTTGGAGCTTGACAGCCTGTAGTCATTATATGAACATTCAACTAAACGTCTCCTTAAGTGTTTCACTGGAGAAATACAGTCAAACAGGTTTAGACCAACATGAGGGCAAGTAATGATTTTTCTAACTAGAAGATATTTCAAATGTGACTTTGAACTTGAGTTCAAGATGTGTGTGTGTGACAGGGAAAGGGTCAAAGTGCAGCAAGAGGGGCACAGCGAAGCTCAGCAAAGGGGCAAATCACAATCACGTTAGAGAGCATAGAGGAAGCCACATTAGACAGTTATAGCACACTGAACTCTACCACTCAAATCACTTCACCAAGTTCAACCGAGACACAACCCTAGTTAGTTAGCAGCAGACAACCTTCAACTAGTGATGCAACAACTGAGCTGGTACTAGGCAGGACCCTGGTTCCACATAGTTATTGATTCAATACAGAAAATGAAGGGGAAAAGCATCATTGGAAAACCACCATTGCAGGATGACTGTTGAGACGGCAGCAAAAAAGCATTATGAAAACCAGCTAAATAATCAGATCACTGCTACGTGAAGGAGATTAGTTAGGCAGTTTAATCTCAAAAACGCAAAAGTTACATGTGCATCCAAATGCTTTAAATTAGAGACAATGCAACCAGATTTAGTTCAGGGACTGAAGTGTAGAGGTGGGAATCGTTTGACATGTAACAATTCTGATTCCATTTTTAGTTCCGCTCCATTCCGTTTCATTAATGATGACATTTAGAATTTTAAGTTCAACATGACTGAACAGTAAAGTGAGCAATTCCTCAGACTAAATACATTCCATTGCTTATGAGATCAAGAACCAATTATTATAAAGTAATGAAAATAAAGCTTTTTTGCGGAACAGAACGGCTTCTCGATTCCCAACCCTACCCAGGCACACGGCTCGACACGATCTCAGGATCAGGGTCTGTTCTCATCCACACAACAACACAGCAGAACACTAAAGGCATGATATGAGAGAGCGGGAAGCATCGGGAAACACTTGGGAAGCAGTGGAAGAGCTTAACTAGTCAGTCCATCGCTCAAATGAGCTTCAAAGTCACACCTGAATAGTTCAAGACAAAACTTAACACCCAAAACTCACAGATCCGAAGAGATCATTTTTCCACAAAAATGGTGCCGCAATAATTCAAATTTGACTTCTGCTGACTCATAATCAAGGATGCATTTAATTTTTCAAAAGTGACAGTAAAAATGTACTATAATGTTACAAAAATTTCTGTTTCAAATAAATTCTGTTCTTTTAAACTTTCTATTCATTACAGAATCCAGAACAAAATGTATCCACAAAAATATGAAGCAGCAAAACTGTTTTCAACATTGATAACAATCAGAAATGTTTCTTGAGCATCAAATCATCATATCAGAATGATTTGTGAAGGATCATGTGACACTGAAGACTGGAGTAAATTGATGCCTAAAAATTCAGCTTTGATCACAGGAATAAATTACACTATACTATATATTCTCATAGAAACAAGTTATTTGAAATTCTAATAATATTTCAAACTTCTTAACAGTATTTTTTAAGCCAAACTTTTGAAAGATGGCGTATGATGACATAATTGACTATGTAACCTGCTCACAAACACACAATACATTGTGGTCTTTATGTTTATTACTTATTTTAAAGATATTAAATCGAAAGAAATTGAATTTTAGCTTTATTCCTTCACCAGCTGGCGGTGATATAACAGTCAAGAATTAATGAAATATCTAACAAATGAAATTCACGCATGACATTGATCATTTAAATATTCTTATTTCAACAGACGGGAAAAATAAAAAGTGCAGCGAAAATAAGAACGGAGGCCTTTTTTGCTGGAGACATGTGGGATGGTTCAAGATCAGATGGAAAAAGGGTGAGCGAGCGAGAGAGAGAGAGAGAGAGAAAGCAAGCTAAAAATAGGCACACGCTTCGGCCAACATGCAGTTTCAATAAGCGGGCGAGTGACATGAGACTCAACCAGAGAGAAACTACAGCAGCATCCACCATCAAAATCAGTCAAGGGTTTCCACAAAACACCATTATTATTATGTGCTTTCATGATCGTTTCTCACCTATCATGCATCATTCTCTAAGCACATCTCGTTTTTGTCTCCGTTTCTCTCTCTCTCTCTCTCTCTCTCCCCATGAGATTCTCGTTCAGAGATCCACAGAGCCATGCACTGAAGCTCAGAGATGAAGATACACCTACCCGGACAGATCTTTGCTGTCGGGTTCCTCACACGGCTCCTCCTTCACGTTACTCTCCGCTGTCGGTCCGCACTCTTTGGCCTCTTCGTTCATATCATTCTCCTCTTCATCAGCGTGGTGATGATCATCATCATCCTCCCCCTCCTCATTCATGCTGCTGATATCCGCTTTATCTTCACATGGTGCCGTGGTCTCGCTCTTCTCCTCCTGAGGAGAAATAACACAGCACCCGCACCGTTATAATCTTGCAATTAATGTGATTCGACCCTAATTAAACTGTGATTTAGCTACATTTGTAAATGCATCAGTGTTTTCGTTTCAGCAGCTTGTGTTGGGGAAAAAAAAGCATGACTTATAAATAAACATGAGGTCAGACAATCCTGCTGAGAGACAAAATACACAGCTGTTGGTCTAAAGTCTTTCAAAGTCAATACTAGTTTACTGCACAGTTTGTACTGTACACTGCCTATCAGCAGCTAGTGAAAAAGTATTAAGTCACACTTAGGGTGAGCACTCGTCCCGCTTTGTGTTGAAGCGCACAGCATTTTCACCCCTTGTCCCGCACGTCGCATATTGAGAAAATGTCCCGCGTTTTCATCAGTCTGTTTGTTTTTAATTATCATATTAAAGGGATAGTTCACCCAAAAATGTAAATTCTGTCAGTATTTACTCTCCCTCATGCAGTGGCGGAGCCAGGGGGTGGCCAGGGGTGGCCATGGCCACCGTTGGCTTAAGCTTGGCCACCCCTCTGACAACTGCTGTTTCTGTCTCTCTCTTATTTTTACAAGAATTGTGTTTTTAAAACACAGAACCGTCTCTTTAAGACCACAAAAAACGTGAGACTTTTCAGACGCGCACTCCAACTTCACCTCAGCGCCAGGCGCAAGTCAAACGAGTGCGGAAATGTACGGGTACCGAATGAGCTTGAGCAGTGATCGGAGCAGAGTAAATATAGATGCGATGTTCCTCAACTGGTGGGTTGCAAGACCGTTTTGAGTGAGTCGCATATGTCCAGTCAAAGAAACAACAATGTAATTCTCTTTTTTTTTTTTTTTTTTCTGATTCTACTTTTATTTTGAAAGATCTGTGTGAAAGCTTGTGACACTTCTGTCAGATGCGGAGAAAAGCGCGTTGTCCTGTATCAGTAACGTTAGGCTATCTGCGGTAAGATGAGATGTTGTAACTTGTAAGGTCAACAAATGTCAGGAAAACTAACTTTCCTGTCCTGAGTCCTGACAGCCGTTGTACTGTACTTGCACATCATGCGCAATGTGGCGTGCTGTAGCCGTAGTTCTGTCGTCAATTAGCTAACTCATGAAATAATCAAAAAGGCGACGATAAAATCTGTGTCAAAACTGCATGCATGCATGTATTTGTTATATATGCGTCACATATGTCTCGACTAAAATATTCTGCCATGTGAAATCACAATTTAAGGCACAAACTGATAGGCTATGTGATTTTTTTTTTAATGTTCAAATAAATGTGAGCACTGTGTATTTGTACTAGAAGATAGGCGGTAATTTTGCGTTAATTTGTAAAGGAAAAACAAAAATGGATCATTTTTAAATCCATAAAATAACTAATTTTACATTCTGGCATTTATGTGCTGTCGACTTCCGCCTTGTTCACATTCTTGCATATAAGGATTCAAAAGAGATGTTTTCCCCCTTTTTTAATTTAGGTATGATAGAACGGTTTAGATTCTTTATTTTGACAGCTAATATAGAAAGTTGAAGAGTTAATTGATTATATAAAATTCAATGAAGGTTAAATAATCTTTGAACTACTGTAGTTATCTGCATGTCTCATCTATGAAGGTGCAACAATGTTGGGGGTTTTGAGAACCAGAACCAAGATAGGAGCAAGTTGAACTTTAGCTATAATGTGTGTACTCTTTATTAATCTTTAGTAAATAGCTAATAATAATAAAAAAGATCAAATTCACTCAGTTTTCCATGATTCCTAATTCACTACTATCTCAATTACAAGTAGGCTACAAATGAACTGTATTCAGTTGTGTAGGAAGGCACTAAAACAGTCCAATAACATTATTTAAACTAATTTTTATGTTAAAATAATTAAGATTTATATGCCACCCCAGACTGTTTGCTGGCCCTTGCCTGGCCACCCCTATGAAAAAATCCTGGCTTCGCCACTGCCCTCATGTTGTTCAACCCTGTAAGACCTTCGTTCATCTTCGGAACACAAATTAAGATATTTTTGATTAAATCTGAGAGCTGGATCACTCCTCCATAGGCTTCTTCAGGGATTGAAACTTGCCGGCCCCGAAAAGTTAATAAAGACAACGTTAAAATAGTCCAAGTGACTACTAAATACCTTAATTCGTGTTCCGAAGATGAACGAAGGTCTTACGGGGTTGAACAACATGAGGGAGAGTAATTACTGACAGAATTTTCATTTTTGGGTGAACTATCCCTTTAAGAAAACGTGCATGCGTTCTTTTGCATTTTTAAGAAAGCATTTTATTTATTCTTTTTGCGGCGTAGTTTTTCACCTATATTTAACAGCGCTTTGTCAGAAGTACAAATACAACAGCCGTTTTTAAAATCCTTTCCAATGGTTGAAAGCACAGGAGTAAACACGGTCACTAGTGGGTTGTGACGGCTGTCAATCAAAATGTGGTGCAGTGATTAATTTCATGTGTTTCTGACATAAAACAAATGGATAATTCGGTAAATTAAAATGTTAATTTAACAGAATTTATCAACTTGTGCTCTGGTTGTTTTAATTTACATCCTTTCTAAAAAAAAATATGAAAGTTTTTGGTGTAATATATTCTTAATATATAAGACTGTCAATGAACTAATTTCATGTTGTTTTATAATTGATTTGTTCATTATTTATTTTGTTGGATTTTAGTTGGACTTGGTCAGAACTGTTTCAGAAATAGTGATCTGCATGATGATGCTGCCTTTGGGCTCAGATATGTTGAATTTAAATGTCATGTAAAATAAAGACATGTTATGTTACATTGTGATGTAATGCTGTTTTCTGGAAGGGACTAAAGAACAAAGTATTTTTATCAGCTGAAATGCAGAATACAAATGTTTTTATTAAGTTAGATAAACATTATATAACAGTTTCAGGTTATGTTTTAGTGTTGGTAACATGTCCCACACATGGTTTGTTTGATGGTGGTCACCCTAGTCACACTATAAAGTTCCTAAAAACATGGTGACAATATGTTTTAGATAATTATCAAATGAACACGCTGAAAGCCCTGAGATGATGTTTTAGTACCTGGAGCACATGCTGTGTGTTGGAGGTCTCTGGTTCTTTCTGTTCTTCTTCTGTGCTTAAAGAGACACTGATTCCTCCGCTCACCGTTTCCTCCGTGTTCTCCTCACTCTTCCCACTCGTCTTCTCATCCGTTTTATAAGGCAGATCCATGCGGAACGAGATCCCTGTGGAGGTGCAGTAGTCCTCAAAGCCGTACAGGTACCTGACGGAGGATCAGCAACACAACACGTTATCCCTACACGTTCGACAGGAAACTAAAAGCAAATCTTTATTTGCTCCAAAATACAGAGAAACAGACATATTGTGAAAGATTAGTACAATTTAAAATAACTGTTTTCTATGTGAATATATAGCATAGTGTCATTTATTCCTGTGATCAAAGCTTCAGTGTCACATGATCCTTCAGAAATCATTCTAATATGCTGCTCAATTATAACAGGTGCTCATTTGTTTACAAATAATAGTAAATGTTGAAAACAGTTTCTGCTTCTTTCATAATTTTTTAGGATTCATTGATGAATAGAAATTTCCAAAAGAATGGAATTTATTTTAAATAAAAAAATTGATGTAAACTTTACATTTATTTAAAGGTGCAGTGTGTGATTTTTAGCGACATCTAGCGGTTCGGCTGCGAGTTGCACTAAGGTCTCAGCCCACTGCTCACCCCTCCCTTTCGAAGAAGCTAAAGTTGGACAAACATATCGTCGTCTGAGACAGCAGAGAATAGCCAGAGTAAGCCAAGAGTGTGTAACATTGTCACTGTTTCTGTACCACAGTCCATTATAAACCACATCATGGATAAAGTTTACAAAGCCATTGTCAGGTGAGGATCAAGGGTCTTAAAGGTGCCTTATGTCAAAAAATCAATTCATACTCCACATATTCCATACCAGATGGGGGCAGTATACCTCTAGAAAGTTGGCCTACTCTAGTGTTTTTTAGTTTCAGGTTGTTAATCTTCTAAAACCGTCAAATAGTCCGCTTTGTCCCGGCAAAGCCTATTTTGATCGGTGAGGGATGTAGAATAGAATGACTGCTGCCGCTGCGCTTGACAGGGCGCATTACGAGCAGAGAGAGAGAGAGAGAGAGAGAGAGAGAGAGAGAGAGCGAGAGCTCGGCCGCGCGTGCGCACTCTCACGTCTACAAACAACACGAGCGCGGTCCTGCTCTCTCTCCCTCGCGCATATTAATCAAATCAATTGACACTATAGTAAGACCGCAGTTTCACGTGGAGCATTTGGAGATTTTTAGAGATTAAAAAGATACAAGCCGTGCGAGTTATTCGTGTGTTGCAGTTTGGCTGGTGGTTATGTATGTTGCCCGCATACCGCCTCCCATGGCCGAAACTGGTATTAGACACCGGCCGGGCCGGGGCTAGTAATTTAGCATGCTAATTCAGGTTTATATCTCGGCAGCACTATAACTTGTCATTTTTTTAATGACATCATTGCACTTATTTCTTCTCATTCTTTTGATACGTGTAGCTCATTTTTTGGATATTTTTACCTCAATTTTTACATATGGCACCTTTAATATATAATATAATAATAGTAATCAGCTGATTGTCTCACAAACGTAACCAACACATTTCCCCCCACATAGCAAACCCATAATACAGCGAGGGAGAAGAACCACATGAAACTATGCAACTATATATTTTTTCTAACAGGGTAGTTTAGCTACCAGTACAAGTTTAGCCGTTTAAATATGAGCTGTTACTGTGGCTGAGCTGGTTAAAGCGCAAAGCCTTGTTTAAACTCGACGCGTCCGCATGAGGCCAAAGGTGCGTGCGGCAAAAGTCAAGTCAAGTCAAGTCAAGTCAAGTATATTTATATAGCGCTTTTCACAATACAGATTGTATCAAAGCTGCTTCACAGTATCAATCAAAACAACTTAATGTTTGTTAATACTGGAAAAAAAAGACATCCAAGTTTGGTAGAGCTGATCAATGGTATGATTGGTTAATTAATTTGAATATCCCCAACTGAGCAAGCCAAAGGCAACAGTGGCAAGGAAAAATGGCATGATTGTAACAGCGCGCGCGCCTCCGCATCCCCTAGTAACCATTTACTACACACAATAGGCTTTTTTTCTCTGATTTTGAAAACTCTTCGCGATCGACTTAAAATGCTTCCAAGATCGACTTGTCGACCGCGATCGGGTTGGTGATTCCTGTAACGTTACTGTTTTACGGTCAATGACAAGAGTTCTAATCAGCTGTCTCACGAACGTAACCAGCACATTTATTCCCACATAGCAAAGCCATAACACAGCGATGGAGAAGAACTAAGTTACATGAAACAATCCAACTACATATTTTACACCACTGACAAGGGAAAAGTCACTACTCACGGTGTTTATGGCTAGCTTCTAGCTTTCTGCTGCTTTTCTTTCAAGGTAGTGACGACTCGCGCTCTGTAGCGCTGTTTGTTCGCGTTCGGCTACGGTAGAAACATGACGTCACAATATGTCGACCTTCATAGAAGGGGGTGCCCGCGGTTATGTAGATATAAATGTCTCATTCTAAGGTAATAAAAACATTACGGTTTATCAAGTAAGTTCTTTACACACCACTGAAAACATAGTTATGGATGTCATATTGCATTTCTGTTAATAGATACTCAAAATTATTACACATTGCACCTTTAATGTCACTTATGATTTAATGCATCCTTGCAGAATAAAATAAAAAATTGAAATATTATTTTTTAAAATAATTACTTAATGCGAACTTTTGAATGTTAATGTATCACGGTTTCCACACAAATATGAAGCAGCAGCACAACTGTTGTCAACTTTGATAATAATCATAAATGTTTCTTGAGCATCAAATCATCATATTAGAATGATTTCTGAGGGATCATGTGACACTGAAGACTGGAGTAATGATGCTGAAAATTCAGCTTTGATCACAGGAATAAATTACACTTTACTATATCGAAAACAGCTGTTTTACATTTTATTAATATCTCACAATTTTACTGCTTTTTTGGTCTTGATGAGCATGAGACAACTTTAAAAAACATTTAAAAGTCTCATTTATTCTAAACTTTGACCGTTCAATAGTAACTTTCGACTATTGGTATTCAGATGATCTGATTTAAACTGAGCAATCTTGTTAAAGAAAGGAATGAGCATGTAACGTTGAACTGCTGGTGGCACTACAGCTTCTGATAGGATGTTCCCCATACAGTTCTGTCATCACCTCAGAAGAATAAGAGAGCTAGTGAATACAGCGCTTGCTCTCTAAGCCACAAACGTTTTGTGGTGACTTGAAATACGCAGTCAAACAACTCTGGTTTGCTGTCACTGTCATCCTGAACGCAAAGATGCACGTACTTTCTGTAGGCACACTTGACGTTGTAACCGGCTGCGGAGTTGAGCACAGGGATGCCCAGATCCTGATACACCTGCTTCCACACAGATCCGCTCTCAATCTGAAACACAGGGAGAGAACACGTTCTGCTCAGCGAGTGAAAGCTAATGCAGACAAAACAACAGATTGTGGCGGTGTTTCACTCTACGGGGAGCGATCACAAATACAACTCACATTGTCAAATCCTCCGAGCTTGTGCACCAGCCGGTAGAGTTTAAAAAGATTCAGATTCTTGTAGCCCAGAACGGGTCGTTTATTGATAGGAGTTCCTGAAAAAACGAAAAGAAGTTAGTTAGTGTAAGTTTCAAAGTAAAATACGAACATTTGCATTAATGCATTTAGCTGACAATTTATCCAAAGTGACTTGAAGAAAAAAAGTGGATGACAACCTCCGGTGTTGTTACTGCTAAACTATAGGGGCCGTTTACACGACAGTGTTTTCAACTAAAACTGAAAAACTTTTTATGTGTTTTGGTCGTTCATTTACACGACAATGGCCTGAAAACGTATTTAAAAGTGCACGTTTTTTAAATGATTCTGTTATCGTCTCATTGTAAACCACACAGGGTTCGTACAGATACTGTAAAATGAAATTCCAGGACTTTATCTCACTTATAAAACAATATCTTTATTATCTTTCAATTTCTTTAAAAGGTAAGTAGATAAATAAATAAAAAAACTAATAAAACAAAATGGTACAAATAAAGTGCAGCACATGTAATGTCTGTGGTAACTTTAATAATTAAAAGGATACTAGGACAAAGATATCGTTTTCTTTATTCAAACTGCTTTTTCTCCCATGAATATATGATTGATCAGAAGAATGAAATCTGTATCATATACTTGAGTATTTATATAAGCAATATCAAGCTTATAGCCATGTGAAATGGCTTTATATGAATGTGAAAATAATGTTTTATCAATAAAATTAAACACTACTTTCTAATATAGCTTATTGTCTTTCAACAATTCAAGCATTTTCAAGTACCTTTTTATAAATATGGGTTTTCAAGGACTTAAATTTCAAATCAACTTTAAGCACCTTGTACGAGAACTGACTACAAAAACACGAATTTGTGAAAACGGTGACATCATGAGTATTACGTGTTCTGTCTATAGGTGTCAGGGTTTGGGGTAGAGGAGATGAGGCGAGGAGTCAAGCGCAGAAAAATAGGCTTTTTATTTATAAAAATAAAACTAAATACAAACAAAACCACCCCGTAGGGGAAAACAAAAGACTTGACTTAACACAAGGGGTACATTCAATGTACTTACGATGACGAAACAGCACAGGACTGAAAACACAAGGAGAATAAATAGGGAGAACAAACAAAGGAGGTAACGAGGGAGGACAGGTGGGGCAAATGAATCAATCACGTAACAAGATAGGAGGGACTAGACCAGGGGTGTCCAAACTCGGTCCTGGAGGGCCACTGTCCTGCAGAGTTTAGTTTCAACTTGCCTCAACACTCCTGCTTGTAAGTTTTTAGCATGCCTAATGACCTTCAACAGCTAATCAAGACCTTGATTAGCTGTTTCAGGTGTGTTTAATTGGGGTTGGAGCTAAACTCTGCAGGACAGTGGCCCTCCAGGACCGAGTTTGGACACCCCTGGACTAGACAATCAACAGGAGAGCACATGGCACAAGGAAACATACATGAAAAGCCATGTGCTCACACCAAAGTGACTAAAACACAAGCACATGGCTAGTAAAACAAATCACAAGCCATGTGCTCACACAAAACAAGACATGAACACGCAGCCAATGAGAACACTCCTAAGCCACGTGTTCACACAAAACATGACAACATAACAGCACACAGCTAGTAAAAACACAAGCTGTGTGCTACACAACACAAAACAAACATGAGTGTCAGGGCTCTGTCACAAAACCAAGAAATAGACTAGACAGAAGTGACAGAACCCTGACAATAGGAGCGTAGTGTTTCTTTACAAAGTGACATTGCCATCTACTGGCCTGGCAGCAGAATACAGCGTTTTTAGTCGTTTTCGCGGATCTGTTTCCATTTTTTAGTACATAGTTGTGTAAACGTACACTAAAACTAATCATAATCAATTTCTGTTATTGAAATAAAGCTGAAATGAAATAAAATATTTATATTAGGTTAAAAACTTAAACAAAAACGTTGCCTTGCAAGCTAACTGAGTAATACTAATAAAACTGAGTAATTAATACAATTACTAAAAACATTTTTTTAAATAAAGCTATTCAGAAATAAAAAAAATATAAAAATAACAAAAGCACATAAAGTTGCTAAAATATTACAATTACAATGAAAACTGAAAATGTAAAAATAATGCAAAACATTAATAAATACTACAATAGTATACAAATAATACTAAACACCGACACTACTCACCTCTATCCTCCATAAATTTGTAAAGTTGCTGTTGGAAGTTGTCTTTTTCTTCTGGGAATGGCTCCACTTCCTCCTGCATACAGGAAACACAAACGCACACAGAGTGTTATCACAGAAAGTACTGAGATAAAAGTTCATAGTTTGGATATAAACACAGATGTCTATGGAAGCGATTATAATAGAGCTAAATCACCTTTTGAAAGTAACTTGGCGCTTCAAATAACGATTATATTTATTACACCAGTAGGTGGAGACAAGTGACTGTTAAAATTTATTTGTCATTGAATCATTCATTGTGATGAAACAAGTAGAGACTTTAAGAGTGAGTCATTGAATCGTTCACTCTTTTCATGTTTAATAATTAATTTTAAATAGACTGCAGCAACTAACATTTTGTCAGAACTTTAAGTAAATTACATGTTATTTTGGAGATTCATGATCTTTGTTTGAAACAAAAGTAGTTAACTACACAAACTATTTAGAGGGAGAATATATTTACGCTCCCAAATGATGGATTAAAAATACAGAGAGGAATATTTAGTAAAATATAATTTATTTCTGTGATCATTACTATTCTATTCTTTTTTATTTTTATCGATTGCAAAAATTAACTAGATTAATCCCACATTTTTTTCTGTTATGTTCACCATTAAAAAACCTTGCAATATATTTTATAATGTAATAATTTCACAGTTAATCTACAAATGAATGTAGAAAAAACATAAAGACAATATATTTTAAATATTTGGTAGGACATATACAGAAATTGAATAAAGTTATCAAGGCAAGGCAAGGCAGGTTTATTTATATAGCACATTTCATACACAATGGTAATTCAAAGTGCTTTACATAGAAGAAATTAAAATAATCAAAAGAAATCAGAATAATTAAAACAGTTAAGAATAAAAGATAAAATACAGCAATAATCAAAAGAAATCAGAATAATTAAAAACATAAAATAAAATACAGTACAAACAGTCGGACGAACCGTGGTACAGTGCTCATTCAGTAAATGCACAGTTAAACAGAAGTGTTTTGAGTCTGGATTTGAATGTGACTGTAGGAGCACATCTGATCTCTTCTGGAAGCTGGTTCAGCTGCGGCTGGCATAGTAGCTAAAGCAGACTCGCCATGCTTAGAGTGAACCCTTGGTATTTCTAGCTGATGTGATCCTAATGATCTGAGTGATCTGTTGGGTTTATATTCAGTGAGCATATCTGCAATGTATTGAGGTCCTAGGCCATTGAATGATTTATATACCAGTAATAATACCTTAAAATCAATCCTATATGTAACTGGCAGCCAGTGTAAACACCTGAGGACTGGTGTGATGTGTTCATATTTTCTGGTTCTGCTCAGCGTTCTGTATGAGCTGCAACTGTCTTATGGTCTTTTTGGGAAGGCCAGTGAGAAGTCCATTACAATAATCCACCCTGCTGGTGATGAAAGCATGCACAAGTTTCTCTGAGTCTTGACTGGAAACAAAGCATCTAATTCTTGCAATATTTTTCAGGTGATAGTATGCTGATTTAGTTATTGCTTTGACATGACTACTGAAACTAAGGTCTGACTCTAGAGACACACCAAGATTCCTGACTTGATTTTTAGTTGTTTGACCCCTAGACTGAAGGTATGCGTTCACCTTGAGAACTTCATCTTTGTTTCCAAACGCAATGACTTCAGTTTTGTCTTTGTTTAACTGAAGAAAGTTTTGGCACATCCAATTGTTTACTTCATCAATGCATTGGAACAGAGAGTTAATGGGGCTGTAATCATTAGGCGATAGGGCTAAGTAGAGCTGTGTGTCGTCTGCATAGCTGTGGTAAGAGATTTGGTTCTTTCTCATTATTTGGCTCATTGGGAGCATGTACAGGTTGAATAGGAGTGGCGCAAGAATTGAGCCTTGAGGGACTCCGCATGTCATGGGTGTCCACTCAGACTTATGGTCTCCTATACTCACATAATAACCTCTCCCTACTAAGTATGACCTGAACCATTTTAGGACTATCCCAAAAAACCCGACCCAGTTTTCCAGCCTGTCAAGAAGTATGTTGTGATCGACAGTGTCAAATGCAGCACTGAGGTCGAGTAGTACCAGCACTGATAATTTGCTTGTATCAGTATTTAAGCGAATATCGTTTACTATCTTTATGAGCGCTGTCTCTGTGCTGTGATGCGGTCGGAAACCAGATTGAAAATTGTCAAAGTATCCATTTGAGCTTAAGAATTTGTTCAGCTGATTGAAGACAACTTTTGTAATGATCTTGCCTATGAAAGGAAGATTTGAGATCGGTCTATAGTTGCTTAATATGGTCTTATCCAGATTGCTCTTTTTCAGGAGGGGCTTGACAACTGTAGTTTTCAGGGAGTTCGGAAAACTCCCAGAGAGAAGTGAGGCATTTACCACTTCTAGGAGATCTGCTTCTAAGCTGTGTAACACCTTTTTGAAAAAAGATGTGGGAAGTGCGTCAAGGGCGCAGGTTGATGTTTTAAGGTGCTGTACGGTTTCTTCCAAAATTTTCCCATCAATTTCTTCAAAATCAGACATAGTGACTACTTTCTCAGGTTGTGGTCTGATCTCACTGCACTTGCTCTCTGAGAGCATTTCACTGGGAATCTGGCTTGGGGGGTTTGTCAGTCTCTCTACAGTAGCAAAAAGAGTGCGTGTGTTGTTTATATTGCTGTTTATAATATTTGAGAAGAAAGTCTGTCTAGCTTTGCCTAGTTCCTTATTGAAAGCATGGATGTTGTCTTTGTAGATGTTATAATGGACTACAAGTTTTGTCTTCCGCCACATGCGCTCTGCTTTTCTGCATTGTCTTTTCATATTTTGCACTGCTGTTGAGTTTCTCCAAGGTGCTTTTTGTCTGCCATTCTTCTTCCTGACTTTCACTGGAGCAATATCATCAATTACACTCTCAACTTTTGAGTTAAAAGAATCAAGGAGAAAATCAACAGAGTCAGCAGATATGCTTGGTGTTAAAGATATAGCCTTCATAAATAGTACACTAGTGTTCTCATTTAAGTATCTCTTCTTGACAGACACAGATCTAGCTTCAATGGCAGGAGAGATCAATATATCAAAGAAAATACAAAAATGATCAGACAGTGCTACATCCTTAATAACAATCGATGAAATGTTTAGACCCTTACTGATAAGTAAATCTAGAGTGTGTCCATGATTATGTGTGGGTCCATGTACATGCTGAGTCAGATCAAAAGTTTTTAAAACAGTTTTGATTTCTTTTGCCATATTGGTTTCTGCATTATCTATGTGAATGTTAAAATCTCCAGCAATGATAAAACAGTCAAACTCTGAGGAAATAGTTGATAACAGTTCTGTAAAATCATCAGCAAAGGCTGGAGAGTATTTTAGAGGCCTGTAAACAATGATAAGTAAAATGCGTGGAGCACCTTTTAACACAATACCCAGATATTCGAAAGACGGGTAATTCCCAAATGATATTTGCTTACATTGGTAGATATTTTTAAAAAGAGCAGCTAAACCTCCACCTCTTCTGACAGCTCTGCAGACACTCATAAAAGTAAAGTTAGGAGGGGCTGTTTCATTGAGGACTGTTGCACTGCAGCTGCCTTCTAGCCAAGTTTCATTTAACAACATAAAATCCAGGTTGTATGTGGTTATTAAGTCGTTGACTAGAAGTGATTTATTTTTAAGTGAGCGGATGTTTAAAAGTGCTAACTTAACAGTCTTACTTTTTCTCCCCACAGCAATCTTAGTTTGTCGTGTAATAGGCACCAGATTAGATGGGTTTGCTGTACGGCTTTTGAAGGCCTTAGACTTTCTATCATGTAATCGAACAGCAATAACGAAAGATACAGGCACACTGGGTTCCCACTTGTTCTGTAAACATTTGAGAAAGTTACTGTTATCATAGCGGAGACCCGACACATATCACTGAGAGCTGGTATCAGTTGTTTTTGGTTCACCTCGAGCCGCTGGAGGAGGGTGTGGGCCCTGGCGCTGTGGCAGAGGCCGAAGAGCTCTCACAGGGGGAGGGCGAGCTGGGCCCGCAGGCTTTGGTGGTTGTGGGGCCTGCCGTTTTTTGGTTGGTATCTGGGGGCTTGCAGCAAAAGAGTGGGATAGTCTGGTTCCAGCATACACCAGTTGTTCCATTTTCTCTGAAAAGCACAGAAGTGGAGATGCTGGAGAGATGGAGAACGTGTCTGGTAAGAGGGGCTGTTGCTCTGGTGTTATCGGAGGCTGTAATATGCTGTCCTGGTTTCCTTGGCTGTTTTCCAGAAAGTCGTCCTTGGCTGCTGAATCTTGGAGAAGTGCTAGTATGTCACAGTCTGTCTGTGGTGAGCTCTGTGGACAGGGCTCTGCTGACCGTGAGCAGAGGTTGTTGTGGCTGAGTGGTGTTATCATTGTCCTTGTGTGATGTGTCAACCGCATGTCCATTCAGGTGCTGAAGTGAAGTCCTGTGGTCATTCATACTGTATCCAGGTGTGTGTGTGCCATTCAGGTTGAGTGGATTGGCACACACTGCAGAAGGATGACGGAGGGAGAAGTAGATATTGTCCTTTAGCACTCTTGAACCAAGTTTGTTTGGGTGGTGGCCATTCTGTTGAAACAGTTGCCTCTGACTCCAGAAAAGATTGAAGTTGTCAATGAAGTTACATTTACATTTATTCATTTAGCTGACGCTTTTATCCAAAGCGACTTACAATTGCTATATATGTCAGAGGTCGCACGCCTCTGGAGCAACTAGGGGTTAAGTGTCTTGCTCAGAGACACATTGGTGTCTCACAGTGGATTCGAACCCGGGTCTCTCACACCAAAGGCATGGGTCTTATCCACTGCGCCATCACCACCCACTGTTCACTCCTTTTATATTGCAGGTTTTTTGCAGCCATGTATTAAGCCCAAGCAACCGTGAAAACCTGTTTGTTCCTCTTGATGGGAGTGGTCCACTGATGAATGTCTGAACTTTCAGTCTTTTAAGTGTTTCAAAAAGTTCATTGAAATCCTTCTTAAGGAGTTCCGACTGCTCTTTATGAATATCATTCTTCCCCACATGAATGATGAGTCGATTTGCAGTCTTATGTTTCATAAGAATGTTCTGAAGTTCCCTGTTTACATCAGAAGTTGTTGCTTGTGGAAGGCAGCACGTAGTTGTATCCCTGCTATTAATGTTTCTGATTATGGAGTCACCCACTATCAGAGTCCTGGGCCCGGCTGCGCTTTGAGCTGAGTGCCGCTGTCTGCTCGACCTTGAGGCCCAGTTAGCATCAGTGTTAGCTACTGGCTGATTCAGTCTGTGTTCATTCATCAAATTTGGGGATTCCTCATTCATTAATACTTCAAATCTGTTCTCAAGATGTATAGGCGGTGGTAGGAGACCAGTGTTTGCAATCCTTGTCATAGCCATATCTGGGGTAGAGGATGCTACTGCGGCAATATGTGATGCTCGTGACAATCTGATGTCTCGAGTGCCTTTGGGTCTCGCTCCCTGTTTGTGCCATCGATTTGTAAGTCGATCGGCTTGTTTCTCTACACTCAGTATAGCCTGTAGAGGAGCACTAGATTCATGGGACTCACCGGCTGTATGCTGAGGGTGTCCGTGACGAAGCTCTGTTGTGTGTTCTGTCTGGTTTGGTGGTCCCGCAATTAACTTTGTTTCAAGAACTGCAATCCTTTGTAAAAGTCTGTGGCAGTTAGAGCAGCAAGTAGATTCCAGAGGAGGCATTTTCTTATCCTTATGAATGTCCTAATGGCAGTTGTGTTTTCTCTTCCCCGGAATGTAAGCTTTCAGTGGGAGGCTGGTCGAATAAAATATATATATATTTTTTTTTTGTAGTAATCCAAGCGTTTGAGCACTGTGTTGATTTGCTGAAGTTAAAATTAGGTTATAAAAGGAAATAAAATATAAAAATATAAAAGCGATAGAGCAAAGCGCGGAGCAGTAAGCAAGAGCGTCCGAACAGTAGCTGAGCAGGAAGCAACCTATCAAACAGTTTGCACTGCATAAATTTTAAATTATGCATAGATTAATCCTTATTAAAGTTACAAAAGTTCTTTAGTCAAGAGCAGTGAGTGTTTTTCTCTGTTACGTTTGTTCTTTGGGGATATTCAAATTAATTAACCAATCATACCATTGATCAGCTCTACCAAACTTGGATGTCTTTTTTCCAGTAATAAACAAACATTGTTAAGTTGTTTTGATTGATACTGTGAAGCAGCTTTGATACAATCTGTATTGTGAAAAGCGCTATATAAATATATTTGACTTGACTTCTTTGATTAACTTTACTGACAGAAAGCTTTATTGGCTGCTGTCCCTTTAAGAGCAGCCGCTGCTGACAGAGACGCGGATCTAACACGCGATTCATTCTCTCACAACTCTTTACGTTCATTTAAGACTTTAATTTAAGACTGCTCAGTCTGCTCTTATGAGGATCCTCGACAAAACTGACATTTTTGCATAATTGCGTGTGTTAGTGTTCGTTCAACTTCAAGCCGAAAGAGAACTCGATTCTGGCAATTTGTCTTGGCTTGAATGGTTTAAAAACATTTGCATGAATAAGAGCGCATCATATAATGTAATGCCAGCCAAAGGATGACAGAAAAAACAGATGCTGCGTTAATTGCGTTAAATATTTACCACCGAGTCTTCTCCCATTTCTACCAGTGACGCTTATTCAACTTCCTGCGTCTACTATCTGTGCAGACATCAACAGCGCTACTGGGTTGTAGGTTGCCAGGTTTAGCTCACAAATGGGTTGAAATTTGTATGATGTATTGATTGTGTGAGTAGGATGCGTTTCATACGAGATCTAGCAACTGGACAACCTTGGAATATATTGATGTGGTTATTCAATAACGAGGTTTGTGCCATACAAATTTCGGGAGTTTCACAGGAGAAATAACAAAACGGCAAGGGGCGGGAGATGGGTGTGAAATACGGGAGTGTTGACAGGTATGATTCAGTGTCACATGATCCTTCAGAAATCATTCTAATATGAAGATTTGCTGCTCAAAAAACATTTATGATTATTATTAATGTTGAAAACAGTTGAGCTGCTTCATTTGTTCATGGAAACCATTACATATTTTATTTTTCAGGATTCTTTGATGAATAGAAAGTTCAAAAGAACAGTATTTATTTGAAATTGAAATCTTTTGTAAAATCATATTACTTTTCATCAATTGAATGCATCCTTGCTAAATAAAAAGTATTAATTTCTGAATAAGAAAAATCCTACTAACCCTCTAAATGTAACTTGATAACAGTGATTGACAAATTATTTTGATGCACAATAAAACAAAAAATGGTAAGCAGGGGCCGAAATGATTCAGTGTGTCTTTCTGTGAAAAGAATCAATTAAATGAACCGATTCACTAAAACGATTCAGACCTTCCGGTGTTCTTTAGAATGAAAGAGCGAACGACTTCAGTTTGGCAAGTATAGATGATTTTTGCCTAAGTTTGACCATAAAACTGTACGCAATATGAGAAAAAATTGCTTGGTTTTGTTGCTTCTTGTTAGAAAAAGTACCTTGTCAGTTACTGGGAAAGCCACACTATTATGAAAACAGCTGAGAAGCGGTCACACTACTGGAAGATGTGGTTAAGGTTAGCATCGTCAAGACCGTTGAATCAACTCGTGCTTTTTCTATGGCAGACTGTCTGACTGCGATGTGGTTTTCCTCTATAATCTAGATTACACACACAGACACGTCAGTAGTTTTCATTCCACACGAACAGCCTGCGTTAACAGTTAAACCTGTCATCACACACGTTCATCTCTCACTCTTTCATGAAGAAACACGCCACTTAAGATCTAAAGGTGATATTTGGTGGTCAATAAATCAAGGTTAAACGGCTGATGACAGGAGCTCGTGCTGAAAGAGTGAAAGCGCCACTATATCGACTACTAGGGGTGTGCGATATTGACAAAAAATTATATTTCGATATTTTATTTTTGATAACGATAATTAGACTATATTTTTCAGAGTGTGTTATTGTGTTGGTACCTTGGCAGGTTTTGTGCTACCGTGGACAGCTGACTACTAAAGTTTTTGATATTCTTCATATTTTGTGGGGTGGTTAGTTCGCAGAAGTGACAGAAATTATCTTTTACAATAAGTTTAAATAGATTTCTACCTTTTTGTGGGCATTTACAAAGTCTACTTTGTAAAGCCATTTTTAACTTAAATGTATGCATCATCTTTTGTGTCAAATTCTTTCATTTAATCAATCAATTCTATTAGAATAATAAGACATAATAGGGCTGTTACAATCAAATGTAATCAGTATCAACAAAATTAATCTTTGCAGTGCAGAGGAAAAAGAGGCTGCATCTGAAGTGGCATTAGATGGATTTACACAGACTGTTTAATGCAGCTCAGAGGAACATGAATGCATTTAACCTGCAGTTATAAATGCAGAAATAATGTTTCGAGGTTTTAAACATAAAACGTTGAATATTGATATATTGAAATTATTTAAAAAATGAAAATATGCTTTAAATGTGAAATTAAAACCACCAGTAGGTTACAGAAAGTCACTGTTAACGAGTGAGTCATTGAGTTTCAACAGATTCATTCAGGAATGAAGCATTTGAACGTCTTAATGAGTGAGTGAGTCATTGAATCATTTGTTCAAACGATTCGTTCATTCACCGCCGTGTGTCACTGCTCAGAGAAGCAAAACAGTCCTGTGGCTTTGTTTGGAACTATTTTTGTTGGCAAAATAGAGGAAAAACAAGCAATATTGTGTCTAAAATGTAAGTCACTAAATATTAACTTGTTTATTGAACTGTTGTATAAAATCAATATCACATATGTAATCATGCTGATCTTTGGAGAAAAAAACGGCACTCGTCATGTGATATTGATTAACTATATTAAATTATATAAATATAAAGACATACAGAGGTTTTTTACCCCTTATCTTGAATATTGGGTGCATTCTAAATGTTTTTTAATAGACTAAATCACACAGTGAAAGTGTGCACTAACCTCTAACCTACTAGATTACATAACATAAGGTATGAATGGAACTCTCTATGTGTGTTTTTGTAAAGTGAGGGACATACTCGATCATTTCAGATTGCACATCGTTAAAACAATAATCACGATATTATTTTAGACGATATACATCTACACTACTACGCACGACTATATCAACACAAACATTAGGGCTGCGATCAGCGCAGATTCCCTGATTCACTGAATCTTTCAGTGATGTTTCTCCCCAACACATGGTTTCTGATCATGAATGCTGTTGTCACCTCTTCCTCCTCGCCGCTGGCCTCTTCCTCTTGTTCCTCCTCCTCTTCCTCGTCATCATCCTCACTGCTTGAGCTTTCATCCTTCACCTCCGTCCTCCACATGTTGGGCACAGTGCCGTTACGCTGAAATTCCCACGCTGCATCTAACGCTGTGAAACACAAACAGAGACAGTGAGATTATAATGTGTTCAAAGGGAAATTTCTTGTTTGTGTGTCTTTTTTTTTTTTCACTTTTAAAAAACCTTCCCCAGTAGAGCGCAACAGTTGTCATCCACTCGTTCCGCTCCCTGCTTCCGGAAGTGTTTTTTTAAATAATTTTAGTCATTTTAATTTCAGTAAGCTTTACAAATTGTATTGTTCGTTTTTTTGTTGTTGTCTATACAGCATTAGTTATTTCAGTACTTCAAGTTAAAGTAAATGAAAATTAGCAACTAGTTTAAATAAAATAAGTTTTTAATATATTCTATTTTTAATGTTTATTTTATTTCAAGTAATGAGAATGTTTTGGTAACACTTCACAATAAGATTCCATTTGTAAATATAAGTTAACATTAACTAACAATGAAAAATACTGTTAATTCAATATTTACTAATACATTATTAAAAAAGTTCAAAGTTAAAAAAAAAATCAAAAGTTGTATCAATTAATTTATAACATGAATAACTTAAAGATTAATAAATATTGTAACAAATGTATTGCTCATTGTTTGTTGATGCACCAACTAACGTCAAGTATTGAGACCCAGTGTTCCCAAAGTTCTAGATGGTTTTAGCTATAGGTACCGATAATGACCGGCCCTAAACACACTCTGATCTGTAGGTGGCGCTCTTGCTCTCACCTGGTTTGAGTCCAGCGTCCGCTTTGGGAGCTTTCTCTTCATCCAGCACGCGAATGTCTTTCCGCAGAACTGTATAACTGCAAGACAAAATAAAACGCTGTTAGCAGAGCTTCATAGAAAACATAATAAATAACCATCATCTTTAAGTCAATTACTGATCATAATTCAACACACTGCCGTATGAAACAGAATTCTGATTTTAAAAATCATTATGATTGCCATTCATTATCGATTACAATTTTTTAAATTTAATTAACTGCATTACATGCCCTGCAAAAACATGAACGTGGCACGTTAAGCATTTATTTATTTCTGACATCCATCAAATCAGCTTCATCATCACACTGGACTTCAATAAGGGTTCATTAAAAATGCACAAAATTTGATGATAAAACCTTTATCCTGAGAAAAACTGTGATTATGTAAATCACACAACAGGCCATTTCTCAATGCCAGAATATTAAACAGACACGAGCAACCGTATACACTGAAAAAATATTTTGTGTATAAACAATTATCACTCAGAAATTGCTAGTAAATTTCACAAATTGTTACAAAGAAGCAGCAAGTAACTGAATAAAACATGAAATGTTGATGTAGAAGGACTGAAATAGTATTTTTATGGAAAACGTACTCTAAAAATCTTTGTTTTAGTTTACAGTGTAGGAACATGAACCAGGCTTGTCCTTTAGAAAGTATTTGGACACCTTAAAATCACAGTGAACTGTCTGAGTGTCCCTCATTAGATCACGTGTCTGCATCTGTGCTCAAATACCTTCTGAAACTGCTTATATCGAGGGATTAAGAGGTCTTTAACGGTTAGAAGACATGTTTATGTTCATCAATATTTATAAATCTACATGTGGCAGTGATGTCATTACTTTCCCTGAGCTGACACTAGAGGGAGCACTGAAGATGTGCAACACAAGAGCAGACAGAAATCAAGCTTTAATCTGTAATCAGAGTAACTTCCCCTCCCTCTCGCAGTGTCTTTTCTCTTCTCTGATGAAGAGGGCGGGGCAACCTGTCACTCACGTCTGATCCACCAATAGCAAACCACAACCATCCAAGCCCCGCCCTTCATTTGTTTCAGAAGCGCTTCACTTGGATATACGTCACAATAGGGAAGAAAAGACTAGTGCAACTGTTTCATGCTGACTTTAAACTTTGGCATATAACACACACACACACACACACACACACACACACACAGCATTGACTGAGGGACCCAAATCATAGGCTGTGTCAGAAATCGCCCCCTATACCCTTAAATAGGGCACAATTTGAGGGAACAGCCATTTGCAGTGGTCTCCTGAAATCATAGTGGACATTATCGAGTGCACTTATTCAATCCCACAATGCACCACAATAATGAGTGTACAACCGATCTACACTCAACAGCTAGAGAATACCCATAATGCACTGTAAGCGTCACGTGACAAATGAATTGAAATTGAATGGCGAATCAATCAGAGTTGTGAGAGAATGAATCGCGTGTGAGATCCGCGTCTCTGTCAGCAGCGGCTGCTCTTAAAGGGACAGCAGCCAATAAATGACGAATCATCCATCTATCCATTTTCCAAACCGCTGGTCCAATGTGGGTACAGCGTAATATCATACCAGTAAAAATGTATTATTGAATTGTTTATTAATGTACATAGATAGCAGTCTTTCAAAGAGGGGAGGCTCATTTTTTTTGGGAAAAAATACTAAGTAATAGTGGTTACTATCCTTTTACTACACCTATAACCATACAACTAAGGTTACTGTGGTAAAAGCATGGTAAGTGTTGTGGTTACAGTGCATTTACAACAAATGACACATTAAAACCAATAATGTGGTAAAAGCATGGTAAGTTTTATGATTACTGTCCTTTACTACACGCAGTAATAAAGGACCATGCTTTTTTGTTAAACTGAAACAAGGAATGTGGTGTATAATTGTGTGAAATGTATGATGAAAATTGGCTAGCAATTTCGCCAAGCAAATACCAAGAAATAGGTTGCAGCAGTTTGTCTTTCGACTACACTTTCAAAATCTGCGATGGGACTGACTGAGTTTAGACTTCCATGTGCGCGTCAGCGACTGTTTATTGTACAAAATCGCTGTCAATCAAAAGGGGGTGCAGTCCTCCAATCATCATGCATAAGCCCGGAGTCCAGCCCCGCCCACTCCTCTATTCTCCCCAGAGAAGCTGAGCGTCCGTGGGCGGGACATAATCGCAGCATTTATCCAATGACCGTCTAGTTTCGAAGCACTAAAAAAAACTGTTCAAAGCAGCGCCACTGAAGTCAACGGACGCTCAGCTTCAAATGCACTGTGACGCTCCGGGAATGAATGAGAAGGAAATCGAGTCAGCCGACCTGCTACATGTAGCTGAACCAACTCGTCTTCGAGATGAACGTGTTCTAACGCATTTTTAGTAAAAAAAAAATGTTAAAGGGGACCTAGTATGCAAAATTCACTTTTGCATGGTGTTTGGACATAAATGTGTGATGGCAGTGTGTGAACACAACCACCCTGCAGTGATAAAAATCCACCCACTCCTTTTTTAAAATCCCCATAAATCATAAGCAGTGTCTCCCAACGACCTGTTTTCAGAATGTGGCTTTTGTGACATCACTAAAGCCACAGGCCCCGCCCACGAGTGTTGACAGACACTGCTGTTCTAACATAGACCCGCCCTGATCGAGTTCACAGCGAGTTGAGAGTTGTACACATCCGCCATTCCTGCACTGATGAGAATGTCTCCCAAGCGTTGTCGGTGTTGTGTAGCTGGATGTATTAATCCTCATAGCTCTGTTTATTTACTGGAGCGATAGGCAGAACGTTATTGATCATGGCAGAAATGAAAGTGAGAGCGCGCACTTTATTAAGTTCATAGTTATTTTACGGATATACAGTTTACCAGTTTATTAAACACCCCCTGAAAAGGTGTGTATATATTTGTTTACTGTTAGTTGTAACGAGTGTTTTTTTTTACTTCGCTATGTATGTTGATGATAATGAAAGGGAGAGAGTGTTCTTATACAGTGATTATTCAGCTCTTACAGTGATTTTCTAGAGTGAAATTGACACTTCATCTTTTGTGTGATGTACAATAAACTTCATTGAACTCATCAGAATATTTTTACAACATTCGGACGCGGTCCGCAACAACAGGCTTGTACTAATAGTGGATAAAAGAAAGATGGAAAAACAAGTTATAACCGTAATTAAACTAGACTATATCTGTCTCCATACAGCATCTATTATCTGGCTCTGTGGGCATTATTGTCCGACTCCGGGTCGAAATGAACACGGCTACTGAGAGTTTGTTCTGATATTATCATTCCATGAGATGAGATTGTCCTGACTGAGCGCGAGCTCGTGAGGCTCCGCCCTCTGGGCCGGCAGCAGCTGCTCATTTGCATTTAAAGGGATACACAATAAAACGGTGCGTTTTTCTGAGCCTCAAAAAGTGACAATTTAAACATGCTGTAAAAAATTATCTGTTGGGTATTTTGAGCTAAAACTTCACATACACACTCTGGGGACATCAGAGACTTATTTTACATCTTGTGAAAAGGGGCATAATAGGTCCCCTTTAACACAATAGTACATATTTGACCTTTAATTTTTTGACATTGTAGAGGAAGCTGAGCTTCCCTTCCAGTCTTAAAGAAATCCCCACTGATAGATAGTTTCCATGACAGAGTTCAAGATAAATCTTTCCATCTTACTACTGGAGCTGCCAGTTTGCTCCATTACAAATGATTAAACAGCAAGCAGAAACTATGCAAAAACTCATTCTCATTCACCCTATATTATATACTATATACTATAACAGTGAACTAATGTAGGGAATAGCGAATGAGGATATAGGGGGCGAGAATATCACAGAAACTAAAGGGTGATTTTGTTTTGATTTGAGATATTAGTAACCAGCTGAAAAACCAATCAAAACACTAGGAACATTCTGGCAATTTAGAGTTTGTTGTCTGTCTATTGAAGAATAACATTAGAAACAGAGTTTTGTCTATTTAGGGAATCACCAGGAAGCTCCGGTCTGTATAATCGCGGCGCTCACAGGTTCTATATCCCTGAGGTATAACACAGATATCTCCATAACCAGACTTTTCTCAGCACAGCGCTTGAATAAGACCAATTCTGTCGTTCCACCTTCGGCAGCGGCAATATAAATTGGTTTCGGAAGGTTAACCCGAGACTGGCATTTAACTACATTTACCCCACAGAAATATCACTGGCTCCTCCATTACATGATGCCCAGCAGTGACGTCTTCCATCATTTGCAGGATGTTTAAAGGATGTTTTATGAAATCACAGCTATAAGCAGAAACAACAACACTCGTGATGCGTTCACAGATTGACTTTTTCTGCACCTCGAGAGCTAAAAGTAGAAGCACGGACTGAAATAACTTCATTTGAAAGCTACTCACAATTTTCCATCTTTGAAGGAGCGGACAAAAATGTTGTCTTTTTTCAGAGTCACATCTTCATGACAGTCTGGAGAGATGACCTTTAAAAAAAATAATAAAGAGAAACAGAAGACAAATGAGAGTTTGGCACAGAAAGCATAATTTTTGCACCAACCTGCAAAAAATGTTTTACACCTAAGGAAATTAATACTAGGCAAACGGATTAATTTTAACCTATAAATATTTCATGCAACTAAAAAGGTCCATTAATCATATACGTAAATGTACTACCTTTCCAGTTTTTTGTAATAATTACGTTTGTAATAAGACTTTTTTGCCCACCAATTTACATTTATTTGATAAAAAATACAGGAAAAATTGTGAAATTTTTAAATGCTGTTTTCTATGAGAATATATTGTAAAATGTCATTTTTTTCTGTGATCAAAGCTGAATTTTCAGCATCATTACTCCAGTCTTCAGTGTCACATGATCCTTCAGAAATCCAGATTCCACACATACCAGGGGCCGGTTTCACAAAGATAGACTTTGACTATGGTTTAGATATAGTAGATAGTCAGACTTCAGATCGACATCTAAATCAGACCATTGCACAAAGCACTTAAGACTCTGACTATCTTAAGTAGGACTACACTGCAATGCATTCTGGGTAAAATAAGACACTTTTCAAAACAAAAAATCATGGAGGATCAAGTAAGCGCATTCAACCGCTCAGTGCAGTTTACCCCAGCGGAAAATATGTGTTTGTTGGAGGAGTATAACAGTTACAAGGACATTTTACTTGGGAAATTTAGCGGAGAATGTAGTAACAAGAAGAAATGTTTAATTTGGAAAAAGATAAGACAGTTAGCAGCGTAAATCCGAGCATTGAGCGGAGCGGAGACGCCAAGATGCTTTTGTACAAGATGCCAAAAAATAAATATTTAAGAGGAAATATCCTAAAAACACTTTCCCTTCTCATAGCTCTCTCCATAACGTCATCAGCAAACCACAAATTATGAGCCATTTTCCCTTTTCTTTTGGCTGTTTGTACTGTAACTGATTGTTACTGCTGGTTGCCAAGGTAACAGAGTCTTAGACCTGAGTTAGCCTGGGTTAAGGTGTCTCATTTTTTTGGTCTAGATTAAGTCGGTCTTTATTTTTGTGAAACAGTCTAACTTGCATTAGACTAGTCTATGAGCAGATTTTAGACTTGTCTAACACTATAGACCCGTCTAAAATAGCTTTGTGAAACCGGCCCCTGATGTGGGCAGAATCTGGGCCGACGCCATGTTGCTGTCTGGGATATTTTTGTGAAAACTTTAATACACTACCAATCTATTCAAATAGCTCTTTTAAATTTTAATAATATTCACAATATTACACTTTTACTGTCTTTTCTTATCACAAAAATACAGCCTAGGTGAGCAGAAGGAAAAAAACAACATAATTATTCAAATTTTGTACCTTTATTTTAAAGAGATTGAATCTGAGCTTGATAGAAGCTTAGTATGAATATTTTAGAGCTGTGCATTAAGGAAAATAATATGTAATTTTACAAATTTATTTATTTTAATGGCCTAAAAAAATAAAATAATAATAATTCCCTGATGTTTCCATGATCATGTTGTGAAAAAAAAAAAAAAAAAAAAAAAAAAAAATGACTTGAACATCCAAAATATTTTAAGAAAGCCTAATTGACATAAGCATCTTGAAAAGATTGATCCAGCCTTTACAGGGTTTCTGCAGGTTTCAGTAAGTCAAATTTAAGACCTTTTTAAGACATTTTAAGACCATTAAGATTGAAATTTAAGACCTACACGACGCATTATCCAAGTTAGATAGATAGTTACCTCGGGATCATTAGAGTATCTATCTATCTATCTTATCTATCTATCTATCTATCTATCTATCTATCTATCTATCTATCTATCTATGTGTGTGTGAGAGAAGGAGAGGTAGATATTTTTTTTTATATAAAATTGTACTTTTGCATATTATACTGTAAAAACACAATTATTGTTGATTTTAGTTGATCATAGTCGATCATAACTAGAGAGGAAATGATGAGATGATTAAAGTGACCAAAATTATCAAGGTTATCACAGAATCCTGTTCAAAAAGTACTAATACTACAGAATGAAGTCAATTCAACTAGTTTTATGTCGAAAAACAGCAAATAAATTGATTAGCATCAATATGCACTTTTTGTTTACATAAACATTAAAATACCATTAAAAATGATGGCTAGATTTTAAAAGAGTGTCTTGCAACATGTCATCTACTAACATGTTCAAGTTCAAATAAAGTTTTGACAAAAAAGGTTTTATACAAAGATAAACCTCATATTTCAGCCTTTAAATATTTTTTTATAAAAAGAATGAGTCAAAAAGATAAATTACTGACATTTACACATTAGCTTATATTTATTAGTAGTGTTTGGGTGAACCCCCCATCCTTCATGTTGACGGAGCTTTCAATGTTGTTATGGAAAGGGGTTATTGGTTGGTTCCTGTCACATGACCTGCGGTGCGTGCATTTGCGGCATTCTGAAAAGTTTAGATTTTTTCCATCTCGTTGCGCCTGGTAAAAAAATTTACGCGTCGCTTCAATTATGCTTGCCGCGCGCCTACACTTGAACAAACTTGAGCGCGGAAAAGACGCGATATGTGAACGGCCTCTGGCGAGCTAGCTCATATCAAGCCACGAGCTACTGGAGCACGCGAGCGACGTGTTGGAGAACCCTGCTCTAGAGCTCCGCTTTGTAGGCTACAACTCGATACTTTTTTGCTACTTTGTAATAACTTTCTGCGGCCAGCGTTTCTGGAAATGAACGAGGGTAAACACTTTTTTAGACCTGACTAAATGAAATTTAAGACCTAGGATGAAAATCTGGCCGTTTTTAAGACTTTTTAAGGCCTTAAATTTAAAGTCCAGAATTTTAGACTTTTTAAGACCCCGCGGAAACCCTGCTTTATTTCAACCATGTCAGCCCTGACCTGAGGTTACGGTACAGCAGAGATCAGACGAGCAGCAGGAGCGCATCATGGCTTCAAGAAACACCACAGACATTCACTCGCTCTGTTTTTCTCTCTCAATGCTGTGATTCTAGCGAGAGCCGTGAGGAGGGGACAGAGAGCAGGAACATCTCTGGAGGAACACGAGCCACCAGGAATATTTAAAGGGCCAGTGTCTGGTTTGCTGTGACCCTGTGAATCATCAACTACTGCATGTGAACGAGGGACAGATGTAGAAGAAATAAGAGAACGACTGCCAACATCAATGATGCCGCTCAGTATGTGCAGCTTCAGAAAGGAACAAGTGCATTAATCCTGGAGGAATACTCTCTCCTGAAACCTGCACTGCTCATCATGTTTAAAGCTAAAGTGTGACTTCCTGAAAAGGAAAATTGTTTGGATAGTTTTATCGTCAGAAAATGAATTATTGTTATATAGCTCAACACGGATAGTCTTATTGTTTGAATCTCTTGTCTTTTTGATTTACTGAGAGTAACATGTTTGAAGAGACACTATTCTGTCATGTTGCTAACATATCATAATAAGAAAAAGCTTTATTTGTAATAACAGAAATAGACTTTTCTCAGCCATACAATATATTTTAAAATGAATTAGCAACAGAAGTCATCCAGCTATTATTAATATGATGTTCTAATATCGATCTAGTTTACTAGTTATCGATCTGAGTGAACACAGATTAACACCTTTCAACACACTCATATGTGTGTGATTGTTTCTAGTGAGATTGTTTTGAGCTGCGTTTCCCCACAATTTTAATTCGTCAGATAAACTTGACTTCAATACGGGTTCATTAAAAATGCACAAAATTTGATGATAAAACCTTTATCCTGAGAAAAACTGTGATTATGTAAATCACACAACAGGCCATTTCTCAATGCCAGAATATTAAACAGACACAAGCAACCGTATACACTGAAAAAATATTTTATGTATAAACAATTATCACTCAGAAATTGCTAGTAAATTTCACAAATTGTTATAAAGAAGCAGCAAGTAACATTGAATAAAACATGAAATGTTGATGTAGAAGGACTGAAATAGTATTTTTATGGAAAACATACTCTAAAAATCTTTGTTTTAGTTTACAGTGTAGGAACATGAACCAGGCTTGTCCTTTAGAAAGTATTTGGACACCTTAAAATCACAGAGTGTCCCTCATTAGATCACGTGTCTGTGTCACAATCGATCTGAGTGAACACAGATTAACACCTTTCAACACACTCACATGTGTGTGATTGTTTCTAGTGTGATTGTTTTGAGCTGCGTTTCCCTACAATTTTAATTGGCCTAAATGAGTAGTAATTCAGCACTCTGTTTCATTACAATGAAATAAAATAATGTGAACTTAAGTGATCAAACGTAAATGTAACAAAGTTCAGGGAAGAACATTAAAGGTAACTTTAATCATAAAATAAACAAACAAAATGAAAGCAGCCGACTGCAACATTTAAGCATGATAAAAACAGCAGCGTAAAATGTCCCACTCTCTCGCCTGTCCTGCTTCATACCACAGTAACGTTAATAAAACTTTCATACATGAACATGAGTCCCGTCAGATTGTTTTCCATCGGATGTGGAGCTGAAGACGACAACTCGCATGATTTCACACTCATTCATGTGTCAAGCTACGCCTTTATTATTGCTTTTAGAAATGCACCGATTGCAATTTCTTGGCCGATTCCGAAATCCGATTGTTTCGGTAAGCGTGACCTGCCGATACCGATTTTCTTTCAAAGAACTATAATTGACAGCATATACAAACAAAAATCTACTTTTCTTCAATGCAAAATTTAAATTGAATTAAAAAACAAGTAAAAAAGACAGTAATAAAATAAGAACAAATAAATAAATTGCAAACAACAGCACAAATAAATGCAATAGAATAAAGAGAGATAATGCACGGATCCAATATACTGTTACACATGGGTTATCTTTCTCAACTGTTTACGTTCCAAAACTGACTGTCTTCAACTGAATACTCGCAAAGATGGGCATTTTGACATAATTTTGTATGTATTTCACCATTTAAACGCAATAAGCCACTCAGTTTGGTACTTGCGACGCACATGCTGATCGAGATTCGATTTGTTCGCTCCACTTCACTTAAAAATCAGTGGTGCGTGCGCTTTTGTTGTAAGCACGAAACCAGCAGGAATTAGTCAAATTATGCACAATACAAGCACTATTTAACCGCGCAGCTGAAGTTATTGCCTGTGTTTCCATCTCGGAAACGGAAAGTCGTGAGACTGACCCGGGCCGATCATGCGGAAAATCGTCTGATTCCAGGTCTCTGGCCGGTCGATTGGTGCATCTCTAATTGAATTGAATAAGCGACCTCTAGCCGAAACTCACATACTGTGCCTTTAAAAACAGAGTTTTATATATATTCTGTTTGGTTCCATTTAAATTTATTTAAAATGGCAGAGTTTTGAAGTTATAGTATATGCATAATGCTTAATAGGAGTGTATGATAAGCACTATATGTTTAAGGATGTTATATAATTATTTGTATTTTTTTTACAGACTGCCAGGGTTATTTTGGAGGGTGAGGGATTTGAGTAAGTTATGTTTGAACTTAAGTGTGTATGTTATTATGTTCGTTTGTTAAATGTGTTGTAAAATTCAATAAAAAAAATGTAAAAAAAAATGTGAGTGTTTAAACATTTCACCTTATGAAGTTTTTTTTTTACTTGTATAATGTAGAATTTTACTTTAGATATTGGCTTAATTTTTTTTCTGTGTCCTGCGGTCGAGACTCACCAGGGCAGGATACCATGTGGTTTTCTTTTTGTCGCTGGTGACGACCCCATCCACACACACCACTTTGCCGTAAAGCTCTTCGTTTTGTTGCTGATCGCCCTCCTCCTCCTCACTAGATGATGAAGATGACTCCTCTTCTTGACTGTGGAATAAGATTAGTGTTAATGTGAAATAAGCAGACACTGAAAGGTATTCGAGTAACATTGATATCCCAGGGAAAACACAACATATTTAAAGATGCAGAGTGACAAATCATAAGCTCAATGCAGAGTCTGTTCTTCAAAAGCAGCAATAATAAAAATTCATAAATATGGGTGAACGTCATTAAATCACATCCAGGTCACATTTGAACAAAATCCAAAGAAATAAAAACTAAGACGTTATATTTTGAATTCAGAAAATTACATACATTTTTAGGTAAGTTAATAATTTTGGTATTATGGCATTATTTGCATGACAATTAAGCACATTTTTATGCACCCCAGAAACTTTTTTGATGCATTTTTGCTTTAAATAGTACATTAACCTTTGCCAAATTTTTAAAAAGTTATGTTCAAATTTCACCTCAGCATATCATTATTTTAAGATGCATCGCAGCAATTTAAAATGAACTGTAATTAAAAATACCAAGTATTTTTTAAAGATGAATTATTCTAACCAACAGTAGGGATATAGATCACATAGAAATTCATTTTAGATATAGATTCTATTTTTCCATTCTAGTAGGGTTGCAATGACTTTGATTAAAACCAAAAATAGTCAACTACCAATTTCATCATGAGTTAGTGTTTCAATAAGCAAGTGTCTCTCCGTTTTATTCAGACAGTAGATTCAAGTGTGCTTTAGTTTTGTGTTTAGACACAGAAGAACCGCTAACAGTGAGAACTGATCATTTAGTTACAGACACTAACAAAGAGTCAGATCAAGCTAAACAAGATTAAAACGATTCACTTTTTAAAGATAAGCATCACCTGTATCACAGAGCCATACAAGCACAATAGAAGATGCTTTTTCTCGCTTGTTCTGATGAAGATAATAGGTAATTAGGCTCCGTGAGCTGACAAGCTTCTCACTTGCCAATATTCATATGCAGCGTGACTCAACGGCCGCTTTCAATTAAGAACCGGCACTCCAGCTCACCGCCAAGGAGAGACAATCTTGTTAGTGTTAAATGAGCCAATCAACAGCCTGCATCACGAATAAACATGACCTGATAAGCCATAGGGACTCCTACTTGCTCAAACAACAAAACAAGAGCGGGAACCAGAGACAGAACCACCCGGAAAAATTACTATATTAAAAATAATTAATATAGTAAGCAGTTTTTAACTACCCGTCTACAAAAGATCAGTTTTTGTAGTAGTTTTTCTTACACCATTGGTAAATTGTTTTTTTTTAAGTATTAATCTAAAACAATGGTTAGGTTTATGCTTAAAAAAAATTAATTAGATAATTCACCCTTTCCTCACCAGCGTTTTAAGTTGCCAGCCAGCGCCAACATTTTTGATCATTTTCACAAAAGTTTCATGGCCCCCAGAATATTTTGTTGTATCAATATCTGAACATGCAATATACTATAAGAAAACAAAAAAAGAAAAAAAAAAAAGCTGAGAAAAATCACATTTTTGTCAAAGACTACAACGGCATAATAAGCAATGCTTCTATCACTTGTTTCTTCTCCCTTTTTGTTTGTGTTTTGAACCGGAGATTCTGTACTTGTTCAGAAGATGCGTACAAGCGCCCCTACCGTATAACAGTGAAAACATGGTTAAAAAAAAAAAAATGCTGGAAAATTCCATCAACGGCGAGGAAAGTTAAGCAGGAAAAATAAACTTAATGCAATTAATACATTTGGCAATTTTGCTTCAAGTTGTGTTGCTATCGCTAACTAAAATAAATAAAACACTTAAACAAACAAAACTTAAAGATAAGAACTGAAATTAAAGCCATGTCGAAATATTAATTTAATACTATAACAGTGTATAAATAATATCAAAATAACATTGCCTTCAAGTCAATTTATCTTGCGTATCTTGATATTTTTACTGGAATAAAAAATTATTGTAACAAAAAAATAATTTTCATCAGTTTATGTTGAATACCTAAAATTACTAAAATAAAAATAAATGACATTTTTTTTTAATGTAATGACAAAAGCACTTAACATTTTCTAACAATTTCTAAAACTAAAATGAAAACTGAAAAAAAAAAATTCTCTTGCTTATCTTGATATTTCTACTGGAAAAAAGCAAGTATGATGAAAAAAAATTAAAAATGGCATCAGTAGTTGACTAGTCAATGCAACCGCTAAAATTACGATGGATTCTGATCCCTCAAAGCGACTGCGGTTTGTTTAAGTTCAGGCATGGCCAGCCGTGACTGACGGAGATAACTGTGAGGTCACGCCTCTTACTGAGACACACACGAGTCCTGTTAGTCCGAGCGCCAGCGGGACGCTCCGGTTCGAGACGAACGCCGTTCACTGCAGGAAAAACACTGGCTTTCCTCTGATTTGTGTCTGGGGATTGAGAATTTCAGGCCAGCGCTCGTCCCATTTGTGCGACTGCTAAAAGAAGAGGTGTATTTTACAACAGCAAACACTGTGTAATCGGTATTCCCAGAAGGAAACTCCGTGTCCCTGGAGCATCAGCACTCAGACACACAGATGCTTCATCCGTCAGGTGAGGATTAGACTCTGAATCAATGTAGATTTTCAGTTTGGTGCAAGATTTGTGGACCCTCCCGTCAGCACATTTCAGAGGTGAAATGGATTGCAAATGGCGTTTCATGTTGATGACTTTAAAGTGCCCCTATTATGCCATTTTAAACCGGTTTACATGGTCAAAAAAAACATTACATTTTCTCATAATATCCACTGCAGCATCAGCTCTTCTCTCTCAGTCTCTGAAACGGCTCGATAAAGCAGTGGTCTCAAACTCGCGGCCTGCGGGGTGATATTTTGCGGCCCCCTACTTGACATTAAAGTTTAATGTTAGTGCGGCCCGTCGTTGCGTGTGCCGCGTTTTTTTATCCCTTATGGCTTACCATAGATAGTCTCGTGACAGCTTACGGTGGGTTTGTTGTCAATAGTTGTCATAGACAACCGCGAAGTACAAACATACTGCGCCTGGAAAAAATTTGCGCGTCGCTTCAATTATGAGCGCGCTTGCCGCGCGCCTACATTTGAAATAACGAACTTGAGCGCGTGCAAAATATGTGAGCGCGATATGTGAAGATGTGAACAGGCCTCTTGGCGAGCTACCACCAATCAGGCCACGAGCTACTGGGAGCTCGCGAGCGACGTGTTGGAGATCCCTGCTCTAAAACAATGTGAGAATAATCATTTTGAGCTTGTAATATGTGTTCAACAGGTTGATAAGAAGGTTTGCTTTGATTTGTGCAAAGTCAGTAGTTTGCCTGGGACACTATACATGTGTAGAAAGAATTCAATAAGACGGGCAGACATGACTGCAAATATTTGTATTTCAAAAGCAATAATTGTTTTTTTAAAGGTGCATTGTATAATAAATGGAAATGTGCCTTCCAAAAAAACATTCAATATCATATTGTATAAAGAAAATAAAAAGGACATGAGCAAATATAAGTATCACAAAGATGTGTTATAAGGAAAAGAAAAATAATGTTTGTAAAATGAAGCATCACAAAGATGTTGTGTATAAGGAAAAAACAAAGAAAGTTTGTAAAATGAACTTCAACTGTCAGAAGGACAGCTCATGAAGAACCAATCATGTACAGAAAGGAATGTTCAAATTCAGAGGAACAGTTCAGAAGAAACGTTAATAACAAAGATTGAGAAGATTGGATCAGTTGTGCTCCTTTTTTGGATTACTTGAATACTATTTTTTGTGGAATACTTGATGCGGCCCATCCTGACCCAGACTCTACCTCCAGCGGCCCCCAGTTAAGTTGAGTTTGAGACCCCTGCGATAAAGGATTCGGTGTTTCTAAACCCCTCCTTTCTGAGAGCCTGCTCTGCTCTGATTGGTCAGATGGTCTGTTGTAATTGGTTGACTGCTTACAGCGCATGCCAGAAACAAAACGTATGAAGGTAATATGGTGCCATAAAGAATCGTAAATTCCAAGCGTAAATAAAATTTGCAAAACTTTGCAACACTGACTCTGTTATCAAACTAAATTAAATTAACATTAAATATTGTCTCCTGTAGAGCTGCTTATAGCGGAGACTAAAGTCATTTCTTAATTGATGAATGTTTATTACCGTGAAGCTGCATTGAAACGATCAGAATTGTATAAAGCGCTATAGAGGAATTGCATAAAGGCGACTCGACTAAAAACGCAGTGAATGCATGTAAACGCCTCTTCATTTTGTCACGTAATTTCAAGTAGACGCACTCACATGGGATTGGACCGTCGGCCTCCACGGTTTCCTTTTTTGCCGATGACGGGAGTGCCGAAGTGTTCGGGGTTGGTAAGAGGAAGCCTGTCGAGTGTCTGGAAGAGAATCAGAGATGAGATTCACCAGTTAGCGCTAAGAAAGCCGCGATTCTCTTTAAACTGTTGCTCTGCCATGACAATCGATTCATCAAACTGACTGAAGAAAATTATATAAATGGAAGAAATTGACATTATGGAAGACGATGAAACAAACTCACACTTTCTTTCTTTTCTTTTGTTTATTTATATAGCACTGCTAAATACAACCGAGGTTGCCCAAAGTGCTTTACATGAAAATGAGAAGAATAAAAGTTAAAACATACATATTAACAAATCTCACACCACATATACCACATTGAGATTACCTGTTATAAGCGGTAAAAAAAAATGCGCCTTGAACAAGTTCCTGAATACTGATAAAGATTTACCTGATCTAATAGATAGAGGCTCACTTGTGTACCTAGAAGTGTTTGCGTTCACATACTTGCGTAGAATATGTTTCTGACTTCTAAACCACTGACAGTCTGTTTGAAATCATTGACTAGCAAACACTGAGACGTGACACAGTTGCTAATAATCACCCGGGAATGAAACGCCTCAGACTCGACACAGTTCTGGGTCATTTCACTATGCAGAAGATTTTCATGTACCCATTATATACACGTCTTAATATACTGGATTAGAAGTTAAACTCACGATTTTTATATAAGGTAATCATATCAGTGAACACAATAAATCATTACTTACTACTTCAGTTTGAGCAGATGTTGCCAATTTTGCAATGAAAAACTCAACACTTTTTGGAGAAATATTGCAGGAGTTTCCATTCCGTTTTAAACTAAACATGTTTTCTTTGGAATATGGTTTTAATTTATAATCAATTCATAGGTTTTTGCAACATGTCCTCAAGTTCTCTTTCAAAACACTGGATTTGAGAGTTTGTACTCTTTAAATAGGTTAGCTATGAGTAGGTTTATTTAGGTTACATGTTTACATAGATTATATAGGATTATATAAATATTATATATTTATATTTATACATTGTTTAACATTTCGTTTCCATATTGCTGAATGACAAATTAAAGCTCATTTGAACTTGAATGTCCAGAAATATCCTTTCAATTTCAACAAAATTAAATTAATTTGTAAAATTACAGTGTCAAGAACAAGATGTGATGCGAAAGGCAGCAAGTGTCACGATGTAAAGGACTTAACTAGTCATTTACACCAATGCAAAAAAGAGAAAGATGACTTGCCTCACTCTCAGCGAAGTGGCGCGCTCCTTTCAGGCAGAGAGACGAGCGCCTGAGAGTCTTCTCATCACCGTCATCAAACACTGCAGAGAGACAGACACACACACACTCTAGAATCTTTCTGAACAGGACCTACTATGCGCTCTTTCAAAGTCGAGCGCATTTATTCTGCGTATTAATTATTTAAATGAGGAATATTGTGACGTGTTCGTTCCCGGAAGAAACTCAAGACTACAATGGAGGCGTTCAGAAACACTGACACTGATATAGAGAAGAACTGCTGGAGGAAACCATTTTCATCCTCAAACAGCAACATTACACACTAAAGAAATATCATAATCATAACAGGTCAGTTTCTGAGCTGCCTTTGTATAAATGGCTAAAGGATCGGGCGAAGCGAGTTTATTTCATGCGTTTATGAACACCAAATGAGAATAAAACGTATCACCAGTTGGCTTAAAACTTCATTAGCATAGAATATGGTTAAGGTAAAATCGAAAGAACGACAGTGTCAAATTAGAGACATACAAAGCATCTGCTGGAGAAAACATCTGCTGTGACTCACAGGTCTTCTGCGAGATTTACCATCAGAACTTTATCTAAGACTCATCAAGTTTTCTCTCCATGTGGCGACACATATGTGCACTAAATTCGCATTAAGCCATCAAAATGAGGAATAAAAACACAATATTTCATGTTTTTGTGAGAGATGCAGACTGACTCATCTCATATTATCCTAACATACAACGTTTGTAATAGAAACAAAACAAAAATACATTTATCAATACATGAGCCCTGAACGAAAATGAAAATTGCCCAGCATCTCCAACTGACTGTGTTGCTCTCGCATATAAGCTATAAACTAAAGCAAAGCATAAACGAGGACAGAAGAAGCCTTTCCCTCTGTGTCTCAGGTAAAGAGTCAACTGTTTGAAAGGAACGTAATGGACTTACCGACGGTGTATAGACTAGCGTCAGTGAGTTTGTTGATGATGGCCTCCTGGTAGATCCCATCTTGGTTCCTGGCTTCGACCACAGCGCCCACCTAACACCAGAGAAAGTACAATCACTCATTCACAGGCTTTCACGGTGTTACACCACTCGCTGGGTGTTAAAACACTGAAGCAGGAGATGAGCAGCCAGAATTTCTTTCTTTCTTCCCATAATCACTGACATTACTCATGGAGAAACGCCTGTGAGGGTTTATCATGTTCTGTGAGGCAGGAACGTTACCTTTACCATAAATTACTGTGGCACTACCATGGTAAAATTATGGTATCAGATGTTTCTGAATGATTAACATGTTCAAATAAGGGCAAAACTTGTCAAGAACATGCCAACAAGAGGTCGCCAAAATAAGTAAATAAATAATGAGAAATTAAAATCCATGAAGAAAATGAAGCCTATTTCAGCAAAACTTAAGATTTTTTCGTTGTTGTTGATATTTTCATGACAGTTTAAGTTCATTATCATTACTGTAATGATTTTTTTATTTTTTATTATTATTATTATATAAAAATCCAAATGGTCCTTTATCTTATTTTTATGCAAAATATAACTTAATTTCTTCCATTTTCCAAAATGTGGACATGTTTTTCTGAGACTCAGCATCAAAATATATTAACATATTCACATGCTACATACATTTTTTTGGGCATTTTATTGCTAATGTACTTCAAGTGTAATGAATCTGACCTGCGAATAACCAATAAATAACTAGCTCTGAGAGTTTAGCAAGTCTGAGCATCAGTGGTTTTCACCTATTTGCTGCTCGCATTTGTCATTTATTCTCTTTGAAAAAGAATCACTAAGTGCTCAAAGCAAACAGTTCCGCCAGACATAAGCGAGATGTTTTCTGAAGAGCGGAGAATAATGAGTCATATTCATAATCACAGCTACAGATGCAACGACTGGCTTCCCAGGAGATTTTTAAACAAATGAGTTAGCTAAAAAAAAAAAAATAAGGGAAGGAAAAACAAACAAAGATTTCAATGCAATATAAATATGAAATAGAGGATTATATGGATGACTGGCATCACTGGCACCATCAAACATGAACTCCAGACCACAGTTTTAACACCGTGTCTAAATCAGCGTGTCATTATGATGCATTTTGGGAGCTTGACAGATATGATTATGGGCTACTTTACAAATATTTAATTTGTGTTGCGTTCATTGTAAGTATGAAAGTCAAAAGGGCTTGGAACAACATGAGCAAAATGATTACATTTAAATATGTTCTAAATAGCTTTGATTTGGTTGCATCACGCAGGATTTTCGCTTTAGTTTAAGCATGGACAGGTTTCTTCGGTCCGTGCATTCGGTCTTAAAGTGACACAAAGATTAACCTATATTTAATTTCTACAGTGAACAAGGTGTTATTTTACATTTAGGCCTAATTATAAATTTCTGCACCTGAATACTACTGTTAAGTAACTGTGTTATTTCGTATTCATCTCTGGTTGTAATTTGTTTATTTTTTTCTATTTAATTACTGACTATTCACTTGTCTTTAATGTTTGAACTTCAACATTTAGGCTAGTAGTTCATATAGGTGTGTGTGTGTGTGTGTGTATGTATATATTTATATATTAGGGGTGGCACGGTTCACAAAATGAATTTGTTGAGGTTCGTATCACGGTTTTCGGTTCCGTACGGTTCTTGTTGTTATTTTTTCTTTTAATCTTTAACACTCCAGAAATGTACTTCAGCATATGATATAGGCTATAGCTTAATTATCCACAATTCAGGATACAGTATTAAAAAAAAATGTATATCATGTAATCATGCACAAACTGAATTTGACTTGACTTTAAGCACATTATTGGGACCATGTCTGAGGAAAGCTAGGTGACATTTTGATACAGCAAGAAAGACATTGATGAAATGCTTTTGTTTATTTGGCAAAAAAGGAGAATCTGTATTGCTATCTCTACAGGGACTTATGTGCATTTTTAGCACACAAAGATTAAAATTAACTTGCATTTATCAAACTGTCAACTTCAGTGTAGCTCTTACAAAATGTTTATCTTTTAAAAGAAAAAGAGAGGAACTCTTAAAGCACTATCTTTTAAATAAGTCAAAATATGTTACACATAATTGCCTATAATGAGGCTATAACAATAGCAAAGGCATAACCATAAAGTGAAACATAAGTTCAACCTCAACAAAAAAACAGTATCAACAATGCTTCTATTCCCTGAGAGTGAGGATACATTTTTTTCACTTGAAATTAAAGTGCAGTATTTGGAAACATATGACTGGAGTTCTTATCTAAACTTGGTGTCACTGTATATTTAAATATCATAGGTAACATGAAATCCAAAATGTTCCCACACACCGGACTTATACGACGCTGGCGCATCCTCCAACTCCGGTTAACCTTCCTTATATCTCCCACTTGCCATTTCTATACGTGAAGAGACCTGCAGCACTCCATACTCCAGTTTTACTGTCTATAGGCTTGTTCGACTTGAACCGGCGCTGCACAGACCGATCGGTTTATGACATCAAAGTACCGCGAGAGTGATTGAAAAGCATACGGAGCCGTTGCTCTCGCGGTACTTTGATGTTATTCATCGATCGGTCTGTGCAGCGCCGGTTCAAGTCGAACAAGCGTCATCTGCATGTCCATTGTCATGTCCACACATCTCTTATTTAGCGCGAAAAGTAAACACACTGTCTGAGGTCACGGGCACGAGGTTACACTGCGCATGCGTTGAACAGTGCGACGCACACACGTACCGAACCGAGACAAGCGAACCGAACGGTTCGGATGTTTTTTCATGTACCGTGCCACCCCTAATATAAATATATATATATACACACACATATATATACACACACACACACCTATATGGGGGGAGGGGGATAAATGTAACTTTTGCTTTTCATTTATTACTTAAAGCTCACTTGAGGTATTATATTGCTTTTATATATATATTTTTTTTTGGCTGATCCGAAAAATGATCCGAGGCTCAAAATCCATAATTGATCTGAACCGTGAGTTTTGTGATCCGTTGCACCACTAACAGACACATTCTCATAAAGCCCAGGAAGTGATGCGCCACAGTCTGTTTGTGCTGAAGGAGGCAGGTTTGCTCTTACCTTCAGAAGTCCTCGGATGTGTTCATCGTGCACCACCGCAGTGGACGTGTCGGGTTTGAAGGTCACCTGTAGAGAAACACACACAGTCAGTCAGGAATGAGGACAGGAAACACGGAAGGGCTTTCCCTAACGGCCAAGAAGCATCGATCGCTCATATCAGGAAGCCAGATCCTCACCCGAGAGACCCGAACGTCCCTGTGTTGATATCAGACCAAACGCAGAGAAGACACGCTGGGTAACCCAATCATTGAGTGTCACAGAACAGAAGATAATTATACTGAAAGTGGGGCGGATAAAACATGCTGTGAGAGAGGACGGGATAAAGATGGAGGAACAAGATGTCATTTTTCCACAAATACCCACAACACTGTGAGACGCCACACATTAGAAATGAGATTCATCCACTTTTACAAGCTGAAATCTGAATTAAATGGACACCATTCAGCAGGATGTTGAATTTGAATGGCAGGATGTTGAATTTGAAAAATCACACATAACAATACAGTCCAACACGACTTTTGCGACTAAACATCGAAATGCATGAACTGCATAAATCAACTGAAGTATCAATTAAAATACAATTAAAGTTCATTTGTATAACGCTTTCTACAAAACATTTTTTCAAAGCAGCTTCACAGAATATGAATATTTCAATGTTACAAATAGAAATGAATAATTAAACTTTATTTTTTTTTAATAATATTTTTTATTTCTCTAAAGAAGTTAATTACGGTCAAAACAACTGGCCACTGCTGACGAACACCTTCAAATTACACTCACTGTGTGTATGCATGTATGTATGTATGTATGCATGTATATGTTTTACATATTATTTATGCTTTTTGAAAGTGATAAAGTGAATAATCCTAAATAAATTTAAACAATTTTCACTATAAATATATTTTTAATATATATAAACATAAAGATTATTATTATTATCATTATGATTAATAATAAAATAAATGAAAATGTAAATAAATAATAATACACAAAAATAATAATTAAAAAAATCTTATGGTCAAAATTATTATGATGAGTATTTATAAATCAACATGATTTGTAAAACATAAATTTACATCACTTATGCATTTGCCAGATGCTTTTATCCAAAGTGACATTATATAAATCACTAGTGGTCGACCGATATTGTTTTTTTGATGGCTGATATCTTAGAGAAAAGGGTGGCCGATATAAAGCCCATATTTTTTTTTATATATACTCTATATTTATTTTAATCAATATTTAATAAATTAGAAATAAATCAGAAAACAAATCCTTAAAATAAACATGCTTATACCTTAGATGGCAACTTCTTGAATCTGCAATCCTATTACAGTATTTTCCACAAAGTAATTGTTTAAAAATATATGAATAAAAAGAAGTAAACATTTTAATAGGGCACTCAGTAATCTGGTAATTTCGTGCGCACTGGTAATCATATTTTTTCAAATAAAGACAAGGTAATGCTAATTTTACATGAACGATAAAAAGATATGAATATGACACAGTGGGCAACTGGATATAGCACAGCATATTTTAAAATGAAGGATTTAAAGTTTTTCGATGGCGTCTGTGAAGCTGATCTTCTGTTCACATTCACTCACTTCACACGGACCGACTGTCACTCGCATTAACACGTTTATGCCGACTACAAATGCATACTTCAAAAGATATCACAGCTGGATTCGATTAAATCTGCAAGGTTTGTGAAATTAAATGTTTATTAGATATTCAGAGATTTGTTTAAATGATGTAGATGCGCATTTGCTGAATGTTGATGGTAAATGAGAAAGTATTTTAGCCTGTTTGTTTGCCTTTTCTGTTACAAATAATGTAAAAGCAAACGCTTTACTTTTTCACCTACCGTTTACTATCTTTGTTTACCAGTTCTTTCTAACACAGTATTAGATATGACTGACAGAGATCGTGATTCGTAAACTAATGAAGACGGAGAATGTGAGTGAGCACTGTGTGATCAGGCGCTGCCATTCTCTTCTCAGGCGCGCCACCCCTCAAAATAAAAGTCTGGAGCGCCATCAAAATAAAAGTCACGCTTCCAACACATCGGCTAATTAGAAAAACGTATTGGCCGATGCCGATAATTTAAAAATGTCAAATATCGGCCTTGGCGATATATCGGTCGACCACTATAAATCACGGTATATATTTTGTCAGTTCAGTAGATAAAGTCACATGCACATGACCAATGAATAAGATTGCAGGAACACAAGAACATAAAAATAAGAATCCGATAAATCAGACATTGCAGAAACCAAAAGATGCCTTAATAACAGAACTAAGTTAACTACATACATATATACATATCAGGAAGCGTATATATAAATGAGTTGACAGACAGGACATTACACCTGTTCACATGCATAAACACACAGACAGTGATGACATCTAATACCCTGCTCTTATTCCTCAGACACACATACAGTGTGAATGTAAAGACTGTCCTTTGACTAATGGATAATGGCAGTCATGGCCTAATGGTAACAGAGTTGGACTGGTGACCCAAAGGTTGCTGGTTCGATTCCAGTACCGGCAGGAATATGACTGAGGTGTCCTTGAGCAAGGCACCTAACCCCCAATCGCTCCCCGGGCGCCACTCAAGGCTGCCCGCTGCTCCGGGTATGTGTATCCACGTTTGCAGTGTGTGTGTTCACTACTCACTACTCTGCTCCTAATGTGTGTGCACTTACTTGGATGGGTTAAATCAGTGTTTCTCAACCTCTCCTGCAGGGACCCCCTGACAGGACATGTTTGTTTTAACCCTGAAATGGCACACCTGATTCAATTAGTCAGCTGCACATTAAGCCTTTAATTAATTGAATCAGGTGTGCCATTTCAGGGTTAAAACAAAAACATGTCCTGTTAAATGCAGAGGTCAAATTCCAAGTATGGGTTACCATACTTGGCCATCACGTGTCACTTTCACTTTCCACTTTCATAAACACGAACCGAGAAAGAGAGAGAACAAACAGACACACTGCTGTGGAGAGATAGAGAGAGAGAGAGAGAGAGAGAGAGAGAGAGAGAGAGAGAGAGAACAAACAGACACTGCTGTGAAAGAGAGAGAGAGAGAGAGAGAGAGAGAGAGAGAGAGAGAGAGAGAGAACAAACAGACACTGCTGTGGAGGGAGAAAGAGAGAGAGAGAGAGAGAGAGAGAGAGAGAGAGAGACAGACGCAATGATGTCATCAGTAGTACAACAGCAGGAATATGATTACAACCTTGAACAAGGTCTCTGCTTCACGAGGAGCAGATAATCACATCTCAATTATAGAACATCAGAGAACCATCAGGAGAAAAACATGAGGGGAGAGACGAGACAGAAAGAGAAAGTCTGATGAGAGAAAGGAGGAAAAGGAGCAGAATATTTCATTAGGAATGAGGAAGAGTCCTCGGAAGTGACAGCAATGAAAACTCAATTTGCTCTCCAACTTCAAAACATTTCACAACAACTTAAAGGGATAGTTCACCCAAAAATGTAAATTCTGTCAGTATTTACTCTCCCTCATGTTGTTCAACCCCGTAAGACCTTCGTTCATCTTCGGAACACAAATTAAGATATTTTTGATTAAATCTGAGAGCTGGATCACTCCTCCATAGGCTTCTAAGGGATTGAAACTTGTTCCCCGAAAAGTTATTAAAGACATCGTTAAAATAGTCCAAGTGACTACAGTGGCTCAATCTTAAGTTTATCAAGCGATGAGAATACTTTTTGTGCGCAAAAACAAACAAAAATAACGACTTTATTTAAACTATTGATTTCCTTCTCTGTGGGCCTCGAGTGAGTTCACTAGTGTAACAGCGCAGCGCTTCTGTGTTGTACGTCACACGCATCACACACATGACCAGCGTCGGCCAATAGTGAGCCTACGTGTGACGTAGCTCTACGCTATTACACTACGCTAACTCACTCGAGGCCCACAGAGAAGGAAATCAATAGTTGAAATAAAGACGTTATTTTGTTTGTTTTTGCGCACAAATAGTATTCTCATCGCTTGATAAACTTAAGATTGAGCCACTGTAGTCACTTGGACTATTTTAACGATGTCTTTAATAACTTTTCGGGGAACAAGTTTCAATCCCTTAGAAGCCTATGGAGGAGTGATCCAGCTCTCACATTTAATCAAAAATATCTTAATTCGTGTTCCGAAGATGAACGAAGGTCTTACGGGGTTGAACAACATGAGGGAGAGTAAATACTGACAGAATTTACATTTTTGGGTGAACTATCCCTTTAAGTCCAATAACAACGGTTTGCTTGTTTTATTACTTGATGAATCTGAGTTTTTGAATGAATCTCTTGAAGGAATGATTCAATGACATACATGCAATGATTATTTTTTACATTTGTCGCCACCTACTGGCATAACTGACACAATCTATATTTGTAGCATTAAAGTTGCAGTAGGGAGTTTTGAGAAAATGTTGACTTAGCCTGAAAATTTGAACAAGCACAACTTCCAAGTCCAACCCCCTTGCTCTCTGCTGCGCTACAGCCCTCCCTCCACAGCTCCTCCCTCCACAGCTCCTCCCTCCACAGCTCCTCCCCCACAGCGGAGCCTGCCGTGAACGCGCAGGCTAGTAAACAGGACCACCGATGACGGCAGATTATAAACAATTATGGAACATTCACTAATAGGGACGAAACATCAACAATATGCTTTACATTGACTATGGCCTGCCCATACTTTGACTACAAACTTGGTCCTCAAATCATTATGTATTTTGCAATACATGTAACTTTATAACATTGCACTCTTTCTATAAGTTATAAATAGCTAGTAAGATAACGTTGAAGGATTAGTTCACTTTTAAAAAAAACTTTTGCTGATAATTTACTCACCCCCATGTCATCCAAGATGTCCATGTCTTTCTTTCTTCAGTCGAAAAGATTTTAAGGTTTTTGATGAAAACATTCCAGGCTTTTTCTCCATATAATGGACTTCAATAGGACACAAACGTTTCAAGGACCAAATGACAGTTTCAGTCCAGCTTCAAAGGGCTTTAAACGATACCAGACGATGAATAAGGGTCTTATCTAGTTTTATAAGCACAAATGCTCGCCTTGCTCTGTTCTGTGATGCACGTTCGTGACTCTCCTGTTTGAACTCGTTCATCAAAATGAACAAATCTTTTTCGAATCATTTCGTTCGTTGAATGAACGAAATGACTCCGAAAAAGACTCGTTCGAAATGAACGAATCTTTTTGCGAGTCATTTCGTTCGTTGAATGAACGAAATGACTCGAAAAAAGATTCGTTCATTTGGATGAACGAGTTCGAACAGGAGAGTCACGAACGACGGTACGCGCTCGCGGTGTGCAAGAGAGGGGTGATCAGCGCGTACACGAGCGTGATTGACACTGCTAAGACATTCCTCCTGGCTCTGATTGGTTGTTTCTGACCGGGAGCGGTGTATTTCTGCAAATGGCAATAGGACCACAGGGAGGAGCCAGAGGAGCTCGATTTTTTCCACAGATTATCTGTCTCATATTCTACTGTGAGGACATAATGACAGTTTTAACAAATATTTGTTTACAAAAGCTACCTACTGGAGCTTTAAAGGATTAGTTCACTTTTTAAAAAACCTTGGCTGATAATTTACTCACCACCATGTCATCCACGATGTCTATGTCTTTCTTTCTTCAGTCGAAAAGAAATTAAGGTTTTTGATGAAAACATTCCAGGATTTTTCTCCATATAATGGACTTCAATGGGAACCAGACGGTTCAAAGTCCAAATGAGCGTTTCAGTGCAGCTTCAAAGGGCTTTAAACGACACCAGACGATGAATACATTTACATTTACATTTATTCATTTAGCTGACGCTTTTATCCAAAGCGACTTACAATTGCTATATATGTCAGAGGTCGCACGCCTCTGGAGCAACTAGGGGTTAAGTGTCTTGCTCAGGGACACATTGGTGTCTCACAGTGGATTCGAACCCGGGTCTCTCACACCAAAGGCATGTGTCTTATCCACTGCGCCATCACCACCCCAACGTAATATAAGGGTCTAGCTTAACGATCGGTCATTTCAAAAATAAATAAAACACTTTAAGTTTTATAAGCACAAATGCTCGCCTTGCTCTGTTCTGTGATGCACGTTTGTAACGTCACGTAATACGCAATTACGTTGAAAAGGTCACGCTTTTCCTCTGTGTATTCCGGTTCAGAAAGGTGAAAAACTGCATCTCATCTTCTCCTCTAAGTTCAAAATCGCCCGACATCGTTGTTTTACCTTTTAATTTCCTTTTTTTGTAAACTGCGTTTGACTTTGTTTGCGCGTTCAACTTGTAAACACTAGGGCAGTCACTTCATGTTCGAAAATCGATTGCACAATCGATCAGACCAACCAACACAAGTTTCGAAAACCAAAATAGGGAATCGATTTTAACTGCCTTTTTTTTTAACCAAAAATGTGTTTTAGGTAGACAGATCAATACAGTACACAGAACATGTAGGATGTTGGAAAATAACAATGTCTTTTCTGTTAACCAAATGCTTTTTTAATATTCGCTATTACTTCAGTGCAAGTGAACAAGCGCGCCGTTATTTGTTGCTTAGTGACGTGTGTGTTCAAGCAAGCCAGAAATGCGCAGATTCTGCGCAATACGCTGTATTTAATATCATTAGGACTCACGAGTTGCGTATCTGTGCTAAATCCACGCAGATTTGGCTTACACGAACTTCCCCAGCAAAGTGAGTAAACATAGAAACACACCTAATTGGCTCGTGATATGACAGCGTTACCCGCCAAAGTTCATTTTTATCCGAATTTGGCGGGTGTTAATTTCAATCCTTGAATGTTGCACTCCTGTTTGTCATTGTGCTCAAAACTTCACGCCAATAAATCATCAGAAATATTGCTGACTTGTGCGCGTCTCAAGCACCCTCTTTACGTTCGTCCTAATGCCTTAGTTGTCCGTGGATTTGCCAATATTTGGTGTTGAAAATGGAAACGTCTTTAGACATAGAAAAATCGATTTTACAATCGATTCAATAAACACATATATCTCAAAAATCGAACAGGATTTTTTCACAAAAGTGACAGCCCTAGTAAACACTGACTCGGTACTTCCACAAACGTCAAGAAGCGTGACCTTTTCAACGTAATTGCGTATTACGTGACGTCACTAGCACGCATCACAGAACAGAGCAAGGCGAGCGTTTGTGCTTATAAAACTTAAAGTTTTTTATTTCTTTTTGAAATGAGTGATCGTTTCGCTAGATAAGACCCTTATGCATCGTCTGGTGTCGTTTAAAGCCCTTTGAAGTTGCACTGAAACGCTCATTTGGACTTTGAACCGTCTGGTTCCCATTGAAGTCCATTATATGGAGAAAAATCCTGGAATGTTTTCATCAAAAACCTTAATTTCTTTTCGACTGAAGAAAGAAAGACATAAACATCTTGGATGACATGGGGGTGAGTAAATTATCAGCAAAAGTTTTTTAAAAAGTGAACTAATCCTTTAAGTTGCTTTCAAAAGGTGATTAGCTTTATTTACACTACCATAGACATCAGTTTATATCTGATCTATAAATCTCTGTGATCATTTGAATGATGATAACAGAAATAATGATACTGTGTGGTTGAAAACACTGTGAAGTTTTAATACAAACTATACAGTACATGTGTTTAATACCTACACATGACCACTGCTCTCTCTAGGTCAGATCTGAATGTCCGCTGTGATCGTAAGGTTTACCAGACACAGCTGAATCGTTTAAGAATAAGATCATGTGAGTGTTTGAAGCGAGATCGATTACTCGTGCAGCTCTACTCAACACTTAAGTCTAGCATTACTCTCTTTCAATAGTAGGGATGAACAATACATCAGTTAACAAACAAAATACAGATCCCTCTTATTATCTTTATTTACGTTACATTCATTTTTAGGGTTGGGTATCGGTTGGGTTTTATCCGATACCAGTACCTACTCTGTATTTTTGAAACGGTTCCGGTGCTTAAATGGTTCTTGAACCGGTTACTTAAGAAAACGAAACCGCACACACTTTGTCAAAAAATAATACCATTTTATTTACAGGGCCAAACTGGACACAATATTAACTTAAATCTTTAAACAATATAAATAGAACATATGATAATAATAAATAAACCAATAAAAAATAAAAATTCACATTTACATAATATCAAATAAAACAATATTGTATCAAACAATGTAATCATACTGGAGATTAATAGAGATTACTACCAGGGTAATTTGTCTGCTTGATCCAGTCATGTAAGTTGTCTGGTCGTTGTACTAGTTACGGCAGCGCTTAGCTTGGTGAGTTTGGTTTTTCGTTCCCACTGCGTCTTCGCTACGCAGCGTTGAGTGAACCTATGAAAGAGAACGTCTCTGGATACTGGTGTAACCTCTGAATAGAGAACGAGACGCTGCGTTCGCTGCCAAGCTCCTCGCACTGACGACAAGCTTCCTTTTTCTGCAGAGAAATCTGAGGAGCAGATGATAGCGCGCGCGCGCGAGCTTCGAGGCGGTGCCCGCGCCATCAGCCAACGAATTGCCGTGATTCTATATGGGCTTCAGACAATCGGCACAGAGAGGGCGTTCTGACGCGTAATTTTACACTGATGCCCGCAAATTAGTTAAAATCTCCCGGAATCAAGAGCGAGCGAGCGAGCAAGAGCGCGCATGCGAGACAGAAGAGACTGTGCTCCAAGCCGTATAGCGCGCGCACGGCGGAGAGGGAGAGAGCGAGAGACCTTGCGCTCGTGTGCCTCATGAAGCGCATTTAAGACAGAGAGTCAGGCACCGAAATTTTCGTTCTAATTCGGTCTGGTTACTACCGTTTACGTCGGAACCGGTTCCCTATTGGAACCGCGTTTCGGTACCCAACCCTATTCATTTTTGATGACCGTACAATCAAACTCACCTCAAATTTGCATAATATGTCTTTTCTAATCAATGATCATCCATGCATTCAAAATAAATCTTCAAATGATCTGCTGCTTTGGTTCATCTTATGATTTAGTAGCTCACCTTTGCCTTGACGAGTCTCTTGGCGGTCTTGATCTTGGCCTCACAGAACGCCCCTCTGTATTTGGCACTCACGTCAGTGCCAACGGTCAGGTAAGGGGGCTCCTCCAGTGTCTGAACAACACACACACATCAAACACACGTCAGTTTCACTGTCGATCAATGATCAAGCTTTTGGTGGTGTAAGGGAGGAAAAGTCAAGTTTTAATTAGTTAATTTGGTTAATTAATTTATAATTTGAATCACATTTTATGAATTAAACAGCTCTTAAACATACAGAAAAAAAAATGTAAGCAACCTGTTAAAAATGAAAGTATTATGCAATCATTTAAGTAGGGATGCAGTGATATAAAAATTTTGGCTGAGACCGAGGACCGATAATTCTTTATATTTGAATATAGATGAGCTGATAAATCTAAATCCAAATTTTTATATAATTTTTGAGAGGCTGATTACAAAAACAAGTCTCACCATTAAAAGCCATGTCCCAAGCACACAATTTATAATATGGTTTTCCCAAACCATTTCAGTGTAACAGCTTAATTTTTTTCATATTATTTTAAAGAATTGAACTGTCCTGCAGAAGATTTTTTTAAAGATTTTCTTGTTAAAGACTGGTACAGTTAAGCACTGTATAAAAAAATAAAAAATAAATTGAAAATCTCAGGTAACCGAAAATGTGCTTCATTTAGTGACTTCTTAATTAACTGTTGGTTTTCAAAAATATGATTTAATACCAATAAGTGCATGTTAAAACCATTGTGTATCTACATAGGCTATGCTGTACAGGTCAAGTATAAAGAATGTTTTTGCTCAGGTTGGCGAAAAATGTCCACCCAATATAGAAAAGTCAAGTAAAATAATTAGAGGGAACATTGGTTGCACTTAACCGTGTTTTCCTTTTCGAAGTGATTCTAATCATATTTCAAGCAATTCAAAACCATCATGTTGAACAGTGCACATCTGAAGTGTCTCAGCTGGAGGAAATAATCCATTATTTATCGGCTTTAATATATCAGGCAAATTTTCTTATCAGGCTGATAAAGATAACATTAAAACTGAACATGCATCGGCTGATACCGATATAGTGGCCGATATATCGTGCATCCCTACATTTAAGACACTTCTTCAAATAAAATAAGGGGTTCTTTGAAATTGAGTCAAGAACCCTAGAGTTCTATATAGATCCTTTTCTTGTAGTGTTTATTCTTAAGCATGGAACGTCAGACAAAAGTCCTGGAGAAATGACTGAAATGTGTGTTAAATCGCCGTTGTACCAGTCAACAAACCGAACGAGCGAAAAACAGGTGCATGACTCCATTCACTTTACATAATAAAACAGCGCATGTTGGATACCAAACATGATGATGTATACCGCAGTAAACCTCTCTGAAATTGAAATGCTTCTAGGAGACGAACGATTACGACCGGTAAAGTGAGAATAAAGTGAAAAATTAAGCTTTAAGCAAGTACTGAGGGTGTAATGATGTCTGAATATGGAATATGAAAACTGTTTGGCATTAAAATGCATCACTATCAGAGCACTACAGACAATTCATCTAAAACTATCAAAAAGCTATCTGATTACAGCTATGGAAAGACTATAAAAATGATAGTAGATATTTTACAGTATTTCTGAAGAAAATAAGAAATGCTGTGGTGTTGTGGATACTTTAAAAGAATCCATCTTCAAGTCTCCAGATTAACACAATAGAGATGTCACAGAACTAACATTTGTGTTCTTGATACCAATTTAAGTAGGGCTGCACTATTAATCGCAATTAACATGGAAATTAACTGATTTAACCGATTTGGTTTATTGCGATTATGAAATCGCAAAGCCTGTGATTATTTGTTATGCGCAGCTTGTCAGTGACGTACGGCTCTGTAATCATTAGTAAACGCATTAGTAAATTTTCAGTAAACGCTGCTCCATCTGAAAGCACTGCGAGTTTGAGTCGCTTATAACGTGCATTTGAAGAAGCAACACTCGCCAAACATCTTTCCAAATATTAAGCATTTAACTTCTTGTCCAACAAAATACAACATTTAATAAATCAATCAAAGCATTTCAATCTTCTGTTTATTCAGCTTCAGCGATGATGCCAAATAGGGATTTCCTGGAATGTGTGTTATTGTACTTCTGCAGCGGGGCATATTTGGTGTGTGTGTGTGAGATGCCCTCTGGTGTTCAGATGATTTGGTGTGTGTGTGTGTGTGTGTGTGAGACACCCTCTAGTGTTCAGATGATTTGGTGTGTGTGTGTGTGTGTGTGTGTGTGTGTGTGTGTGTGTGAGACACCCTCTAGTGTTCAAATGATTTTGTGTGTGTGTGAGATGCCCTCTGGTGTTCAGATGATTTGGCGTGTGTGTGTGTGTGTGTGTGTGTGACGCCCTCTGGTGTTCAGATGATTTAGCGTGTGTGTGTGAGACGCCCTCTGGTGTTCAGATGATTTGGCACATGTGTGTGTGTGTGTGTGTGACGCCCTCTGGTGTTCAGATGATTTGGCGTGTGTGCGTGACACGCCCTCTGGTGTTCAGATGATTTGGCATGTGTGTGTGAGACGCCTTCTGGTGTTCAGATGATTTGGCGTGTGTGTGTGTGTGTGTGTGTGTGAGATGCCCTCTGGTGTTCAGATGATTTGGCGTGTGTGTGTGTGTGTGTGAGACGCCCTCTGGTGTTCAGATGATTTGGCGTGTGTGTGTGTGTGTGTGAGACGCCCTCTGGTGTTCAGATGATTTGGCGTGTGTGTGTGTGTGAGACGCCCTCTGGTGTTCAGATGATTTGGCGTGTGTGTGTGTGAGACGCCCTCTGGTGTTCAGATGATTTGGCGTGTGTGTGTGTGAGACGCCCTCTGGTGTTCAGATGATTTGGCGTGTGTGTGTGAGACGCCCTCTGGTGTTCAGATGATTTGGCGTGTGTGTGTGTGTGAGACGCCCTCTGGTGTTAAGATGATTTAGCGTGTGTGTGTGTGTGTGAGACGCCTTCTGGTGTTCAGATGATTTGGCGTGTGTGTGTGTGAGACGCCCTCTGGTGTTCAGATGATTTGGCGTGTGTGTGAGACGCCCTCTGGTGTTCAGATGATTTGGCGTGTGTGTGTGTGTGAGACGCCTTCTGGTGTTCAGATGATTTGGCGTGTGTGTGTGTGAGACGCCCTCTGGTGTTCAGATGATTTGGTGTGTGTGTGTGAGACGCCCTCTGGTGTTCAGATGATTTGGCGTGTGTGTGTGTGTGTGTGTGAGACGCCCTCTGGTGTTCAGATGATTTGGCATGTGTGTGAGATGCCTTCTGGTGTTCAGATGATTTGGCGTGTGTGTGTGTGTGTGTGAGACGCCCTCTGGTGTTCAGATGATTTGGCATGTGTGTGAGATGCCTTCTGGTGTTCAGATGATTTGGTGTGTGTGTGTGTGAGACGCCCTCTGGTGTTCAGATGATTTGGTGTGTGTGTGTGAGACGCCCTCTGGTGTTCAGATGATTTGGTGTGTGTGTGTGAGATGCCTTCTGGTGTTCAGATGATTTGGCGTGTGTGTGTGAGACGCCCTCTGGTGTTCAGATGATTTGGCGTGTGTGTGTGTGTGAGACGCCCTCTGGTGTTAAGATGATTTAGCGTGTGTGTGTGAGACGCCTTCTGGTGTTCAGATGATTTGGCGTGTGTGTGTGAGACACCCTCTAGTGTTCAGATGATTTGGTGTGTGTGTGTGTGTGAGACACCCTCTAGTGTTCAGATGATTTGGTGTGTGTGTGTGAGACGCCCTCTGGTGTTCAGATGATTTGGTGTGTGTGTGTGAGACGCCCTCTGGTGTTCAGATGATTTGGTGTGTGTGTGTGTGAGACGCCCTCTGGTGTTCAGAGAAGCATTTACTACAGATCAGTCGCTGCACTGACGAACTGCGCATAAAATAATCGCAGTCTTTGCCAAATCACATGCGGTTTCATTTCGATTAATCGTGAAGCCCAAAATTTAAGCGAAAATTCTCACTTTTTAATGCTAAATTTTGTACAAAAGCAAAAAGCTATAATCCTACTGAACACACCTTAAGTTAAAGAGTAACAACATACTGAATTTATAAACACACACACACACACACACACTAGGGGTTGGAGAAAGAAGAAGAAAAAAAAAAAAAGAAAGATGCATGGCGATTTTCTCTCCAACAAATCTGGATTGATTCTTAGTTTTTAACCGCAGCCGCGCAATTACGCTGTGTGTGTTTTGGAAACACCCATATTCTTAACTTCAACATTAACTAATAAATTATTAATATTAAAAGGTGTATGCTGTATTCAAGTATTTAGGTGAACATTCATAAAGTAAAAACACTTTTTTTTATATGAAATTGGTAAACTGAAAACAGTGTATGTAAACATACAGATGTCGTATTTATAGTAGACTTTTGCCATCCATTTGGATCATCAAATCACCTTTAATAAATGTAATTTACCTGAGTAAATTAAATTTACTCACAGATTGCACCATGCAGTTAAGGCCATAGCCTATGTATTTTGTTGTACTGAGAAAAATATTTGAAGACTTGAAGACATTAATCTCCATCTGAATACACCATTAACGCTCTCAGTTGATTACTTACACAACTATACAAAAAAAATGTATTATAAGTTTTTGAAATTTGTATGTTTAATTATGCAAATTAGGCATTATCTCATTAAATATGCACAGTTTTGCATATATTTTCGGTAGATAGATCTGACCATATGATAAAGCCAGGTGCAAAATTATTTTTTCATTTTGTTTACACACAAGATGAACAAAGAATTTCAGAGGGATTTAAGGATATATGCTTTCATTACCTAGAAAATCAAAATATACTGTCCATAGCCTTAAAAAATCAATTCTCGCCATATTTTTTTTATTAAAATGTCACATAAATCAGGCCAGGAATGATTTATAAACAAATCCCTCTGAAAATATCTTCAGAATACTGCTAAGTGTATAACTGGAAAGTTTGGTGTACATAGGTGCTACACAGGCTGAGAAGTTTCTACTGGAGAATGACAAAAAACTCATTTTGAGAAAACAACATTTAAAGATTTGTAATGTAAAAATTCATACTTTTTTTAGTGAAACAACTATTAACAGACACAATATCTTATCAAATCATTAGCAACAACAATACAAACCACCTAAATCACATTACAACTTATAACACAGCATTTATGGCCTTCAAATGAACAGAAAAACAGTCAAAAACACACATCTAAATGCCAGAGCACGTCACGTGATGCAACTGAACGAATCACGTTGTCAGAAATTGACATCAGCCAATGAGATTTCGGTTTTAGAGTTAAATGCCCATTGTACTTTCAGGACTGGTTGCTGATTAAAAGGAAATGACCATATTTGGATTCGACAACAATGTAGAGGAGAGAGAGCTCTTTCCAACGGTGTGTGTGATGACAGGGTGCAGATCGCGATCGCAGAGCAGCATGTTGATTTAGAACGACAACATTTTGTTGAATTTAAGAGAAATCTACAGACGCAAACAGACAAAGTGTAGTAAAATAAAGACCTAAATGTGTATTTTGGAATTTTTTTCACCACAAGTCTGAAAGAAGACATGTTATTGAAGACAAATAGCCCACAATCTCAAAATTGACCAGTGAAAAAAAAACGATGTTTTTGCCTGCCGTGTCTCGCCTTAAGATGACAGTAAGAGCAGGAATAGCATGTGTAGGTGGATCGGCTCTGTGTTCCTGACCCTGACGACCCGTCTCTCTCGTTTGAAGAGGGGAACAGGCCGAGAGATAACCGACCCACACACCCACTCGCATAACATCTTAACCAACACACACACGAGGGTTCCCAAGCGACTGATTGTGTCATTAGACCTCCAGACACCCACCAGAACATGACGTGGAGACTTCTCAGCTTAAACAAGCCATGCTCTTTTCAGTCCAGGTTTCTTCATATCCCAAAGAATTAGAGATTAGTCACTGGGATGATTGGTTTCTGCAAACAACAGCCAGTTGTTCCTTCACAATCTGGACTTTTCTTGAGAGCATAGATTACATTTTTAACCAAAGAGTCAAAGAACCTTAATCATGGACAAACATCAGAATGAGCTACCCTTATAACACAATTTTCAAAATTGCTAGAAATTGTATTGCTAGTAAAATAATAAAGAAACTGCATTTTTTGTTTTACAGTGTACTATTTAAAATTTTAGCAAATGTGAGCGCTTTTTTTTTTTTTTTTTGCTGTACTGCGGTTTTTCCATTAACCCCAAATAATTGGTTGGTTCAACTTCCAATTTAAAGGTTTATAAGGTTCTATTTATTAACATTAGTTAACATGAATTAACAATGAAATACGTATATTTGTAATATATTAGTCGCACTATGTTACCAAAAAAAAAAAAAAATTAAGCCTTCTTCCAAAACGTGTTTTGTCCTACCCTGATTCACAGGTAACAGGTAAGCCTGTTATTACTGTTTATATTTGAGACTTGATAGGATGGTTTTGGTGGGAAATTGCATCATGTATCACTCGCCCGTGCTATGTTCATAAAACTGAACACATGACTTGACACACTTCTGGACTTAAACCTTGACACGTCTGGTGTGGTGTGTGTGTGTGTGTGTGTGACAGGCAGGGGTTAGTTGTCACAACGAGCGAGAAAAGACAGCTAAATCTCCGGGGAATCAAGTGCTGAACACAGGAGACTCTGCTGGCAAAAACAGAGTGCGACAGAGCTCGAAATAAAACAAGAATCAACATTAGTTTGGCTTTTCGGAGATGGCGAGAACTGACGAACTTAAAATGTTGTAAAAGCGGAGATTGTGTTTTTATTGTGTTTTTTATTGAACAGATAAACACTGTAAAGCATTATCTATTGTGAAATTCCATTATGGTGGTTGTACCGCTGTGCTGGAATTTATTTTCAAGGAAGTACCGTCTTTTTTTATGGGTTAAACTACAGTATCGTCTTCACCTAGTCAGCTTGAGCTCCTTTCCATCTAAACTGGCTACATCTCTTAAGTAATGAATGTTTTATGAACAGTAAGAGAACAATATTCATCCGCACAGAGTCGAAGCACAACCAATACAGTGTCCTTCCGCAATATGCATGCAGTTTTGTTTTTTAACCATTAGAGGGCCAAAAGTTACATAGTGTACCTTTAACAAAGATTAATAAATACTGGAACAAATGTATTGCTCATCACTGGTTAATGCATTAACTAATATTAATAACTAATAGGACCTTAATTGTGAAGTGTTACCAATTATCAAATCATTGCTTAAAAACAGAGAAGCATTAAGAATTGTTTTGAAATTGCATTGTGACTCCCTGAACTTTGTTTCACCCAAACTTGGTTTCACTGCGACAAGATGCTCTCAGTCTTTTTGTGCAACTGTTGCATTGGCCTTCAGCATAGAAAGTGAAAAGCGGAAACCATCATACTAGCTGTAAAGCGTCAGGAAATTAAACACAGCTGCTACATTTAAATTTCCAGCTTAAACAAACCACTAAATACGAGATGCCAAGTGCCTTAACCAACGGACAACCACAAAAGAGCTGATGTTTCTGAGGATCACATGATGAACACCGTGATTAAGTACGTGTGTTTTGTGCTGTTTAACAGACGCAAGAACGCTTAGTCAAACAATGCTGCCCTAAATGCACTGGAATGGCCATGGAAGAAAAAAACAAAAAGTACATTGGTCAATCTGAGCTGCTAACGCTATTCTTTAAATCTAGTCAACAAAACCGTTTCCTCAGCATAAAATTTGGCAAAGAAAAGCATAATGGAGAGGTCTGACTCATAGTCGACTAAACCAAGAGAAGCTTCATTGAATACCAATAACAACAAACAGAACTGTGATTTAGTAATCGCTGGGACTATACAAAGAACTTAATATGTAAATAAACAGCATCAGTACACATTACAAGGGCCCAACAATAGCATTTCACCATATTGTTGTATAATTTCTGTAAAATTAAGTTTAAAACCCATCTGAACACAAAGGACTTCTATTACCTTTAAATAAGATTAATAATAATAATAATAATAATAATAATAATAATAATAATAATAAATACACCAAGAATAAAACAACTGTATTGCAGTAATGAGAAATCTAAATTCTTATGATTCTGGGGTGAAATGTGTCCTGAACATGGTTTAATGAGATTTGCTCACTTAAATGTGAGTTAATGACCTACTCTGGCAGACTTTCTCAATCTCAATTCTTCATTTTGCATATAAATGGCATTAGATGAGAACAAATCTTTGACAATATGCAACAGCAACAGCTGTGAAGGTAAGATTGGTCAGTAATGTTTTAAAAACCTAATGAACTGGTCAATTGGCCACACTAAAGTCTTTAACATATTACTGACCTCTGGTGTGGGGGTCACATCTATAAGTCACACTCACTTTGTGGGGGCTTTATGAGTCCCTTCTGCTATAATCAATACTCGAGTCGTGTCTATCCGGGAGCTGAGCGTTCCTAGGGAACATCACCGGTCTGGCAGGATCTCTTAGGGGAGGAACAAACCCTTTCGCATATACTCATCTGAGACACAGCTCTCACACACCTTCGTCTCATTTCTCTCTTTCACTTTACAATGTTAGCCCTGTGTCCAACACTCACTGAAATATGCAAACATTTAGCACTTATTCAAAAGCCAAAAGTGATTGGTCAAAATATAGACCAGAGTGATGAATAGAAATGGGAATTGTATGTTTAATAGTTCTCTCTTTTTTTTTTTTACATTTCCATTAGTGATTCTTTCAGTACTTGTGTGGATAATTTTTACAAAAGGTGTTTTAATGGTGTTTTAACAAACTTTTAATGACTTTTCAGTAGGGATGTTAACGATTAATCGCCGATCGGTTAATTGTCGATAATACATTTAATCGATAAAATATATCGATCATCGATTAAGCAGGTTCATGGACGTGCGTGCTGCTCAACCGCGAAACATGTAAAGCGAGCGTGCCGGAGTTATGTTTGGGACCATTTTACACCATCATGACTAAAAGTTTGCATGTGCATTCGCAGCCTTTTGTTTTGTGCAAATGTAAGTTCTAATATTGTGTTTATTTTGTGTAGGCCTATCTAGATCTGATTAATCTCATATAGGATGCATTTGGTTAAAAATGTATGTAGTAAAGTGTACGGTGATCCTCTTCAGCGCGTGCAGCTCAAACGGCAATGCACGACTAATAATGACTATTATTGGGACTGTCATATTCCATAACATTATAAAGAGAACAATATTGTAATAAAACACTGAATTATTTTGGTTTAGTTTCTGTGTCGTGTTGCTCCAGGAAGAGCGTGTCCACAACACTGCAGTACAGGTGAGAACCTACACTGGTCTCACGGGTCGGTTCGATTACGATTATCATGTCATCGATTCGGTTCAATTCGATATCGCGATGCATTGCGATGCACCGCATCCTCAATTTTCAATTTTACTTCAAAAGTGATGTGTGCGTGCGTGCGCGCGCGCGTGTGTGTGTGTTCGCCTGTTCGGGAAGTCGCAGTGACAAAAACAGAGACATTCCAGTTTAAGTTTCATGGGACTAAAGCCTGTTTATGCCATAAAGAAAATGAAATTCTGTCAAATCAATTTTGTTTTAAAGAAATGTTCATTTAAAAGCAGCGCTCATTCATCAGTAGGGATGCGCTGTATACCGGTACTGCCAAAATACCGGTATGTGTTATATTTCAAACGGTACAATATCATAATTTTGTTCAATTCGGTATTTGATGCGCTGCTGTTTCGAAGTTCACCGCTAGGCGGCAGTACGCTACCTAAACTGACGCGGGTCATGCGAAACCGGCAAACAGTGACAACAAAGGAACACGATGGATCAAATGAAGCTCGTTCGAATTTCTACACGCCCGAAATTAATAAATAGAGAGAGCAGTATGAGTGAAATAAGGCATTACTTTGCCTACAAAAGTAATGAGAAAAGTAAAGAAACGAATCTCAATGCACCACTCTGCAAACGGGGAGGCAACACATCAAATCTGCCTAAGCACTTGACTCGTCAGTTGCTCATCTCATTCTGACTTGTTCAAAGAGTTCAGAGGTCGACAGGTTAGTGACCGTTAGTCCATCATTCAACTGATTTAATTTAGACTTTTATTGAACACTGAACAGCGCACATGCGTAAGAGCTTATCAATTATATATGATACGGTAAACACGAAAGCTCAAATCTGCTTGCATGACACGCTAGAACCAATTAAGTTTAGGTCTCATCATTTTTTGCACTTTCAAACAAACATATATTAATTGAATTTGAATGAATAAAGAATAAAAATTTTAATAATATTAATTTTAGTATTAGTGATAGTAAAATGAATGGCATATTAGTGCCGCTGTGGCGACCCCTAGAGGAGAAAGGAGAGAGAGAAAGAGAGATAGTAGTAATATGAATATGACAATTAAGCTACATTTGTCAACATTCATTAGGTAACCTGACCTATCAGTATTATAGCATTTATTAATCTATATCAATCAGTAATTAAATGACCTAAAAATATAAATGTACTAATACATGTTTAGCATGTTAACATTACTTTATGCAATGCACTAAACTAATATGAACCCAAACAGTAACCAAACCAAGATGAATAAATGCAATAAATGTTGATAATTCTCTGTTGATGCATGACAGCTAATGGTTTACATGTCATTTCATTATTCTATTATTATGTGAATCTATCATTATAGATATTAACCTATTTTAATTGTATAATTTCAGGGTTTTTTTTTTCTCCAAAATCAAAATTTAACCTAGGCCTCCTGTATGTTCCCTGACTGTTTTTTTTATTTTTATTTTTTTTATTTACATTTTGATACCCTTTCTTTGCACATTTAGTAGTGGAGAGTTTCAAGCAGCGTTTTTTTAAGTGTCACTTAAATTGAGACTTTTTTTTTTTTTTACCTGTGGTATCGATTTAGTATCGATACCGAGGTATTAGGTTCTGGTATCGTACCGAAGCCAAAATTGTGGTATCGAGCCATCCCTATTCATCAGTGTATAATGTTACCCTGGAGACGCGCGCAACAACCGTCACCGAGTCCGCTGTTGAAGACGATCATCCATTTATAATCACGCTTAACAACACAATTGTAATTTGACCATCGGGTGCGGAAGGGTTGCCATCTGTCTCAGTTTGTCCCGATTTATCTTTTAATAACCTGTCCCGGGAAATGTATCCACTCTCCCGAAAGGCTACGTGAATGTATGTTCAAACCGTGTAGCGCGCGCACAGCAAAGAGGGAGAGAGCGAGACCTTGCGTGTGTGACCTCAAGAAGCGCATGTAACTTGCATGCGCATGTAATGTATGTATGTAAGAAAGAATGTTTAATTCGCACTCGCGTCTCGCCTCCCTCTGCCAGTGTATGCTACCGGCTACCGCGACAAAGCAAATGCGCGATAAATGATGTCAGAAAAGCGTCAGTACATTATAACCGGTTATGGTCTATTACTGAATTGATACCGAATCGTCCTCGTCTGCATCGCGGGTGCACCGTAGAAACGATTAATTTCGACACCCCTACACTGCAGTAGACGCAAATTGCAGTATTAAGGCTAACGATTAATCGATTGATTGATCGTTAATTTAAACGACGATCGATCATGGGAATTTGTGAAAATTGACATCCCTACTTTTCAGATATAAATGTACAAAGAACCTTTTAATTGGTGCAATTTATTTAAACTACATAAAAATACAAAAACAACAAATCTTACCACTAACATATTTTATTCATAAATTGTGCATATTAACTTTTTCCCTGTCAGCGTTTATTTAAAAAAAGAAGTTGCAAACCACCGCCAGAGTTTTGATAATTTTCATACAAATTTCATGAAACATTTTATTCTAGCTTCAAGCTTTCTTTTTTTAATCAACAAACACTTGAATGTGGGTAAGTTTCATAAAGCAGCAGCAGCCATATCACCCTATAGCCCAAGACTGGTTGCCTACTGAAGCTAAGCAGGGCTGAGCCTGGTTAGTACCTGGATGGGAGACCTTCTGAGAAAACCAGGTTGCTGCTGGAAGAGGTGTTAGTGAGGCCAGCAGGGGGTGCTATCCCTGTGGTCTGTGTGGGTCCTAACACCCCAGTATAGTGATGGGGACACTATACTGTCAAAATAGCACCGTCCTTCGGATGAGACGTTAAACCGAGGTCCTGACTCTCTGTGGTCATTAAAAATCCCAGGATGTCTTTCGAAAGAGTAGGGGTGTAACCCCGGCATCCTGGCCAAATTTGCCCCTTGGCCTCTGTCCATCATGGCCTCCTAATCATCCCCATACTGATTGGCTTCATCACTGTCTCCTCTCCACCAGTAAGCTGATGTGTGGTGAGCGTTCTGGCGCAATATGGCTGCCGTCGCATCATCCAAGTGGATGCTGCACATTGGTGGTGGTTGAGGAGATTCCCCCCCTTCTATGTAAAGCGCTTTGAGTGTCCAGAAAAGCGCTATATAAATGTAATGAATTATTATTATTATAAAAAAGCAACATTTTGGAAAAAAAGCCCCAAAAAAGCCCCCTCCCCCCTTTTTGTGAACAATTTTCATCTGTAAAATTAAATAATAATACATTTTCAGTAAGCATGAATAAACCAGCTGACATGACATTAAACATACAATTTCCTCAACATGTATGCCACATTTCACTTCTGTTAAGGTTCCCAGCTAGATGGTCACAAGCTCTCTCAGTCTCCAGAAGGAACGTGGCGCTGCCAAAGACTGAAGTACCCAGCATGCTCTGCTCCGCTGCCCATCCTGTGGCTCTCAGCCTGACAGGGCATCAGCAGACACGCCACAGATGTTCATTAACATCACACAAACAGCCCTGACAATCTGCTCTTAGATGACTGCCATCAGTCCTCCTCACGCGCTCCAGAGAGACAGAGAAACAACAGTCAGCGCTACAGACACCGTCACTCTCCAGCGAAGCAAGAGATACTGACAGAAAACAACCACAAAACACTCTGAGAACAGAAATCACTCCCAAATCTAAAGGTGAAGAGTGTTATTTCCATACTGTGCACAGTGTGTGAATTATCTATATGCATGAAATACCCAGATGACCTACTAACAATTGCCAAATTGTGGAACCAGAGCACACTGTGTGCAATAGTGCATCCCACAATGCAATGTGCTCAACATGACTTTCCATTTATAAACAATGAAGCTACTTTAATGATACTTGTTTAAATTTTCATTTGCATAATGCATAATGCATACTGCGTATGACGCAAACAAGTACCATTATATCACTACTACTTTTTGAAAACAGCAAACTAGTATTCCATTCCAAACTGTTAAAAAAATAAATGGAAATAAAACAGATTATAAGTGCATATTTGACGTTTTTTAAGTCTTTCAGGGTTTCATCTGTTGTTCTTAATAAAGGATCGTGAGAAATACTCAGCCTTAGAAACCCATTTCAGCAAATTCGGACACAGATGGTGACCAACTGGAGATGTGCGAGATCTGAAGGTCAGGAAGCCTTGAGCAAACACACTTATTACTCTTGGCTTCATATATTCAGAGCCCGTAAGGTGTTTTCAGCTCATGCATGATCAGAGCGACCCTCAACTTCAAGAAGAGTTTCTTTCAGTAGATTAACTTTCAGAAATCCTCTGAATCCCCTTTAGCGAGGCATGCAGATAAAATGCATCGAGTTAAGCATCCAAATCTCTGTTTTTATGGGTATAATAATCTGCTGAGTTCATGAGTGTTACATAGGCTTTCGTTTTACAGCCTATAATCACTTCAAAAGGGGAACATGAACATAAAGGGAACGAAAATGAACACCTTCACTCTCATGTAATTCCAAACTTGTATGACTTTCATTTCTTTTATATTTTTAAACACACACAAAAAAGAAAAACACCATGACAGTACTCCATAAGACTTGCATGCTATATTCTTCTGAAGTCATACAGCCATACAATAGATTTGTGTGAAGAATATAGTGCACAAGTAATTTGGAATACTTTTTTTTTATGTCCTTTTTGAGGCTTAACAGATCAGTCAGTATGACCTGTTGTTGTATGTAAACAGATGCACAAAGTTTCTTAAAAACAGCTTTTGGGTTTGGAATAGCATGATGGTAAGAAAATGAGGACAATTTACATTTTTGTATGAACTATTCCTTCAATATTTTAACATATTTCACTGTTAAAAGGTTGTAAGAACCCTGAAATGAATAATGTAAAAACATTCGACTACTGCCACAATACCATGGTTACAGTTACATATATTAAAACCATGGTGAATGTTGGTGATTTGTGAACTGAAAAGCCTTCTATAACTTTCAAGGCTCAATGTTTCTGGTTTTCCACGTCAACACTAGGGCTGGGGCGGTATGGATTTTTTCTAACCGCGGTTGAAAAGCAAGATTTTCCCGCGGTATGGCGGTAAACCGCTTTAACACCCCCCCCCCCCCCCCCCCCCCCCCCAAAAAAGACTTTCGCGCACGCACCAGAAGTCGTTTTTGCTAGACAGACTTTGTTAAATATTGTCACCTACATCCGAAACAAAAAAACGAGCACAATTTGAAATAGTCAAATTTTCATCAAGCAGTAATCTGGCATGAACCAATCACTGAATAGATTTCCTTATTTAAGAATATTCTCAGATACATTCGCATTGAATTCATCATTTTCAGAAGAATAGCCTACATTATGATGTTCACATTGGAAACACCTTTTGCAACATGTCTTAGTTACAAATATTATACTCCATATTTATGTTTACATAATATAGTGTTATTTTTTATTTAATCTATGTCGATTATATGAAAAGTGAACAGCATGAGTAAGATAGGATCATAAGATGGGTCAGACACGATTTTGACCACTTTATTAGGTTTTCTTTTGTAGAAAGCCTTTCTTTAAATTAAATTTCGTTTTGTATAAATTGTACCTTCATTCACTGTTTCACAAATCACTGTTTCATTAACTAATTGCCTGGAATTAAGAAAATAAGAAGCAAATATAGCAGACATATAATCAGGAGGACGTGGAAGCGCCGGTGCGATCTCTTGCGCGTGAACTGGAGCTCGTCTTATAAATGAACCGAAACTCGGCGTAGGCCTAAATGTCTACTTTTAAACAAAATTCGAAACGAAATGATACAATTTTAGGCTACAGTAGCCTAGTCAGGTAAGGTCAGGTTTGCCGATGTGCGTTATAGGCTTTACTTATTTATATTTATCCCTGTGCGCCGATCGGAGACGGAGTTCACTGCTGATATTCTGGGGACACAACATAGCCAATATACTAGGGACTTTAGCCTTTAAATATCTTTGCTGCATTGGATCTTTCTAGAGCAACCAAGAGCTTTCTAGCCTCGCGGCAGCAGCGCCTTGCATTGCTCATAGACCTTAATACAGTCAGCTCCAGGATGCGGTTTCGAAAATTTATCAAAAAACGTTGGTGCGGGTAGATGGCGGACAGATGATGAGTTTTGTGATGCGGTTGCGGATGAAATAATAATAGCCCATTCGCGCATCTCTAATACGAATGGAATGTTATTATGCGTCATGGAACATTGCGCTCCTCAACTCGCGAAAGGTCGGATTTGCTCCATCTTTTGATGATAAGTTTTGTTTAGAAAACCTTGAATCCATGTAAGACACAATATCATTAAACATAATCCATGTCATTAGAATCAATGAATCCATGTCATTAGACACAACATGCACACATGTGCAGGCCAATGTTTTTTTTTTTTTTTGCGGTGATGACCGTGACGAGCTCAGACCCGCGGTTGGAGTCACGTGACCGCGGTATTGCGGTAATGCGGTAACCGTCCCAGCCCTAGTCAACACTGTTTGATCTGATCTGGTTTATAACAGAGATTTATGCACTGAATTTGAATGCTTCTCACTAGATCTTGCAGCGATGTTATTAATACTGTTTCTCATATGAAACAGAAATGGCAGTTCTTCTTAGTTTGGCAACTTGGTGGTGGCACCAGTGTGACCTCTGACACAATTTAGTCGCACCAGCAGGAAAAAGGTTGTAAAATGTGACCATTTGGTCACAATATGGAGCCCTGATATTCTTCATATACAAACTATCAATTGTTTTGTGTAAGTCAATTGATAGAAGCAAAAGACAGAACATCACATTCAAACTACAGTAGTCAACACAGCAAAGAATGCAAGAGAAGTGCTACACAGGGTGTAAAATCACGGTGCTCTTTGGTTGCTTGGGATAATTATGCTCAAAACCAGAAAATACTCCAAGGCACTCGACTTTGTGTAGAAAAAAGTATAAAAAGCCTTTATTAAATCATGGCTTTTAACATTAAAATTGGTGACAGATACACCTACGCGTTGCGGCTATGTGCCTTCGTCAGGGTGTGTGTAACAAACAGAGTCACAGGTACATTTTAAGTAGCAGTTAATTAATCAAATAGCAAACACCTGGTCACACTATGCAAGGCAACCTGAAGGGAGAAAAGTTCAAAGAATGGAAATCACACACACACTTGAAGGGCAATCTGACTTTATTTTGAATTCTCATGTTCGTTCAAGCTCAGAAATAAGAGAAAGACCACTGATCTTTGTGTCTGCCCGGCTCACAGAAAACAACGCGCAAGTTCCAGTCTTTTTACGCTTGATGTTTAAACGACTTAAAAACACATGCAAATGATAAACTTTCACTATATTATGGTTAAACTTTGCAATTAATCCGCGAATCGCAAGCGTTACGGGCCGGGGAGCTGCTGGCCCGTACTGATCATGAATCACAGATCAACTACGATCCCTAAGGCTTACATCGCAACATCCTGCGATGTGACTATCATGGATGTGCACATCGCGATATCGATGTTAAAACGACACATCGTGCAGCCCTAGTGAATATGGTATTATATTTATATCGTCATTGATATCGTTATCGCAATAAATGCCAGAAAATATCATGATATATTTTTAAGTCCATATCGCCCATCCCTAGTACTGTATATTGCATATTAACACCATTCCTACAAAGACTGCAGCAAACAAATTTAATCACTTTAATACATTGCATTATGTCATTTCCTACCACACCAACACAACTAGCTGTGAAACAAACGCTAAATAAATTCCGAGGAGGCACTGCAATGGTGGAAATGTGTCGCGATGTCATTTCCTACCACACCAACACAACTAGCTGTGAAACAAACGCTAAATAAATTCCGAGGAGGCACTGCAATGGTGGAAATGTGTCAACCAGTAGTTATCAATGTAAAATGGACTGCAACAGAGTAATCTAAAAACACAGATTGAGACACGTCCCAAACAAAATAAGAAAGAACTTCTGTTAAGCAATTTGTTAGGCAAAATGTGAAGCCGAGTTTAGTTGTTTACAACTTGCCACATTAACAGAGAATTTATGTGCCCTCATGGCGATGCATTTATCAGCTATTCCAGAACTAATGTTCCAATCAGAATTTAATGTCAGAACTATCCGTTTTACAATATCATCTTTACTTTTCAATGGAGACGCATGAATACTGTAGCTTTGAGGGATTGCATTCAACGTGACTCGTCTAAAATGGTGAGCATCACGGCAGAAGCTCTTTAGGTAAGATATGTGACTTTATTCATGGCAATTAGTCAGTAGTGGCAGATGAAGTCAGTGGAAGAGGGAGTCGCAGGCACTTCGTTCCAACATAAACACCTCATTAGTTCGCAGAGCCTCCTCGCCTGGGAACCGACGCGGCTGCAGAATGTTTACATGACCATCCCTTGGCAATGCGAGACTGTGTTGGAATCTGTTCGGCTGTGGTTTCCCGAATCCCTCCCTTGCCTTTTCACACTGCAAAATTGAGGATTGATATTAAGACATGAGGAAAAGTTTGGGTTTGGCAAGATCTTCAAGACCAGAGTGAAGGATCTATTTTGTTCTGCTACAACAGGGTTGGATTGGTCTGGAACAAAACGTAAGACAACACACAACCTCAAAAACATTTCTCCTATTCTGACTCGACTTGTTTTCTTCAATGCCTTGATGTTTTTGACTGCTTTGGCAAGATGTGACTGTAATTTCTTGCCATAACCCATCAAAAAAAAAAAAAAACTATAACAAAGAGTTAGCAACTCATTTCCTTCAATTCAACTGTGATAAAACAAATACAAAAGAAAGAACGGCATTCGAAAGTATTGTGACGTGAAACAGCTTCTCTAAACCTTCAAATAAACTGACCTCTCAAAACAGAAATCAGATTAGGATGTTGGTAATGCCAGACTGATATATCCAGCGATTCTAGTTCTCTAGACTTCTTTAAATTAAGTATATGGCCTTTTTTTCACCTTTCAGCATCTGCCATGCAAAAAGACTGATGGCTTAACTCTTTGCCTGCCAGTGTTTTAAAAAAAAGTTGCCAGCCAGCGGCAGATATTTATTTTATTTATCACAAAACTTTTATGTCCCCCAGAATATTTTGTTGTATGAATATCTGAACATGCAATATATATATATATATATATATATATAAAAAAAAATTTAATCTAGATTCATGCATTCTTTTTTTTCTTAACACTTGAATGTGGGTTAGTTAGTTTTAGGGATGCTAACTAGAGTTCTCAACGGGCCTGAAAATTACAACCCGACCAGACCCGGCCCGTGGCTTTTAAAGCCCGGACCCGATGTAACCCGACACATCAACATGAATTATCTGCCCGAACCCGACCCGCGGCCCGACGCGGATTTTCTTTTTTTTTCCTTTTTTTCTCATACAAGTATTATCATGACCAGCAGACGGGAATTCAAATCAACCTTTAATGTTCACGTCTGAATAGCCTACAAACAATACAAACAACTGAAACAAACTTTAAATATATAAATAGGCTATATACTAAATATGCCTCAAATAAAAATCTTCTGGACGACCCTGTTTTTTTGCTGTCATATTTCATCAGCACCTTGCATTTTGAGCATTGCACATAACCTGTAGAATTTCCATCAGAATCCAGCACCACTCCAAACACTTTCCAGACCTCTGATTTTCCCACTCCTGTAGTAGCGACGGTGAATTCACCTGCGGCAAGTTTAGGCTACTATTCACCAACTCCATCTTCTTCTCCAGGCTAAAGGCGTGCACGAGCGGCGTCAGGTCTGCCCCCGCGATGCACGTTGCACGCAGCAGCCAGACTTTCTTTACGGTGAACAGCAGCGATGATTAATAATTTATTTATTTTTTTCACTGAGCGGAAAAGATTAAGCCCGAGGTCCGACCCGACCCGTGTCATTTGCTTATATTTTCGACCCGAACCCGCGGTTCCCGTCGGGTTTGTCGGGCCGACCCGGCCCGTTGAGAACTCTAATGCTAACCGATGACCGTTTGTCCGATGGTTGACCGTCTCAACGTTAACCGATCAAAGTTGTTGGTAGTCGGTTAAAAAATAAAAAAGTGATCTCTAAATTAGGCTATTATAGATAGTAGACAGATTATAAACGCTACTACAGTTAGCCATCTCGTTCCAAGTTATTTTTGTGTGAAGTGAACAAATCCCTCACACTCAATTTTTCATAACTCGCCTGTTTGTACTTAATAAACCAATAAAAACATTTGGCGTGAGGTCACAGCGTTTGGGTTTGCGCGCTCACAAGGTTTGCGAACAGTAAACGCTACTGGCTAAAACACTCGAGGTTAGAGCCAGGGCAGACGACAGGATGAAGCATGCAAAGAAAAGTAGTGTGTGGGACCATTTAACCAAAAAGAATGACACAGTAAGTTGCAACTTGTGCGGCGCCGTGGCAGTGTGTGTGTGTGTGTGTGTGTGTGTGTGTGTGTGTGTGTGTGTGTGTGTGTGTGTGTGTGTGTGTGAGCGGGAGGCAAAGAGAGATGCGACAGAGTTGCGAAATTGCAGGCGTGGCTCGAAATGGTTGTTATTTCAAATAGCGTAGCATATTTTAAACTAATCGGTTGAGGCTCGGTGGTCGGTCAAGAATTTTTTTAGTTTTCGCCATCCCTAGTTAGTTTCAATAAAAAAAGTAGCATTTTGCACAAAAAGCTGAGAAATCACTACGTGCAGATCAGATCAGATTGAGAACGATGTTAAAACACAGACGGAGTAAAAAGCTTCACAGTCCTGTACCTCGTCCTGGGTCTACATTTCCTTCGGTAACACTAGGCAGTTTTGATTTATATGCTGTTTGATGATTGCGTTAGAAACCTTGCTTACACGCATGTAAGCTACTGTTGTTTCTGCTTCTCCACTTGTTTTTATCCGGAGATACTGTACTCTTTCAGAAGATGCCTAATAGCGCCAACTACCATATTACAGCGAAACGGATTGCCAGAAAATTCTGTCAATGGCGGGGAAAGAGTTAATAAAATAAAAGCACACGTTCTCTCCACCAATATACAACACAATATGCTGTATGATTTGAAGTGGAATTTATATCCATAGCACAAACAGTGCAAGACACTTAGGATTTGGTCTTTGTTTAAATCATTAACTCTCAGAATAACAAAACTAACGATGCAAGACATTACATGCAAAATCGCTGTGGTTAATTTTTTTGAGATTGATCTCTTTTGCTTTCATAACGTGTTATTTCAGAATAGTGTGAAAGAAAACATCCAAAATACACATTCAAGCGTTTATTTTATTAAACATTATGTATGTAGATTTCAATGTCAATACAATTTAGAGTCAGAAATCTCCACTTCAGCAGCTTTACAAGGTTTGTTGTAAAGGTTTTGAATGCTTTAAAGTTGTTCAAATATCTTATTTACATAACATTTTACTTCTAAAAACATGGTGATTTTTTTCTGTGTATTGACCGTGTTTTCTGATTAATGTAGTGTGTCACAGCGAGCTTCCAATACCCAAAAATATAAAATGAATACGTCAACAAAATGAAACAAGGATTTTGAATTATCCAATGTTCATATTTCTGTTCTGGGAGTGTATGCAAATCAGTGCATATTTAATTAGTCAATGCCTCATTTGCATATTTAAACATAACATGTGAGAAAACTCATCTTGTCTTAATTTACTGTGATTAATCAACTGGGGAAGTGCGTGATATATCTATCAGTTTTTACCTGTTTCACCTGGGATAAAAAAAAAAAAAGGTTTTCAATGAATAAATTTCAATTGGCTTTGCTCTCAACAACAACATCAGCACAATCATACTTTCATGAGTCACGCCTTTGCAGAGCGAGCATGCATTACTCTACAATAGCTAACAAAGAACGGCACTCATGTATTTTCTGGAAAGCACAGCCAGACTCGCCTCAAAGGCAGGAGAGTGTGATTCCTCAACGGAGCAATTTGCATTGGACTGTAGGAACTTTGGCCAGCAGGGTAATGACTTCAAAATCCTGCACTGCATTGCCAACATTATTACAAACTCCACTGGAGTGAAGGTTATATAACCTGCGCTGAAACACCAGAAAAGCTATTGCAATATTGGCGACTTTATGCAAGGGGGAAAACAGTTCCTCACATTGGCCGTTTTACAGCTTCTCGATTCACCTACCTCTGCTGAGGTGGAAAATTCTTCCCTGCCGTCCATCGCCTGATTAAACACACGTGTTTCGGTCGGCCAGAGTAGAGCGAGCGCATTAAACTGATCTTTCCTCTGGCAATGTGAGCAGGTCAACAAAGACAGAGTGAAGAGATACTACTCAAATAAAAGACACCAAATACACCAACATCATAATGTAGTGGACATTATGCCCAAAAAATAAATAAATGAAACTGTCCAAAATAAAACACTCATCAAGTGGCACATGTGAGTGAGTAAAATAGTGTCTGTTTTTTTATGGAATTGTAAAAAGCTTTTAACAAACAAAAAATCTGCTTTTGAAGCAAAAAATAATGCCTTGTTTTTGCTCATGTGTAAAACAGCACCAACAGCAAATCAATAAATGGCACCAAAATAAAACATTCAATTCTATATATAATCAGGGTTCCAGACTGCGACCAAATTGGTCGCATATGCGACCGTTTTTTGAGAATGTGCGAGTTAAAATTGTATGTGGTCGCATTTGTGCGAGTGGACGCTCGCGCAACAAAACGCCGTTGTATCAGCAGCTGCTGCAGTCTGTAACTTGTGTTCAGAATGAACGAGTACATCATGAATCCATTTTCCAAACCGTGTTTTTGACTTATCCTGAATCACTACGGTACGCCTATAATAAGTGTTTATATTCTGACTATTTTATCCCGGGCTCGGCTCGGTTGCGGAGTTGCCCAGTGCCTGCGTGACTCGCCATAGACATTAACGGAGAGAAGTAGCTCCGGCTACAATGTTCTTCCGCAAGACACGTGCAGTTTATTTATTGACGAACGTACACGTCACGCGCATCACACACTGATGGTGAAACGCGCCAATTACGAATTCAGGAATTAAGGCATATAAAAATGAAAAGCTCTCACGAAACACCGAGCCTCTTCCTACGTCTTTTCAGCGGTTATATGAGAGTAATCGCTCGACAGAGGAAAAGGAAATTATTATAAAATGGAGAAGGTAAGGAGTGTGAGATGAGATTTCTGATTTTTGTTACAACTATAAACTTTGATAACGAAAATCTGTATCAGCCTATTATAATAGCTACTCTAATCTTTTAAAATGTAACATACATTTGAATGTTTAATGATTTTTAAAAGATAGAAAGATGATGCTGATAGAAAGATGATAACAGACAGACAGACAGACAGACAGACAGACAGACAGACAGACAGACAGACAGACAGGTAGATAGATAGATAGATAGATAGATTATAATTAAAATGTAAATAGATAGATTGTATACACTCTAAACAATGCTGGGTTGTTTAAACTCAAATTTGGGTCAAATATGGACAAACCCAAATGTTGGGTTAAAAATGTAATTTAAAATTTTAACCCAACTTCAATTTTCACTTTCAACTGTAATTTTTTTTTATTACATTTTTAACCCAACATTTTGGTTTGTCCATATTAGACACAAATTTGGGTTGAAACAACCCAGCATTTTTTAGAGTGTATAATTCAAATGTAAAATGCTTAAAATTACAGATTAAAATTACTGTCCAAAATCCATGAAAATCCTGAAATTTGGCAATGATAATTACCATATATTACATGTGTTTTTTTTTTATAATATATTACAGGTATTTATGCTGCAACCAAGAAAGCCTTTGCTAGCCTTGGTCCATTAAAACCACTATTCATCAGCATGCATTGATTATTAATCCCATGGCATGTAGCAAAAAAAAGAAAGGTGCGACCAAATCATATGCTGGTGCGACCAACTGAGAAAGTTGGTAGCACCAGTACAACCAGTGTAAGTATTAGTAAGTAGTTAACCTGTTAAGGTTCAAGGGTACTTTTGAAAAATCCCCAGAAATGGCATACCCAAACTTAAACAGATACAGTTCATGAACCCTTTGCACTAAAAGCACAAGTATGATCTCATTTGAAAGCTGACACCTAGTAGTTTATTGTAAATGTAGAATTAATTATTGTCATAATGAATTTTTTTTTTTTAAATAGCTTCAAAGTTTTGTAAAGTTATTAGAAATTTATTTTTATGAAACATCTTCATGAAAATAAAATTGAAGTTGGCCCTGGAGCAATCTAGAAATGCACTGCAGCTAAAGCCATATGTGTGACCATTTTATATTTAAAATCTGAAAATGATAAGTCTAAAACTCTGTATTTAGTTAAATGTTTTTCAAGATCATGTCAAATTACTTTATTTTGATGAGACTCTAAAATGCAAACTGATGTTTAGTCATCTTCTCAATCATCTATTCAGTCTATTGTCTCTATTATTTTGTGGTGCAAACGAGCCCCATTCAGTGTGAGTCTCCCCTGCACACATTCACACCTCTCCAGACTGGTTATGGCTCTAAATATGCATCTCTTTTGTCTGCATTATAGCTACTAACGACTGGCTATTCACAGGCTATTCATAGGGTTTCAAACTCTAACTTCTTTTATCAAAGTTCTCACTAAATATTTGAAACTGGTATCAAATGCACTGAAACATTTCAGTAAGCATTCCTATTTAGAAAAAAATCATAAAACAATAACTGCTAGTGGCAGGTGCACCTGGGCTAGCTAGCATGTTAGCTTAGCACACCATCAATACACGACCATTTATGAGATTAAAACTATGCTTGTGCTCCAAACTTACTTTATAACGCAGGTCGAGTGTTTTAAATAATCTTCTGTGATCTAATTTGGCTTCAGATTAAAAAAAGTCCGACAGAAAATGTATTATTTATAGTGTTCTGCACGATGATGAAATCTATATCGATTAGCATTACATTATAAATATAATCTATTATTATGAAATACCTGGCATGGCTTGAAGAACACAGGTAACTCAAATATCATTGCAATCATGTTTATTGTCTTCAAAACATCTTTATCTGCATGTTACAGCGATCTCTGTCAGCTACTTTCTGTATCAATGACGTACTGGAATGTCACATGACTAAGCTTCTTCTTCATGAGCAATATTTGGACTGTTATTGTGCATATAGCGCCCTCAGGCTATTGGTATGAATTGAAAACACAGCACATCTCAGTAAGAAGCGATCATAATGATTACATCGACGCATTTGGGTATAAATTCAATAAATATTATTCCTGTCTATAGAAATATGATGTGAATCTATGAGAATATATCAATATTTCTCCAAGTCTGCACATTTTTGAGCTAAAGCCCTGAGGGACGATGTTTTGTGAATCGCTGTCATGACGACAGCACGGAGTGTTTTTTATGAATGGACCAGTTGACGCTCATAATTCATATTAAAGGTATCGACTCATTTTTTCATTTCATAACTCCTGACACAAATTAAGACATAACTGTCACTATAAGTTTCTCAGAATACAATAGTGGTCAAATACTGAATCTTGAGTATTATATCTTTTTAACCATGTATAGTTTGTCACGGTATAACATTAAATCTGATAGTAAATTTGAACTAAATAAACAAAAAACGCGTCAGAGCGCCGGCGCACTGATGAAGGCTAAGAGGTTAAACGTATTAAAGTCCCACTGTGGTGAAAATCAAGTTTTTAATTTTGTTTATATGTATATGCAGTGTTTTTAATATGCTTTAAGATAAATAAATAATTTTGTCCCTTAAAACTCACCTTTGATCACCAAAATGACATATTTAAGCATTTTTTTCTTGGAAAAAATTATTCATGCCTTAAAATAGCTCGAAAGTAACTCGACACCCTTGCCTCGTTTAGTATAAGGGGTTCTATGAATATGCAAATGAGCCCCGCCTCCACTCACTCACTCACTCAGAGATCCACTCGTTGACGATCACACGTTGATCTGATTGGTTACAAGGTAGTTGTAAAAACATTAAACATAACATTAAAACATTAAAAACTTGATTTTAACCACAGGGGGACTTTAATACATAATTTAATTTATTAACAATTCGTTTAAACGTATAGATTCTAGAACAAAAAATTCTGTCAATATAGCTCAGTTACTGTAGGTTTTCAATTTGAATGTAGACTATATATTAATACAGAATGTCCATTGACCACGGTTCATCCATAGTCTGAACTACTGGTTGTATTAGGGTTGGGTGATGTCTACCAATTTGGTATCAGACGATGTCTACAGTGAAACATCACGATGGACGATGATATCGGGAGGGAGGAGGGAGGAGGGGGGGGGGGGGGATATGGAAGTAAAATGTCAAATGTTTTTGAAATAAAAAGCCTGTTGAATTGCACTACTTGAAAAAAAATAGGCATTGCATTAACCATGCTTGCATTTTAATGCATTGTATTTTTAGGGCTTGCATTTTTATGGGCTGAAATTCAACATGGTTGAATATTTAAGCTGTGAATATTTCAATTAAAAACATTTCAAACACATTTTCATTATTAAAAATTCAATAATCCATATTCACCATTCATATTCATTTCCAAAATGTTCAAACTGTTTAAAAATACAACCAATAATATTCAACAGGCAATTTTCGGTCCATTTTATTTCGCTTTGCAAATTCGCTTCCACAAATTCAGTGGTTCAAATTCGACAGTAAATTCAACATTGACGTCCAGGAACTGCAGGAAAAGCAGTAGATTGCCGAGCATACTCTCCATCTGCTGTTAGTCGACCTCACCAGCAGGGGGTGCAAAAGCGCGTGTTGTTGACGAAGACATTCATTCATAAAATGGAAATGATTATCTGTGACAGTATATGCGGAAAAGATGATAAACACACAAAAGCTGTGTTCATGTTTCATTCAATAACCTCATTGTTACTTTCCCTGTGTATTCTACATGTCATCAGCTTTCTCTACCATGAACAGGATTATAATCGGTTTCCCTCAATACCTCATACAAGGATTCCCTTTCCGTTGGGACAAAACGCTTAACACATACAGTGATATGAAAGACCAATCTTGCACCTTATTGGGGATGTAGGCTGTAGGCTACTATAGGCTACAGGCAAGAAGATGGACTCAGATTATAAACTTTACGCGCAAAGTTTCATGCTGAGCGTTTCGTGATATACTGGCATAAAATCAACACTTGATCAATTAATACTAACACTTTCTATTCTATTCTATTCTATCTCTCTCTCTCTCTCTCTCTCTCTCTCTCTATATATATATATATAAAGTCCTAAAATGCCTACGTGTATTGCATTAGCTTAAACTGGGATCATAGCACTTGCATATTGTTGTCCTCCTATTGTTAAGCGTTGTATATGTCCAGCAGGGGAATCCTGAAGTATTGAGGGATTCCCCTGCTATTAACCCTAATAGCCTGCATGCAGCACATTGCCACAATATAAAGTTAAGGCAACTAAACAACCAAGGGAAATATATGTCAACCTCAAAAACAACATTGTAACATTGGATCTGTATATCCGCATCGGGGAATAACATTATGATCTCGTTCACGGTAGAGAAATATGCATGTAGGCTACACAGGAAAAGTAACCGTGAAGGCACCGAATTGAACAAAAACAGCCGTCATAATAATCACAAATAAACTTACATTGCTGTAAATGAGTTTTATGAATGAATGGCTTGCTCTAATTTTGCTGATCTTCGTCAACAACACGCGCTTTTGCACCCCCTGCTGGTGAGGTCGACTAACAGCAGATGGAGAGTATGCTCGGCAATCTACCGCTTTTCCTGCAGTTCCTGGACGTCAATGTTGAATTTACTGTCGAATTTGAACCACTGAATTTGTGGAAGCGAATTTGCAAAGCGAAATAAAATGGACCGAAAATTGCCTGTTGAATATTATTGGTTGTATTTTTAAACAGTTAGAATATTTTGGAAGTGAAATATGAATGGTGAATATGGATTATTGAATTTTTAATAATAAAAATGTGTTTGAAATGTTTTTAATTGAAATATTCACAGCTTAAATATTCAACCATGTTGAATTTCAGCCCATAAAAATGCAAGCCCTAAAAATACAATGCATTAAAATGCAAGCATGGTTAATGCAATGCCTATTTTTTTTCAAGTAGTGCAATTCAACAGGATTTTTATTTCAAAAACATTTGACATTATTTTACTTCCATAGGGGGAGTAACATTCTGATTTTCCACTAGATATTTTCCTCTATATCTCATCAGCAATTTCGATTTCGGCAAAATCTGCAGCAGCTGACCACTAAGGAGCGAATGTACAGTGACGTGACATCACTGCCAGATTCAAACTGTGCTTTCGCGCTATGGCTGGCGCTGAGCCAAAGACGGACGCGCTCAGTGCTTGTCATAGGCTACATCACAACTGTTCAGTGTTTTTAACCACATAATATTTATTTTAGGTTTCAGACATTTAAATACATATAATTTATAGCAAAACAATACATTTATAGTTTGTAAAATACACAATGGTGTCTATGGAAGCAGCAATAACAAACCATTCAAATATATTTGCCGACGGTTTTTATTCATATCAGACACACAGTGTAAATAACTATAAAGTCAACTTTATTTTTCTCCCAGTTCACCGGCCACTTTCATGTATTTCGGGAGAAACTGATGAATTCACGCGCTGTAATAAATCCAACAGACACAGGAATCTCTGAACTGCACACAAACAAACATGACGGCGCCCATCTAACGTTACAGATCAAGATCATTTATAAAAGTTTTTTTAAACAACAAAACAAACTCACTTACACATATTTGAGAATCCGAATAGAAGATAGTTGATGACATGGTAAGCAAGTTTGTTAATATTTATAAATAAAAGTGCTTCATCTTTCATACAGCGCTATTTTGGCTGTGGTGAATCACGTACCAAGCATGAAGCGTCACCATGGAAACGTGGGGGGTGATCGCGATGCCGGCTAAACATCGTGATGTCTGTCATGGACGATGATATCGTCCATCGGCCCAACCCTACGTTGTATAAAGCTTAGTTACAAAATTCTGGATCTTGAATGTCCTTTTCTAAAGTCAGAATAGAAAAGAAAAGAAAAAAAAAACGTTGTCATGCCCATGCGGGAACGGTGTTGGGCAGCTTCAATAATCCACAGTTGAGTTCGGTTAAGTCTGCCTCTGGCTTCAACATCAAACATGGCGATTAACAAGTACTCAAGGCCAGACAGCTTCCTTTGAACCACAAAATCTGTCAAATATGCCTCCCACTATCACAACCAAACATATAAAAATCTGTTCAGTTTCCATGAATCACGACCTCATCTCCCAGAGGTCGAAATTACCAGCAGACGCTCTGTAGCAGCGGGACGCCTCATCACATTCATTCATCAGTGTTTGATCAACAGTGCTGGAGGGAAGGGTTGCACATTCACCAGGGCTGGGGGCAAAAACACCAGCCAAGTGACAAAAATACACCAGAGATTTAAAACATGTGGGCAGAAATTACCCTTTTAATCCGTTATGCAACAACGTTTTGCTCAAATTCAGTTGCTCATGCACTATTACTCAATCACTCAATTTTTAACTTGATGCCTAATCAATAACTCAGCAGTAATGGATCAACCATCCTCCTCATATATGTGCGAAGAAGCACTTTTAAAAAAGCAGATTTAAGGGATCCCTGCGGTTTACCGTCAAAATAAATGTTTGATGGATTAATGCTTGAAAACTAAGACTGCTATAAATTTTAATACTGTAATTTTACAGGTGTAAATGTAAAATAATTAATTATAATAATTTTTTTGATTTTCTTATTTTACAATAAAATATTACAATGGCAGGGTTTCCCATACGTTCATTTATTCGTGGCAGCCCGCCACAATATTAACGCTAACCGCCACACATCGGGTGTGTGTTATCGGGCCGTTAACGAAAACATTAAAAATGAATATATATCGCCTGATACCGATATGGTGGCCGATATATCGTGCATCCCTATTTCAGTATTAACTAAAACTGAAATAAATCTAAATTAAAGCTAAATAGGAATACTAAATAAAAATACAACAAAATTACTAAAACTTAAACTAAAATTTAAATAAAGCAAAAAATATAAAAATAAAAGCTACATAATATATATATATATATATATATATATATATATATATATATATATATATATATATATAAATATTATAGGGATGCACCGAATCCAGATTTGTGGGGTTCGGCCGAATACCGAATCCACTGGTTAAGATTCTGCCGAATCCAAAACCGAATACCGAATCCTACTCTCATCCTCAGTCCATTAACACAGTAAACACATTAATGAAGTAAACAACGTGGATTTTTCATTTTATTTTATTTTAACTGTAAAAAAAGAAAGAAAAAAAAGAATAAGCAACATTATGCATTTTAACAGCGGCAAAGTTGTGTATTGTTTAGGGTCCTTGCCACCACTAGACAAATCGGCATTGCAAATTGAACATGTAGCTCGACTTGAATTGCCTTCTTTTGTCTGAAAGTACTGCCAAACAACACTTTTTCTGCTCACAAGTTCCATTTTCACTTTCTCACAGCATACTGCATTTGAACGGTCCACCTACTGTAACGACTGGAAATAAGGCGTGGCCCCTTTAAGAGCTGCGCGCTCCGCGTTGAACTGTCTGCAGTCTGTATTGTATGTGCCATGCGCCTCGAACACCCCATGTATGCGGGTTATTTATTTCTGTTTGATGCTCATTTTTATCTTATTTTGTTAAGTAACGCTGTGGACGGTAGAACGTGTAACAGACAGTTACACAAGTTCGATTGGGGAATAAAGTGCGAGTTGTGAGATGCCAATCGTATCCATAAGTCTGTCTGGCCTCTGCAATAACTTTAGCTGTGAGCTATCCCTATTTTTCTTCCTGACACAACGCGTTAAGGTGATGATACACAGGGCAACTTTTGAGCAATGTTGCCGGCCAATGTTGCCGTCAACGGGCAACCAGATGAGACACAGTGCCCACAACCGATCTAAATTATCCAGATAGAAATGTATTGCCCGTTTTCAATGGGAAAGTGCCCAAGCAACAATCGCTTGGTAAGATTGCCCAGCAACATTGCTCAAAAAGTTGCCCTGTGTATCATCACCTTTACACTACAGTAGGGATGCGCTGTATACCGGTACTGCAAAAATACCGATATATATTATATTTCAAACGGTACAATATCAGAATTTTGTTCAATTCGGTATTTGATGCGCTGCTGTTTCGAAGTTCACCGCTAGGCGGCAGTACGCTACCTAAACTGACGCGGGTCATGCGAAACCGCCAAACAGTGACAACAGAGGAACACGATGGATCAAATGAAGCTCGTTCGAATTTCTACACGCCCGAAATTAATAAATAGAGAGAGCAGTATGAGTGAAATAAGGCATTACTTTGCCTACAAAAGTAATGAGAAAAGTAAAGAAACGAATCTCAATGCACCACTCTGCAAACGGGGAGGCAACACATCAAATCTGCCTAAGCACTTGACTCGTCAGTTGCTCATCTCATTCTGACTTGTTCAAAGAGTTCAGAGGTCGACAGGTTAGTGACCGTTAGTCCATCATTCAACTGATTTAATTTAGACTTTTATTGAACACTGAACAGCGCACATGCGTAAGAGCTTATCAATTATATATGATACGGTAAACACGAAAGCTCAAATCTGCTTGCATGACACGCTAGAACCAATTAAGTTTAGGTCTCATCATTTTTGCATTTTCAAACAAACATATATTAATTGAATTTGAATGAATAAAGAATAAAAATTTGAATAATATTATCTTTAGTATTAGTGATAGTAAAATGAATGGCATATTAGTGCCGCTGTGGCGACCCCTAGAGGAATAAGCCGAGAGAGAGAGAGAGAGAGAGAGAGAGAGAGAGAGAGAGAGAGAGTAATAGTAGTAATTTAAATATTACTAATAATTAAGCTACATTTGTCAACATTCATTAGGTAACCTGACCTAACAGTATTATAGCATTTATTCATCTATATCAATCAGTAATTAAATGACCTAGAAAATTAAATATACTAATACATGTTTAGCAATGCATTAAACTAATATGAACCCAAACAGTAACCAAACCAAGATGAATAAATACAATAAATATTGATAATTCTCTGTTGATGCATGACAGCTAATGGTTTACATGTCATTTCATTATTCTATTATTATTATTATGTGTTAATATATTATTATAGATATTAACCTATTTTAATTGTATAATTTCAGGTTGTTTTTTTTTTTCAAAATCAAAATTTAACCTACTGTATGTTCCCTGACTATTATTTTATTTTACATTTTGATACCTTTTCTTAGCACATTTGGTAGTGGAGAGTTTCAAGCAGTGTTTTTTAAGTGTCACTTAAATTTTGAGACGTTTTTTTTTTTTTTTTTTACCTGTGGTATCGATTTAGTATCGATACCGAGGTATTAGGTTCTGGTATCGTACCGAAGCCAAAATGATGGTATCGAGCCATCCCTACACTACAGGCTTGTTCGGCAGAAACCGAACCCCGTTAAAAAGCCCAATATTCGGCCGAATCCGAAGCCGAATCCTGGATTCGGTGAATCCCTAAAATATTATAAAAAAATCATACTAAAATAACTGTAATGTTATAATAACTAAATATTGTATAAACAATCCTATGAAAAATCCAGATAAACTACCTTACTAGTTCTCCAAGTAGAATATTGCCGGAAGATATCCTTTAGTCACTGAAAACTGGTTTTGATCGTGTGGCTTAAAAGCACTGGATCTGAGACGGCTGTCAGTCGTCACAGAAGAAGGGTTAGGAACAGGTCACTCTAGTCTTCATCGCTGGCAGTCTTCTGTGTCATACTTTATAAATAGAAACAGCCAAGAGATGTCCGTCTCTCCACCAACCCTAAATCACCCTCCTCAAAATAGGTCAATCTGATGGATCGAGCCGCACACCAGAGACGAGGAGCGACGCCGAACACAAAGACAAACCTCGCAAATGCGAATAATCACTAGTGCACTGCAATTTCAGCCAGGAACAAGATCTCAAAGCAAAAACCAAACAATACTCTTACCTAACCATGACTAGGCTTATTCACCAAGCCAAAAGACATCGAGGGGAATAAGGAAGAATTAAGCTTCTTCAAGAAGATGTGCACGGCTTTTAAGTTCAATTCTTTTAACTGGTGAACTAGTCTGTGCTATTGCTGACATATCTTACCATGCAGGAAAAAGAGGTTTAGCAAACGTCCAAGGCAAAATACTATTAAATAGAACATGAGCGCTATAATTATTTATTTTACGAGGTTTTCAGGAACAATTTGAGAGTTCTAATTCAAAATTAATTCAAAATATGAATACTATAATAGTAAATAAATAACACTAAAATAACTTTATATAAATAATACTAAAGTAAAATATTACAATCCAATATCCATTTGTTTTCAGGAACTGCAATTCAGCCTAAACTCTTATTTCTCCTGCAAGCGTTCTGCTTAATACACGCACACAAAGAACGTTTTTTATAGTCCTGAGATGTTTTATTTACATTTGCACAACCGAGAGCCAAAAACAGTTAAATACACCATTTGCAGTCATCATTTCTCCGCAACGCTGGCTGTTTCGTTGAGGGAACTTCGATTTCAGCATTTCTTGCCACAAGGTGAAATGAAATGCTTCTCAGAATGGAGATTGGAGACGTCAACACATCCAGACGGATGTTAACACACTCTACGGAGTAGGAAAATGAGATAAACAGCGGTCTTGTCTGCCATTTCTTTTGTATTATCGTGTCAGAGGGTGGGAAGTGTCTGATATGACCATCTGAAAATTAACACACACACCATGTCTTCCTCACAGGACTGAGGATGTGATGTAATGTGATCTAATTACATGCAACAACCAGTAGTGCTCACTCAACTGGCCATTCCTACTGCCATTAACTGGTCTGGTGGAACACCAGTGAAACGCCCAGTCGAAATATCTGATGCAAAGTGGATTTAAAACTGCTTCAATTGCCAGCTTTCAGGAGTACAGGGATTCATAGGAAATAATAAACAAATTACAAGCACAGATGAATACAATAGAACAAGGATCCTAATTAAATAAACTGTGATTTATGTTTTTCAGGTAAGTCTAACAATATTCAGTTACAGAAATTGAATAATCAAATGTAAAATAACACTGCATAAAAATATGTAAATAAATATTATTAATCTTACTGTCAGTTTAAGAGCTAATGTACGGATCTAATATAATGATACACATCCATTTTCTTTGTGAGTGTGTCAACGCGGATATTTGCAGAGGCAGGCATTTTGAAATAATTTTGTGTGTATTTTTCTGTTCAAGCACAATAATACCCCTTTTCCACCAGCATGAACTGGGTGCTAGTTCAGAGCCAGAGCTATACACACAACTGGCACAACGTCATAGAATGACTCTGAACAGATTCACGCACACTTTAAAAAAATAAATAAATATAAAAAAAAAGACTTCCCATAGACTTCAACACAAAATATGGGGTTGTTTCACCAATTTGACACTGGGAGAATGAAGGGACATGTTTTTAAATTGACCAAATTAAGTTTGTTGATGTATCTTTCACGCTCTATGGCAGGCAGGGTGGACATATAATTACTTGACATGTTTTATATTAGTGATTTCTTAAGTTATTCACGCCTGCCGGCTGTGTACGGATGCTGTTTCGTGCCGTTATTTTGTATTGAAGTCTATGGGAAGTCTAGTTTATTTTCCCCTAAAAAGGGGCGGGGACGAAATTGACAGTTAAGTTCCCGGATGTGCCGGTAGTGCGTATTGCCACCACAGAGCCAGGTCTTACGTCACTGTATACATCTCATGTTGCCCAGCAAAACACAAACACACCAGGCTTGTTCGAGATGGTTCGGCTTCTCGCAGACCGATCGGGGCATGACATCAAATCACTGCGAAAGCGATCCAAAAGCACAAGGAGTCGTAAGCTCTCCAACACTCCCGCAGCTCCGATGCATCTCCAACAAACCTTCCTTTAACAATGGCGGTCGTTGCGTTACTATTGATGCTCATGGCTTTACGAACCTACATCAGCATCCAAACTAGGGGTCGACCAATTATCGGCGCCGATATTGAGCATTTTTATGGTTATCGGTATCGGCCATTTTCAAAACCGATTTGCCGATAAAATAATTTTCTTTTGAAATGCGCTATATTTGGCTCTAACGCAGGCACCTCTGTCGGAACTCACCACTCTGTAGACTAGACCAATGTCCCGCACATCTGATTTGTTGGGAGTCACGAGTCCGGCCAATCAGCGCGAAAGCTGAGGCACTGAAAGTGTTGCACTCTCACACCGAGAGCACTCGCTGACTGGAGCTGCTTCACTGATAACGCATCAGTCTCTCAAAGTTAAGACAGCAGCAGACTTTGCTGAAGTAGCAATACTTTACTACACTGAAGTTGCAAAACACCTTAATATAACAGGGTCCTGTGATTTCCGCGATGCAGAAAACACGGAAGGAATCGCGGAATCCAGTCATAAAAACGGAATTTACTGTATAAAGCGGATCGTCACGGAATTTGTCAACTTCTTGATGAATTAATAAAAGAACAGGTCAGTACAAATCAAATCGAATGTCAAACCACAAACCGTTATTTAAATATGAATCCTGCGTGTCTCTAAATGAATGGCGCAGACGCGTGATCATTACCACACACACACAATTAGAAATGCTTTTTTTATTACTAAAATTTAATTTTACCATTAAAATAGTCTTTAAGTTTTACAAAATGTTTACAGAATGCTGCTGGGTGCTCCCTGAATTTTTTTTATAATTATTATTATTAATAATGTTATTAATAATGTTATTATTAACAGTTCTCAGATTTAAAGATATGTTTAAAATCATTTAAAGAAAGTTTTTGTAAAAACCCTTTGTTATTCTTAATTTTGACATTAACTTACATTTTTACACCAGACATTGGCTATATCGGTTCAAAATATCGGTTATCGGTCTACTTGATCTGTAATAATCGGTATTGGCATCGGCCCTGAAAATCACATATCGGTCGACCCCTAATCCAAACACGTCGTATCCAACGCGTTCGTGCAGCTCGCCGTAACTTGCACAGACGGAGAATACAATCGAGCAGTTATTAACTCAATTAGCTGCTATTTAAAAAAAATGGCGGTCACAAACGGTAGCCACGCCCCCAGCCCCTGACGCAAGCGGTTCTTACTTCTAGACCAGCAATGTTTTGGTGCTACTTAACCCTTTCACACGTACGATCACACCGGTGTGATCAGTCTAGGCTGGTCCCTGGAGCGTACCATCACACCGGTGTGATTAGAACGGTCAGTGCATCACGTGATCAACTGCTAAATTCAAACGTGCTTTAGCGCGTTTGCTGGTGCTGAGCCAGAGAAGGACGCACTCAGTGCTGTCATATATCACAACTATTGAGTGTTTTCAACCACATAATGTTTATTTTAGGTTTCAGACATTTAAATACACACAAGTTCTAGCAAAACAATGATTTTGAGTTTGTAAAATACACACTGATGTCTATGGAAGCGGCAATAATAATCCTTTACATAAGACGACACGTTTTATTCATATCAGATACACATTGTGTAAGTAGCTTTACATTTGACCCTATTCTTCTCCCAGTTCACCGGCCACTTACTTTCATGTATTTCGTGAGAAGTGGAGGAATTGACGTGCTGTAAATCCAACAGATCCGATTCTCTGAACTGTGAAACAAACTAACATGGCGCCGCCCATCGCGCATACAGCTCAACTAACGCGATCGTTATAAAGGTGTTTAAACAACAAAACACATCCATTTGCACATATTTGACAATCGGAATATCAGTGTTTCATGCTATAGCTAATACATTTGTGGATATTTTTTATAAAAAAGGGAAAATGACATAAAAGCAGATCATCATTCATTCAGCGCTGTGTTGTGGTTGCGCTGTGTCACGTGACAAGCAATGACGCGTCACCATGGAAACATTAAAGTGACAAGTTCTAAATAACGGTCGCCTTGAAAAACTCACGCTGGGGGGTCAGTTAGAATATTTTAAACTTACGTGTGAAAGGGTTAAGAACCACTTTTCCTGGTTCAGAGCTGGTGCTTTAGGAGTTGAAAGACAAAGAACTGATCTGAAACTAGACTCTGGCTCTGAACCAGCACTCAAACTGCCTTGGTGGAAAAGGGGAAACAGAGGCGGAAGAGAAGGGAATCCGGTTATCACTTGCTGTCTGGTTTAAAATCGCTTGAATTTTAAAACGGTCAGGACCTTAAGCACATGCAAACAATAAACGTTTGCTCTTTGATAAATCAACTTTGCAATTAAGCCGAGAATCACGTCCGTTTTGAACCTTGGTGCCTGGTCTGTAGGGATCAACTATGATCCCTATACTTGACATTGCACATGCACATGGCAATATCGATGGTAAAACTAGGCTATATATCGTGCAGCCCTAATACCCTCCATTTAAAGTAAACAAAAAAAAGACTAAAAAACCTTTTCAATAGGTTGAGGAAGTGTTTTAAGTTGCATTTGCGCACACCGGTGACTAGATGCCACTGCAGTGACACATCTCACAGCATTAAGGTTAGGGATGCACCAATCCGATACTCAGTATCAGTATCAGCTCCGATACTGCCATTTTTGCCGGATCGGGTATCGGTCAGACGAGGCCGATCCAAATCCGATATTGTGCGTTTACTATTCAGTGGTGTTGTTAAGCCCCACAAAACGCACACAAACATTATAAAACACCATAAGTTTTCGTGAACAATATTATAAGTGTTCTGAAGCCATTATATAGTATAATGTGAGATAGAAATTAGTATTTAAGTCGTTAAATTCAAGCTCACGTAAACGTTTCCCTCAGCTGTGGCTGTCAATCATTCTCCATTCAGCATTTAAACAGCGCGTCGCGTTCGGTTACGACAGTTAACACGATGAAACTCTCTCTAAGATGATTCAATGTTACTATTATTATACTTGATCTGTAGATAAAGGTCTATGGTTTCGCATAAAACAACTTTATCTTGCTGGACTTTACTGCTGTACCTTAATCATGTTACTTTCTACCGGGTGTCTAGATCACAACACTACAGTAACGTCAGAGCACTATTTGTTCTTCACGTGCACAGTTACTGAAATTTAAAACTGTTAAAAGAAAATGCTGAAAAAATTTGCATAGATAGATACTGTATAATAGACTACGCATTAATATGTATTTTCTTTGTGCTTTAAACTTTTCAATGCGGACTCGACGCGCTGTGCGCTGTGACTCATGTTGCTTCAAGCGCACCATTCTGCGCTCGGGATGCGCATACGCGCTTTGAGCCGCACTGTATTGGAGACTTTCATATCATAATACAGTGACGCAATGAAAGATTATTAATAGCCGTTCTTGTTCTGTCCTATCTATCATATGTTGCTACCTCATTAAACAGCTGTGCTATACATTTAAAAAATGTATTTAAAAAAATATATATATATAGTAGGCTAGGCTATATATAAAATAATTGATATTTTTGATTTTTGTTATCTTGTTTTTCATGAATGTATTTTACAATACAAAGAGCAATGTGCAGAGTTTTACCAGATTTAGTGTTACACTTAATGTCTCCCCACTAAACGTTTTTTTTTTCACTAAATGTTCAGATTTTATACAATTATTGTGATTTTCCAAGACTAAATTTTACTGCTGAATTATCCATTAATCTAGTTTATAATAGCATTTATGTCAGATTATCATCATATATATATTTTTGTTGTTGTTGATTTTCTTTATAATGAAGTTGTCTGTATTAAGTAGATTGTGTTTAACACACAAAAAAGTGATTATCAGTTCAGTTATAGAAATTCTACTTGATTTAAAAAAAAAAACTGCACTGGTATCGGTATCGGATCATTATCGGCCGATACTCAGAATTTTTGGTATCGGATCGGATCGATTCTGAAAAAATGGTATCGTTGCATCCCTAATTAAGGTTAATGATTAATCGACTCATTGATTAATTTAATGGATGATTTGTATTGAACTGTTAATGGACGATCGATAGTGGGAATGCTTGTAATTTGGGATCCTTACTCCCCATTAGGGATGAGTCGCGATCTTCGAATAGTCGAATAGTCGAACTGCGTTCGATTCGATCATGAAATTGCTTTTTCGAATATCGTTATATTTTCGCGCTATTCCAATGTGACATAAATAACGGCGCGCCTACTGTCACAGATCGCGCAGCAGGGTATTTTCCTGTCGGGGACACAAGGTGTCACTAACATGAATGAAACCCTGATGAAACCCCCTACTGCGCGATCTAGGATACCAGCGTTTTACTATAGTGTAAACAACAGAAGAAGAGCATTGTCGTGGCCGTTAACTCTGCGTCCAACAGAGGTGGGCATAACCTTTACTGTCTATGGTAGTAACCGTCTATGGTAGTAACAAAGTAGGCTACATTTACTTAGTTACGTTCGGCGACGTTCCTCTCGTTACTTTATTTTTATGCAATATGTTGTTAAATGCACTGCAGTGCGCGCGGTATCTTTTTATGGGCATGAGCGAAGCTCAGTTTACAAATGAATCACTCTTTTGAGTCGATTCTGTTCAAAGACTTCATCAAACAAGTTGGCAGATCTGTCTAAATCGGTTCGCGAATTAGTTTGAATGATCTGTTCAGTTTCCTGCACGCACTGAATCGTCTGAAGTGCTTTCAATTCACACTCGACACGGAGTTGTAAGGAAGATTTAAGAACATCAAGAGCGTTGGATGAAGTGGCCGTGGATCTACAGTTTAGTCTAGTGAAAGCAAATCTGCAAATGCATCATATTTTTGCCAGCGATGAAGATCTAGTTGAACATCTTCGTATGCTGTGTGTGAATTAATGATTCCACAGGACGATACATTCGAGTTCATTTCATTCAGGTAATACATTTTACAACCAAACAGATTATTACGCGACGATAGCACTACTACAACATTATGATGACATTATCTGTTTTTTGGACATATACATTAATTTATAGGCAATTTATTGTCCACAGTTTATGAAATGAACACCCGCCATCCCGCGGTTGTGTGTGTATTGCGCAGTGGCATCACACGAATAGTTTTGATTGAAACTAATTGTTTAAAAAGTAGGCTATTGCAGTAACAAGGCAGGTTCGCATAAAATCATGACATATGACATTATTTTTGTATCTAACGAGCGATGCAAAAATGGCCTGTCGTGCTATATTGTTTTTTTCTTCTATGTTAACTATGTTTTTTTTTTAAAACGACGAAAACATGTTACTTTTTCAATTAATAAACAGTTTGTTTGATGACAAATCGCTAAGTTGAAATTGGCCTCCCTTTCTGTCATTGTGAGTGTGCGTTTTTTTTTTTTTTTTTGAACGATATTCGACTTTTGCTCCTCGATTTTCGAATGGCATTTTTGGCAGAAATTCACATCCCTACTCCCCATGTTAATTGATAATTAGGGGAATGCAGTAGATAAGTTCATTGAGGTTAGCACTCTCTGTGGGATAGTTTCTCTCAGGAGCAGCTCTCGACCACAATGTAACATCTCATTAATTTATTTTCTTTCGATCCTTATACATTTCTTATATCATGTAGCTTTAAGATTTTTTTACGGTTATTTCATTTGTTTGTTTTTTTACTTTCCCTAGACTTATGTCTGTTATTATTTGTGGTTATTGATGTATTTGTTTAAAATAATAAAACAACTTGTATTCATTAAACGCTGGTGTATGATCCCTCTTCTGCTGTGGCTTGAAACGAGCTGGCCGTGACACTGAACACAAGTGTTGATGCGGCTAATGTACTCAGACTATACTCTCTAGTGTGTGAGAAACTATGTAAGCAAGACAATTAGATGGCCTTCTCTTCCTAGATATAATTATACTAAAACTAAAAGAGCCGTAAAAGTTCACAGTCAAATGAGCAGCTTGATGTCAATGTGAATAATAAGAGTCTCAGGTTAGTCCTCAAACTCACAGTCAGTCAGTCAATGGAGCAGATGGTTAAATCTCATTGTACCACACACACACGGTCATTCAAATAACAGATAACAGCGACCAAAGCCAACAGAGAATCTGAGTGCCGCCACCGCCTTGACCACTAGTGCATGATGGATCTCTGTGATAATCTTCGTGCTGTCATCCTAGCTGCTGGGCATGACCATATGTTACAGGGGTGGAAGCTAAAAGTGTTGGAGTTTGCTAATGGTGCGTGACTCAGTGCCCACTGCACCTCCATGTCCTTGCCATGAATTTTTATCACAGCGTTGTTGAAGACTGAAGCCAGTACCCTGCGTAATGCATGTACACCGTGGGCTTTTAGGCCCCATTTACACCTGTGACCTGGTATTAACTTAAGCTGCATGATGCACTTTAGTGTTGTCAAAAATATCAAACCTGAAATGGCCCCAGTACTCATTTTCCGCTGTGTCGATACACCAATACCAGCTGCGCTCTTTCTTCTCTCACATTAAGTTATGTCTTAAGTGAATGTAAACAGTTGAGAAATAAAAATCATGTGTAACAGTATATGGATCCATGCATTCAGTCTTAAAGTGACAGCAACCTAATAAAGCAGCTGCCGTCTGTCTTTAATGTTAGTCAAACAACGAAAGAGAAAGAGAAAATCACTCACTGCTCTTGACTGAATAACTTTTGTAACTTTAATTGTAAGGATTCTGTATTTATTTACTCAGTGAAGACTATGCAGTGTATATTTTACATTTGATTTATTTATAATCTGAATACTACTGTTAGACCTATCTGAAAAACTTAAAGCACTGTTTATTTAATTTGTATCTTTATTATTATTTTTTTTTTTTACTTGTGCTGTCGTTTGTAATGTTTACTTGGTCTTACTTTATTACTGACTGTTTACTTGTTTGTTTTTTTTGTCAATTCAATTCAGAGTTTGTAATGCCTGTCTTGGCAAGTATCCTTGTAACAGCCGGTTATGCCTTAAATGAACGTAAACAGTTGAGAAATACAACACTTGTGTATCAGTATATTGGATCCGTGCCACTCTTAAAGAGACAGCATCCTAATATTCCTGCTGGGATAAATATTTTATTTAAACAATGAAGAATATAATTTTACATTTGATTACTTTATTTCTGTACCTGAAAACTTAGACCTAGCTGAAAAGCACTGTTTATTTCATATGCATATGTTGGCCAGATGGGTGTTAAAGGGATCCAATCCATGTTCAATAGAAGTTATTTGATGATGCAAAAATAAACAAGCTAGCATACCTTAATGTATGAGTTTTTGAACTTTGCAAATTTAAAAAACGAATCTATTTTAATGACAAATGTTCAAATAAGAGAGCAAATGACAAATATCGAATGAATATCGAATTAACATATCCTGTATCTGAGGCTAAATCACTAAATATTGAGAATACAACGGCACATCTTTTGAAAAATAATAATTTAACGAAACTTTAATTGAAGTTTAATTACACCTATGAGATGTATTTAATATCAATTAATTGGGGACACAGGTTTTCTTATATATATGGAGGGGGCTTCAAGGATAAAAGGCCTATTTTAGATCAGCTGTTTCTGTGAAGGATCCATGTGCAGTTCATTGATGAGGTGCTCAGATTAATGCATATATTGAATCAAAATTAAATTCAAAATCTAAAATCTTTTTTTTTTTTTTTTTTTAATCATGACCCCAAGAATAGATCCCACCCCTAGTAAACAGGCCCTTAAATTCTTGCCCTGACAAAGCATGCTTTAACCTTAATATTGCTTTGGCCATCCACTGGACTGTTCTCTTCCTTATACTGTCCCTTGTTATTTAACCGAGTTTAATCAATATGATATACATCAAGTACACTTACAGGACCTTACTTTAAATTTGCAGGTAATGATCTGGTAGCTAATAACCATGGAAACAAAAGCATAAATGTTTTAAATTGAAAACAACCGAAGAGCCGACTGGTATTAAATTTCCTACAATGATGAATTTATAGATAGAAATAGACCAAAAGAACATCATGAAGCAAAGCGTTGATGTTTTCTGTATCGAGCAGTGATGTTACCGGAGAGCAGGACGTCTGTGGGAACATGTTTGCACTTCGGAGCAAAATTCTTATGCAAAATTCAACACTGTGACCAATAAAATGGATTCAATGCTACACAAAGGAAAGATTCTCGTATAAACAAAAACAGCAGACACAGATCGACATCCAATAAAAATGTTGTTTAAAAATGAGCAATGAGCATCTTATAAACCCCACGAAATCAAATTTCAAGCTTGCAGCATTTATCAAAAGTCGACAAAATACAACTTAGCATACATTCCCACCTCCAGGAAAACAGACCAAGAATACTAATGACTTATTGCACTTACAAATACAAAAATACAAATTGTCCAGGAATATGAGAATGTCTCTCCCAATACAAACTGCAACCAAATGACAAAAGCAAGAAGAAAACCATGGTTTTCTTGTGCTGTGATGTTTAAACCAATGTCTATAGACAAGTCAACTCGGCATATTCTTTAACTATTCATCCGACCTCAACCATTTCATCTTCATACAGCGGCTCTAAAATTGAAGGAGCATTACCTTCATCTCCGTCCACGGTGACGGTGATCCTCTTGAGTGAACTCACTTTCAGGTCTTCAGCTGAAAGACATGAACACACATTTATAATGAGACTGAGAGCTAGACACTGAACAGATGAGAGAAAAGACTGCTTTGGCATGTTTGATCTGACATTAAGTAAGACAGTTCTTGATGCACCAATCATGATTTTTCATGGATGATTCAAATTTTTTTACAAACTGCCAGATTTTCTTTGTTTAAGCTAATTTATTTGTTGTTTATTTGCTCTATAACAGGCAAACTAAGACTTTAAAATGCAGTGGTTGCCTCTAATTTCAAATGGCTACAGAGATTCTTTGTTAATCATAAATCCAAACAAAAATGCTACACACATGCAGCACGAGCAGTTGTTTTTGATTTGAATTTGATTGTATAATTTTAAGATTTAAAACAAAAACAGAATGGTCTAACTTTAGATTTGTGAAATTATGCTACATAAGACACCTGCACAAAACAAAAACTGCAGATGGAATGTGTGCTTATAAACACTACTTTTCATGGCAGTAAGAGGAAAAGAAAGTATCCTCGTTTGCACAGTTGCTTATGGCTTACCTGAACGTAAACAACTGAGAAAGAAAACGGATGCGAATCATTATATTAGATCTGTGCATTAGCTCTTAAAGTGACAGCAGCCTAATAAATCTGCTGCCGTCTGTGTCATTAATGTTAATCAAACAACAAAATATAAAGAGAAAATCACTTTTGAAGCTGTAACAAAGATGAACTATATTTAATTTCTACAATGAAGACTATGCAGTGTTATTTTACATTTGATTATTCAATTTCTTTACCTCCTGAATATCGTTAGACTTGCCTGAAAAACATAAAGCACTGCTATTTCATTTGTATCTTTGTTCCATTGTATTTATCTATGCTTGTAATTTGTTTATTATTTTCTATGCTAAAACACTCCAATCATTCTAGAATGATTTATTATTTCCAAATAAAGCTATTCAAGTCATAAGTCATTTTCATATCAATATTTATTGCAGAAAATCAAAACATTGAAATGTCTGCCAATAAAGCCAATAAGGGCTGCACAATTTTTTCCAATATCGTGCAGCCCTAACTGCAATGCAGTTTGTGTGTCCTGAAGAGAGATCGGCCAAAATAAAACTAAAGCTGCATTTACACCACAGGTCTCAATGTCCAATTCCGATTTGTGGACCATATCCAATTTTTTTGATGACCAGCTTACATCTTCTTTTAAAAGTGACCCATATCGGATATCTGCATTTACACTATACACTTGGTGAAACCACCTAAGGTAGACGTACTGACCCAGAAAAGCTTAGGCCAATTTGCAATGGACGCAGATGAAATGATAATACACGCTTTTGCTTTAAAGGTCAGCAAAACAATTGGGTTGAGCTTTCGTACGTCATTGAAAAGAGTCATGTGATCATGGTTGGTGTCCACGTCAATCGCCACTGACGCCTTTTCAACGTACGACTCGCATCGACGGAAATATCCGATCTGGGGTGCGTTTCCCAAAGCCAACTATGGTCGCAAGTTCCGTCGTTACCAATAGAGTTCAATGGAAATTGCGATCATAGTTGGCCAACGATGCTTTTGGGAAACGCACCCCTGACCGCTTACATGGCAGAATATTAGGGATGCACGATATATCGACCACATATCGATATCAGCCGATAAATGGTCACTTTTTAACATATTTACTTCAGTTGAGAGATGCGCGCTGTTAGCCATGATGCTTTTGAATTATTGAAATCACTTCGAAAAGGAAGATACAGTTAAGTGCAACATGTGCAGCACAAATCTGTTACACTGGCTTCATAAAATTATAATAAGAACACGCCTGTAAAAGAAGGTTGTGAAATCTTGTTCGCCAGTGTTTCAGCGTGACGAGCGCGTTGCTGGCGGAAAGAGCGTGTCTACGGAGTCAAGCCTTCATGACAAGCACAGTCAAGTTCACTTGAGCATTCGCAGCATTTTGTGTCATTGTAAGTTGTAATTTTGTGTGTATTAGGGTTGGGCGGTATTACGGTAATATCGTATACCGCGGGGTCTTAAAATAGCAACGGTATCAGTTTCAATACCGTCATTACCGGCACTTATATATAATATATAAATATAATTTATTCAATGCCTAAAAATGCTTATGTAGTTGTCATTAAGTGACAGTGTGGAGGAGAAAGAGAGAGAGAGAGAAGGGAGAGGCGGTAAATACTGACGAGGCAATTTGTAAATGTTGCAATAAAAAATGTGACCGCGAGAGATGGAAAACAACCACCCACTCACTGCTGCGAGGATGCATTTTGCCCCGAGTTTATTAAATAAGCGCATTAGTTTATATTTGTTAAAATATTATAATGTTAGTTTTTTTAACGTTGATAATGAAAAGTGAACAGCACGAGTAAGATGGGATTCATCGGGAGTCAGACATTGACAGTGAATTTCGTTTTATTTAGGGCTGCAACTAACGATTATTTTCATAATCGATTAATCGGACGACTATTTTTTCGATTAATCGGATAAAATTTCAATTTGATTTTTTGTTTATTACAACTAAATAAAACCCTTAATCATGGTATTTATGTGTAAAAGTGTACAAAAGCCTTATTTTTAATTGTTTTTGTTTGATAAAAAGCATTGTTTTTAATGATAATTGCTGATGGCAAGTTGACAACCATGAAAAACAAAAAAATCTAAATTATATACAACATTGTTTTAACATAATCTTTGTTAAAAACTAATTTACACAGACATGTTCAGATGTGAAGATAGAAACCAAAAACATGTAAAGTACATAATTCATTTAATTTTTATTTAAGATTCAATTAATTATAAGGATAAATTGCTAAAATAAATATAGAAAGACTGAAAAAAAGCGTGTGAACGTAGTAGAGCCGCAGTAGATCGCGTTTGTAAAACAATTAAAACTTAATAGAAGACAAATGCTATAAAAAGAGAACGGAATGGAGACGCAGCAAACAAGCTTGATTAAAAGGACAAGAAAATGATCCATTAGTGCACAAGCATTCGCTGAAAACCACTGACTACAGTGACTAAAAAACAATCTTTTACTGCTGCTGTTAATAACTGCCTTTATATTTAGTGCTTCACTTTCTAAACACCGTTTTAATTTAGCCTATTTCTGCGTAGCGCTATTTTAATCCATCACTTATGTTGCGAGCGAAATGATTACACAACCTGATGCCCGAGACAAAATACAGACATCCCAAGTCTCCCGGAAGTTCCGGGAGTCTCCCGCATATTGATAGCGGCTCCCTGATGCCCGCAAATTAGTTCAAACTCCTGGAATCTAGAGCGTGCAAGCAAGAGAGCGCATGCGAGACAGAAGAGAGTGCTCCAAAGTACAAACTGTGTAGCGCGCGCACGACAGAGCGGCACAGGGAGAGAGACCTTGCGTGTGTGCCGCATCATGATAGGCCTGTTTCAACCAATCACCAGTAAATGCTCCCCGTGACGTAAGCAGAGCAACTAATCGATAATGACATTCGTTGACAACGATTTTCATAATCGATTATTATCGATTATATCGATTAGTTGTTGCAGCCCTAAATTGTATCTTAATTTTAATAATTTTTTTATCAACCAATTGCCTGGATTTCAAATCAAATATAGCAGACAACATAATCATGACATAATCGTGCGCTGGCGCGCCGCGGTCACTTGCATTGAAATCTCATCATAAATTAACCGAAACTCAGTGTATGCCTCACAGACATGACAGATAGGCCTATATCGAAATAAAGCTTGAAATTTCATTAAACGAAACAATTCAAAACGAAAAGAAATAGGCCACTCGCTGATTATTTAATCCATGATGTGCATTTCTCTCTATGCGCGTTCATATGGAGATGACGATCATCAAATTCATTAAACAAAACTATTCAAAACGAAAAGAAATAGGCCACTCGCTGATTATTTAATCCATGATGTGCATTTCTCTCTATGCGCGTTCATATGGAGATGACGATCATCAAATTCATTAAACGAAACTATTCAAAACGAAAAGAAATAGGCTAGCCTACTCTCTGATTATGTAATCCATGATGTGCATTTCTCTCTATTGTTCACTATGGAGATGGCGATTCGTCAATTTCTTTAAACGAAACAATTCAAAAGGAAAAGAAATATAGGCAGCATACTCTCTGATTAATCCATGATGTGCATTTCTCTCTATAGGCGCGTTCACTACGGAGATACCAATCGTCAATTTCTTTAAACGAAACAATTCAAAACGAAAAGAAAAAGGCTAGCCTATACCTTCTGATTATGTAATCCATGATTTGCATTTCTCTCTATATATGCGCGTTCACTAGGAGATGGCGATCGTCAACTTAATCTTTGCAGCAGACACTGACAGAAAAGTTGTATTAATAAAAATCAATGGACGCGTGTCACCGGATTTACAAATGCACTTGTTGCTTGTTAATTTAATTTAAATTAATTAATAAAATGAATACTTTAATTGTCATAATTAAAATAATTAAATATTATTAAGTGTCCCATTTTTGCTCATTTATAAATAGTATTTATATCTACCACCCCCTCAGCACCTAGGTTAAAAAATTATTTGGCGCCACCATATTATAACGGCCCACGTATTAAAAATAGGGCTCCGGCTCATAATTACATTTCGTCAGCCGGGATCAGACACAACGTGCACGGGTTGGCCTTGATTTTTGTTTTGATTTTTTTTTGCCCGATCTGGTATTCAGTTTCTGAACGGTGTAGGCACAAGCCAACAGTTTGGTGACGCTGTCTGAGCCTTATGTCATAATTTTTAATTAGTCACGGTAATACCGTATACCCCGGTAAAATAGGGAGGAGGTTTGACGGTATCAAAATTTGGATACCGCCCAAGCCTAGTGTGTATATATCTGATTGATCTAATATAGGATGCGTCTGGGTGAGTTAATGAACGATGCAGTTAAGCCCTTAATTGTACCGGTGATCATCTTTAATTTTTACCATGCGCAGCTCAAACAGCAATGCACATTTATAACTATAATTTGGACTGTCATATACATGCCATTATAATGAGAACACTATTGTAATAAAACCTTGTGAATTCCCTGGGTTTAGTTGCCGTGTTTCAGCGTGTTGTTGTGGAAATAGCGCGTCCAGAACAGGGATTACTCATTTTCTGACCAGCACAGTCAAGTTCACTTGTGCATTCACATCATTTTGTGCAGATTTAAGTCGTAATATTAAGTTTATGTAATATAAATATCTGATTAATCTCACATAGGATGCGTTTCGTTGATTTAAACAACCTTCTAGAAAAGTTCTTCAGTTTCCCGGTGCTCGTTCTCTTCAGCTTCATCACGCGCGATCAAAACATTAAAAGCTATGATTGGGACTGTCATATTATTATAATTGTATACACTATTGTAATAAAAAGTTGTAAATTCTTTGGAATTGGTTTAGTTGCATTTTTCAGCAACTGTTGAGTTGATTTACCCTCTAGCAAAGCGATTCAGTTTAACGTTCGTTCTCTTCAGCGCACGCAGCTCAAACAGCAATGATGTCATTTGAAACAGTAAGTCTAATATTAAAGATGTTTACTAATACTGTAATATTAAAAATGTTTAATTTCTTTTCAAAAACATTGATGTGTTATTAATAACAAGCATTTTTTGTTCTCGTATTATTTTCATCAACAATATGGTTTGATTAAAATAATTTACTTATTGTCCGTGTAGAGCTGATTCCATTTGATTTCTCCATGGCATATGCATTGTTTCTTTATATGTAGCCCAATGTTATCCAATGACTTGTTTGCATTATTTAGGCCAAGGTATTTTATTTTAATTAAATTTTTTTGTTAGGCAATAGATTTTGTTGGTAATACTTTACAATAAGGTCTCATTTGTTAACGCATTAACTAACATGAACTAACAGAGAGCAATAGCCTTTGTTAATGTTAGTAGTTAATAAAATATTTGTGTTCATGTTAGTTCACAGTGCATTAATGCACAGTGCAGGTACAACTTTACTTTGGATCTCAAAAATGTCTAATAAACTTTTGAGCTTAACATTAACTAAGATTAATAAATGCTGTTGAAGTAATGTTCATTAATTGTTGGTTCATGTTAACTAATGCTAAAAAAAATGAAACCTATTTATAAAGTGTTACCATTTTTTAATAAAGAAAGTTGGCCATAGGAGTGTAAATTAAATTTTAGAAGTAACCGTACGTTCACACCGCCGCCAGCGAGAGCGGCAAAATTCGCTCTCGCCGCCCTGCCAGCGACGCCATGGAAAGATTCGTGGACGTTCTGATGCTCTGACGTAGATCGAACGCGTGGTCTTTTTTAAAACTGTATTTAAAGGTGCCACAAAGCAAACAAGCATGTCGATCGTTATTTTTGCAGAAAATTGATCGATGGAAAGAACTTAATTATAGTGACATGCTTGCTAATGAAATAAACAAATTAAAAGCCATTTGTGTGGTGTGGCTTTTGTGTTCATGGTTAAGTGCTATTATAATTTGCATTTCCGCTGAAAAAGAAGTGTTCTAGCATGAAAATCTTGCCTAAAAATAGTGTTGCGTGCCTTCTTATCAAATTCAAATGATCATCCTCCTCTATTTTGCTTGGGAACTAATGTGTGGGAACTAATGTAGAGATGCTCCAATCAGCATTTTTGGGGCCGATTACCGATCACCAAAATCATGATCTGCCGATTGCCGATCACTGCCGATCACAGAATGGCAGGGGAATGGGAATCTTTTATCTATAATCTAGCAGAGTTTGCACCATTTGTAGAAATGTGTTTATTTAATTGTATTTAGAAAATGAGATGTCTTAAGGCTACTGTAGGCCAGCTTTCCCAAATAAGGCAGAGTAACATTAAATTATTCCAAACAAAGAGGGGTCAGGCAGACCAACACACATCAGATCAGCCTAATGGGAGGGGATCAAGTTACACTTAGGCATATTTGGAAATTGTAGCCTCTTAATACACCCACTACATTTACTAATTGGCAACAAAATGTACAGCTTGTTACACCAAAACTGGCTACTGATAAAAGGACAAAACTATGGCAAGTTTTTTTCTGTTATTAGGCTATTATGAACGTCTGATGTAGTTGAGCAGAATGCTCTTTTATGAAGTTACTTCATTAAAGGACATATTTAATGAGATTATGCCTGAAAAGGTTTTGGATTTTTTATCATATGTTCATTTTAAAATATATATTGTATAAAATGACTTCTTGTTTATATTTGTTTTGTTTTATTGTATTTATATGATATTTGTATTTTTATAATTGAAATTTTGCAATGAAAATAGCTTTGAATGCTGACATGGCATTAAATAAAATAATCTGAATCTGATGTAGTTAAGGAACCAACTACGTCAGAACAAAAAAAAAAAAAATACCACCACCACTTTTGAAACATCTCGCGGCACGAATGTACCAATACAAATAAATAAAAACATCTCCAGTTAACTCAGAGCATTCATTTTGTTCATTTGTTAAATAAGACGCGATCTAGCGCTGAAATGGTCTTTTTTTTTAATCAAGTGATCAAAGTGCTCGTTGCCGCAGCGATCAGTGGCGCAGATACCGCGTTCTGTTGTGGCTCGCGTGGTTGTCTTCACTCGGACGCGCGCTTCAATCCGTTGGGAGACTCCCTATTCGTTCCGGTGAAGGAGAACTCATGTTGCCACTGCCAAGCTCCACTCTGCTGGTGTGTGCTCGTGCGCCACGCATGCAGGTGGGAAAAAGTCGCGCGAGTAATTTACGTCACGAGATCGGCTTTTTTGATCGGCGCTTTTGGGGTTCGCCGATCAATCTATTTTTACCCAATATCGGCCGATCATGATCGGCGTCCGATCAATCGGAGCATCCCTAGTGATCGGAACCAAAGTTTACAGGACTGCGTTCTCTGGACTCCTCTCAAACGGAGCACTTCTATATTCAGATTGGTTGCCGCCGAACCGCGTCATTGCTTATTACCATAAAGTTGACCTGACTTCAACTCTCCTCGCCGCTCTCACCGTCCAAGACGCGCCGCGCCGCTCTGGCCGGAGCTCGCCGCCGGCTCTCATTGAAAATGAATGACTTCCGGCCACTCTGACGCTCTCGCCAGCAGTGGTGTGAACGCACAGTTAAAGTATCTTACACTGGTTCAAACTAGGCTACTGTATTGTATATGTTTGATTTATGTTGAAGTGTTTGTGACATGGCTTTTAATGGTGAGCCTTTTGTTTATGTATACAGGCTATCAACATATCAAAATTGAATTTAGATTTATCGGCCAATATATCGGCCATCGCCTTTCAAATGTAAAGAATTATCGGCCATAATTTTCATGTCGGTGCATCCCTACAGATGTGCTTTTTTCCTGCTTACACGCACGTGGGTTATATCCGATCAGTGCCACAAGGAAGGAAAAAAATTGGAATTGGGCCACTTGAGGCATGTAATGTAAATGCGGCCACAGAAAGTACAAAGAAAACAACCAATAACATTTTATCCATCATACTAGGATGTTTGTTACGGAGAAATGTGAATAACTTTAGATTTACACTGAAACACACATGCACAACAATATTCCCCTAAATTATGCTAAAAAGTATGAAAGTGAAACCAAATGGTTCAGATTTGTTACGCAAAATATTTGTACATTTTAACGTAAAGTTTAGTGGTTGAAAACCTGAGATGGTAATCAAATGGTTAGTCCATTACCTACAACCATTGATGAAAAATTACTGACTGTCACTGTAATAAGAGTATATTTCAAGTTATAAAAGTCTCAAATAAATGACTAATTATTACTTATGCAACCAGTTGATTGCAGCTAAATAGGGGTGTTTAAGGTTAACAAAAAATGAACTGTTGATTAAAATGCTAAATTTGGTTTTACATTGTGTGTGTAAATGAACAGGCTTGGACTTGGTGCTGGAAACCCAATGCACAGAACAATAATGACACCAGAATAAAAATATGCATGATTCTGAAGCCCTTTTTACTCAAATATTCCCCCATTGCATTATTATACATTATATTTAACATTACATATATATATAGTAGTTTAATGAAGTACTGACACTAAAACTCATGAATTTCTCACAGTCATTTTTATTTTGGGTGAACCATACACAATAAATATTGTCACTATCCATGATACATATTGTTGCATTTTTGTATTGCAATATATTGTGACACGTAGGGGTGTAACGATACACTCAGCTCACGATTCGATACGTATCACGATACTGGGTTCACGATACGATATGTATCACGATATTTTGAACAAAATAAAAAAATTAAACTGAAAATCAAACAACAGATTTATTTAACATTAACAGTGTTCAATAAATGTCTTGTTATACATACAACTTAAAGAATTTACAATACTTCAATATAAATCAAGATTTAGTTTAACCTTCTGTATGTAAAATTAACAATTGACTAGGTGTCACTGACCAATAAAACTACTTTGTATAGATGTCTTCTATACAATTGTCCTTCTTTCACTCTCTTTTTCGCACCTGGTTGCAGGAGTTTGTCTTTGTGTTGCCGTTTTAAATGACACCAGTGCTCGAAGTGGGGCGGTACTCACCGGTACGCAGTACCGGCACTTCTACATTTTACTCTTAAGCGTACCTGCATTTTTTCTTGCGAACCGCTACTTCCTTCTACCACTGACAGAAAAAGCGTCAGTGAGCCCGTTTCACATATCAGTGTTTCCCCTACAATGTATTCAGCAGCGGCGCAGCGCCGCCGCTGGATTGTCAGCGCCACTGCAAAATCTTTCCATGATCAGTAATATCACAACATTCACTTCATTCATTTACACACCTAAAAACACTGAGACATGGTGACCGGCGGCGCTGCATGCGGTGGCTCTGAATCCACTTGTTAACAAGGAGGAAAGAGCCACATATGGAAATATTTTCGATTAGGCTATTTTCATGTTGCCATAAGGGGCCGTTCACATAGCGCTTTTTTTGCGCGTGCAAATTCATTATTTCAAATGCGGCCGGCGCGCTCGTTTTTCCAAGCGCGCCTCTGTTCATGGTTGCATAGCAACGACAGACGCCACGGGAGAGCAATCGCTTGTGGAAAAGAGAAAGCGGTACGAACTGCGCTCTCCATGAAGACGAGGAAGTATCACCTACTGCTCATAGTCCTGATAGTTAACCCCCAGAAACCGACGGCATCGTCGACGACGCCACATGGCACCTCCGATAAATATTTATATTATTCGGTGACAGATTTATCGATTTTCTTACCGTTTTTTTCAGCAGAAAGCTAACGAGCTAGCCATCACGGGGGTGTCTTTGGTGTCTTTCTAGCCTTTACAGAAGGTTTTCTATCCAGCCTGGAACTTGTGCATCCTTTCGGAGTTTTTCAGCAATAAATCCAAACGCTTATATCCAAGTATGAGCCTCTTGATGTCCATAATTTATAAATATTCCGTCATTTTTGCTGCTAGCTCGATGCAAGCTGCCATTTTGGATATCACGTGATGTTTTCACGTGATGGTTGTTGACCAATTACAGGCTGATCCGTTGTAAACATTGGTGTGCGTCATCACGCACGAACCAAGCTCTGATATTGTGGAGAGAGAGACGCACGAAGAGACGCGCGTTTTACAGAGAAACACAAAGAAAAATGGATGTAAATCGAGCTCTGGCCTTTTTTGATGCCATGCAGGATGATGGATTTTCAGGAGAACAGAGCTTTTTGACAGATGAGGAACTAGATTACCAGGATAGACCCAGCTGAAGTGCCATTTATTTATTTACTGTAAAAAAGTATTATCAAATACAAATGAGTATTATAAATGTAGTATAAAAGTATAAAAAGAATATAATAAATAAAAGAATAAATAAAATAAATAAAATAGAAATGCAAAGCCTGTGATGTGACCCTCTGTGTGATTGCTGATAGGAACTGTTTTGAAGCTTGGCACCAGTGAATTTCATGAGGCCCAAAACGCCTGGACTTCTTATGGAAAAATGTAAATAGTTTTGGTTCTGTACAAGTTATAATGTTTATTCCTGTGCTCCAGGACTCCAAAGACATGAACAAACAGTTTTCCAGAGGAAATTTGCTTAGCTTTTATTTATTTGTGTGTGATTTCAATAAATATTTGAGTGATTCAATTTCCGATTTATTTTTTCATTTGTCTTTGTGGTCCCATAACTTATTTTTTCATTCAGGTGACATCAATGCAACACAAATATGCTGAAAGTTCAATTTGTCCTGAAAAAAAAGAGGTGTGTCAATTGTCTGTGCAAAAAAGGGTTGATGTTTTACAAGCTTTTTTAGTGAATAACACCAGACGGAAAATTTATTGTAAAAATACCCTTAGGTCTGTTAAATCATATTTAATTTTTCAGATGAGTCTACTAAACTTGTTGGTGTCCTTCAGAAATCATTCTAATATGATGATATGTGATGCTCTTTTTTTTAAGATTCTTTGATTAATAAAAAGTTAAAAAGAACATCACGTAGTAATATTTCACAATATTAGGCTACTGTTTTTTCTGTATTTTTGATTAAATAAATGCAGGCTAGATGAGCATGAGACTTCTTGCAAAAACAAAAAATACCCCCACAATATCATTCAATTACCAAAGAGCCTTAGAGATCTTCTATGAAAAGCCCAGAAAAATTAAGTGCTCACAGAATGGGTGTGGCCTTTCCCATTAAGATAAAATTTTCAAAAAATTGTAAATAATCTTTTTCTGGGTTGTGCCGTTTCATTTTTCCCCTAAACAATTTCTACCAAGCTGAAAATGAACACAAAAGAAAAACATGAATAATCCTGTCTAAAATTATAAAATTAAGGTTTCTGTTTGTGACTGCAGTTCAAGGTACGTGCTGCAATAATCATGCCTTGAATCAGTTGATGGTATGTCATATTTGTTTTTCTCAAAATGTCCATTTCTATCCACAAAACTTGCCAGAAGTCATGGTGTAAGGGGTTAATTAAAAAAAAAATCTTCCAGGGTGCATACCCCCGGACCCCACCACGCGCGGCTTGGTAACAACCTTGGGCACGTAACAGCACCGCTGCTGGAAAAATTTCTAGGGGAAACACTGCATATACTCCGTTTGGAGTGCGTATGTGGTGAGTATTTTTTCCGCACCCATGTTAACAGGTTAGAGCTTTCACACTGCACGCGAATGCGCTCCAGCGGTCCGTTCCAGGAGCGGTGTGTACACAGAGACAATTTATACAGCAGTGCAGCGATCGTTTCCACACAGAGTCTATTTCTGCTGCGCTGCACGCGCTGAATTAAAGTTACAACGCATAGTTCGTGGTCAACATGAACACAGACTGACATGAAAATATAATGATCTTACCATAAATGCATTTAATTAAAATAAATGTAGTAATCTCACCATACATTTTTGGAATTGCAGACTTGGAGGAGTTCCGTTTTCACACACACACGCACACACACACGACTTGTTTAAATACATTTATGCTGTTAATAACAATAAATTGTTGTTATACCAGCAATATCTCCAAGTTTTGTTTTTCACTGTAGAAATCTCAAATGTCATGATTTGCCAATGCAAGAGAGTACCGGCACCTTTTTCCCCACTTCAAGCACTCAATGAAACATCATATTTGTTGTGTTCGACGTCCTGTTAACAGTGTTTGTTTACAGTATTTACACACACTTCGTGTTTTGTCTGGTTTTTTTTTTTACCGTTCTCCTGTCGAGTAAGTGGAAAACCAAAATGCTGCCAGACGTCGGACTTGTAAGTGGACGGGGCATCCTCTATTTCAATTTCAGTCAAACTCATTTTGCCTTGCTACTGCTCAGTAAAGTTCAAGCGATTCATTTGAGCGTGAATGCAGTGAATGCAAGCGTGATGCGGGTGCGGTAGCTCAACCAATAGGATAAAACGGACGTCATCGTAATAAAAAAATAAATAATAATAAAAAAAAAAAATCGCCATAACTCTACGATACATATCGTAACATTTTTGCATCGCGATACATTGTACCACGATATATCGTTACACCCCTAGTGACACGATATATTGTTACATCCCTAGTATTTCAAGTTAGTGATAAAAGTCTCAAATAAATGATTATTTATTATTTGCAACCAGTTGATTGCAGCTAAATGTTTGTATTTTTGCAGTGAAAGTAAACTGTGCTTCAGGGTGTGTTGTTAACCGGGAGGCACAGACACCTGCCGCTGTAGATATAGCCTTCATGCTGGAGGTCGAGAACATTGATGCTGTATGTAAGACACTTTTATTTAACCTCCAAATCTAATACATTTGAGACTATAATTTACATTTTCAGAAGTAGTGCAGACAATATAGACCAACAAGAAACATTCAAATCTAGTGTGCGGCATCGGGCTATCTTTTCAAATCAATTACAAATCTCAATCAGTCATGATAATTAATTACTATAACAATGGTAGCAATATTAGTGATTTGATTTAAGATAAAGATAGCTTAGTCTAATTTATATTATTCATGATAACACAATATGTTGTAATTTGTTAATATTAGTTAACTACATTAGTTAAGAACTAACAATGAACAACATATAGCATATATTAATCTTAATGGTAATCTCAACATTTACTACTTATACATTTTTTAGATTAAAAGTTGTAGCCATCTGTTACTGTACGTTCACACCGCCGCCGACTTGAGCTTCCAAAGCTACCGGAAGTCATTCATTTTCAATGGAAGCTGGCTTCTCTCAGCTGCACGGAGCGTCAAATCCATCGGCGTCGCGTTTTGGGCGTTTTGAGCGTCAATCAGAAAGTTGAAAGTAGCTCAACTTTATGGTAATGAGCTATGACGCGGTTCAGCGGCAAGCAGCAGCAAAAGCCAGCAACCAATCGGAATATAGACGTCCTTCGCGCTGGCTGATTCCAGAGAAACATACCATGTAAACTTTCATTCCTACCAAAACATTAGTTCCGAGAAAATGGAGGAGAAGCTAATCATCAGCGTTGCTGGGTTTCCTATCATTTATGATATGCCGTTGTTTGCATATAGATAACGGTCCTGGAGGGTGTCATGAACCCAAAATCTCCGAGTCCGACGTCTTCTCCGCAAATACAATACAGCAGCACCAAACACAACAACTTCGCGATTATCCATGATCCAGTGATACATGTTTGAGAATGAGCGCAACTTTTATTTGAAATATTTACGAACGCTCGTTTCAAGCGGGAATGCAATTCATTTGACCAATTGCACTAATGCAAATAATAATACAAATAATAGCTAATTATTATTCCCCCCCCCCCCCCCCCCGATCAAATGTGACCAAAACGGTTATAAAAATGCTGTTCATTTTTCTGTCCTCTCGCGGTTCAAACATATTTGTGACCGGTGTTTTGTTTTGCTCTATCCTCTGTGCTTCCACGTTCGTCAATACATCATGCGTGGGGTCAGAGGTCACTCTTCCGCCGGAACTAGACTTGTGTACGGCTGTTACCGGAACCTAGTGATTATAGTTCATAAAGTTATAAATATGGACTAAGGGTGTCACGATTTCGATTTTAAATCGAAATCGATCGAAATTAATTCACAATCTCAAAAATCGGAATAAAAAAATGGAATCGTCGATGCTGCCACGCCCCCATGTCGCGCCCGTGATGGAAAGATCGGATCGTGTTACTGACTCTATTGTTCAATCTCGTTCATCAAATTAACTAATCTTTTTTCTAGTAATTTCAGGGGCTTTAAATGTTATACTTTTAACAGGCAAATTCCCCGAACACATCCACCTACGCAATCTTGATCATATTCTGAATTAAGAAATCATTATAATGCTGTCAAAAATAATTTACAGGGAACATTAATAATTACTTGACCTTCCGAGTCTTTTGTTCATTTGTCGCGTGACCGAGGCAATGAACGGATCGTTCATAAACGACTCATCACGGCGCGGGAAAAAAAACACACGTGTTGAGAAAGGCTGTGACTAACTTAGATTCTATGCCCGACCCCGAACTTGGCCCGACTCGGGCCGATATTTCACTATCCTCGGGCCGGGCTCTTGATCTATAGACGTGCACTCCCAACGCAATAGAGTGCGGCGCGGGACTAGATTTGATGGCCGAGTGCGAGCGCGGGCGGTAATGCACTCACTCTGTGTGTGCGGGACAATAAAACGATTCGCGGGACTCCCGCAAACTGGAAATATCTATGAATAAAACATAAAAACTAATAAATTTTTATTTATCTGTTGCAGAAAAGCAACAAGAACAACTAAAACAAAATAGAAACGATTTACAGGCCAGAGTTTGTATTTATAACATGTTTGCAGCGTTGAGCGATTTAGCCAATCACAGACATATGTGTTGATTTCTTGAACGCAATGGCCAATCAGAAGCATTTAAGATAGACTCTCCTCACCGCTCAAAACTGACTTTTTGTTCAGTGCTGAATTCTGTAAGCTGGCAAATCCTCTAATTATAACAAACAAAGTGTAGGCTATATATTATGAAAGATTCATTGTGCAGTCAGCTTCATTGATAATAACAGAGATGTGTGAGATTGCGATGAACTGATGTCAGCTTTTTAGGAGCAACAGCAACCTGTGCTTAAAAAAAAAAAAAAGTAAAAATCGAGAATCGAATCGAACCGTGACCTTAGAATCGAAAATGTAATCGAATCGAGGATTTGGAGAATCGTGACACCCCTAATATGGACGTTTTTCGTACAAAAACATCGCTTTGCTTCAGAAGGCCTTTATTAATCCCTGGCGTCGAATGGATTACTTTTATAATGGATGGATGACACTTTTTTTGAGTACCATTCACTCTCATTATAATGCTTGGAAGAACCAGGATATTTTTGAATATATAACTCTGATTGTGTTATATATGATGACATATATACCTAAAATAGCTTGAGGGTGAGTAAATTATGGGATAGTTCCCATTTTCGTGTGAACTAACCCTTTAAGGTTTAAAAGTGCTGTAAACGCTTTCAGGCTATTTGCTAACTTCCAACACACTTGGTCACTGAATTACCCCCCCCCCCCCAATTCACATCAATACCACGCCCTCTCAACGAAACCCCGCCCTCAACATACATGCCAGCAATGTCAGCACAAATTGATTGACGGACAAAGCACGTTTCTTATTGGCTAGACAAGGACGGACCGCTCCCCCGACTCTTTTAGCTGTTTACAGAGCCTGTGGCTGTCACCGAGAGTTGTGATTTGTAAAGACACATATTTAGTGATATAGCAGACATTTTATTTGTGGTAGTTGCTTACAGAACCTTTAAGCCATATGTGTTTCAGCCGTTTATATAACGACCGCGTGTCACTTCGAAATCAACGTGATTTTATTTTTTATTTTATTTTTACCACAGAAGCGCTTCTACAGGCGAACGGAGTTGAGGAGTCAGCATTACAATTGAGTAAAACAACTAGAGTCGAACTACTAGAGAAAGTTAAACGAGTGAGGTAGCTTTACAGTTAGTCCGTGTGTGCACGTATAATGTCGACTGCGCTACAGCATTATGACGCCATTTCTGAGCCACACAACTGCAGTCGCTTGACATCGACATTCTTATCATTGCGACGTTCAGAGCAGGTTTGAACATACAAAGGGCACGGAATCTGTCGCCCCCACTCTTTAATACCCCAAGCAGTGTTGACTTCATGAAGTGGGACGACAGCGACATTGCTATTTCGAATAAAGCCGAATGGAGAAAACTAGACAGTTAGCTAAATCACAAAGAAACTGACACGAGACAGCTTTCGTCGTTTAGATGGAGGCGACAAAGCTCGGCTACCAACTGCTGACGGTTTATGTGTAACACAATGAACGATCTAATAGCTTCCCGTACAAGGTCAAGCCAAACAGGGTTTGTACAACTTGCTTGCGATCGGGGAAATCGTACTTGTTTTCTTTCGACATCAACTGAATGGAAAACAAATGCGTCGCTACGCGTGAGCCTAACGACAATGTCAGTTCAAACAATAACTGTCGCGTTCAGACTAACCGTCGAAATACAACCGATTATCTTGGCAAATATAACAATAAGGTTGACAACTAAGTTACCCGACGCTAGAGATGAAAATATGCTTGCTGGAAAACTAGCCTTCCTCGAGTCGCCAGCCATTTCTGCTCACGCTCAAAAAGATCCGTAGATCGACGAGGTTGATCCTTAGAAAGGTAACTTAACGTTAGAGCTCGTAATAAAAGCCTAATTTCCAGAAAATAGGCGATACAGCGATAAATAAACGTTCGGAATCGAAAACTGCAAGATTGTTGATTCATTCGAAGAGACAATCGTGCGCGAGAGTTTTAAAGAGCGAGTGAACGATTCCAGTTCGCTACGATTATTGTGCAGATAATCCCAATTCAAACGCTTTTAGTCTAAATATCTCTTTCGATCGCACAAAGCCTTACGTAAGGGATCCAGCAAGGCAGTGTTTCCCCCATGAGCTATTTGATGCCGAGCAGCAAAAAGAAAGTGGTCAAGTCTTTTCGCGAATTCCAACACAACATTTGCTGACGGCGATACAAGTGAAGCCCAAAGTTGCCCAGTCTGCTACATCGACTATTAACAAACTAATAAAGGCGAACAAAAAGTCTCCCGCTGTCTAGATGCACTATTTACGCCGTAAACCTTTCAGACAGCGAGAAAACAAGGTTAACAAAACCTCTGATCGACAACGCTTCGCGTCTCGCTGTCAAATTTGAAGTAACGTTAAACGATTCAAATGCAGTCGCGTGAATAATGTTAACAAGTGATCATTTAGTTAAACATTGAAGCTCGACGCAGCGTAGTTTTCTTGCGATCTCCGTCTCCATTAAGACTTTATCTGGTCAACATAATGTCCTACCTGATGTATCCGACGGATCGCGATGTTCCTCCGTTAAATTAGTAATCCATTGGACAATCGAGGAAAATCATCGACGATCAACGCTGGAAACGTCGTCCGAAAATGTAGGAAAGGTGTCGGGATGCGAATCCGACGAAATATCTCCGCAATCGCACTCGTTTTCTCTGTGTTAATCCTCCTCCTCCTCGCGTCTGAAACGGACTGAAGGATACACACAAACCGCCCACTGTGGACACCGCGCGCGCTCATTGGCTGCTGCGCGCGCACTAACCGCCCCGCTTGTTTCCTATTGGATGGTGAAATCGGGGGAAAACCTCTCGGCGATCATTTAATCGCAAAGATACTCGGGACTTGTATGTTTTGAACATGACACCCGCGTTATATCGTCGCTGGGACGATGGAACACACAATGATGACGTAAACTACATTTCCCAGAGTTCAACAGCGAGTGTGGAAATATTTCTAGGCTCCTCCCATCTTTACGCGCATGCTCTTTGAGCACAGTTAAATCTGAGGAAAAGTCTAAACGCTTTTGTACATTTTGTGGTTTGCAGGTTGAAACATTGAATCTTTTTTTTAAAGTTGTTCTCATTCAGTTTGTTTTTGGTCAGATTTCTGTTCCTTTATTTTGGCTCACATCATGCCCAGCTTTCAACTGTGCTTTTATTTGTTTTGTTTTTATCCTATGACAAATCTTATCATAAGGAATATTACTTAATTAATCTTCTAGCTATTTTTAGTATTCATAAAGGTACATATAGAAAAAAATAAGCCTTTGTTTGTGAAATTTTAATTTCAACACTACATAAATATTGTTTTAAAAAATAAGAAAGCTGTAAAATGTGTTTCCATTTGTAAACATTTTCATGTTTTTATTTAACTTTTAAGTTTGTCACTGTTTTTTATGTACTTTTCTTATTTTTATTTATTCAATGTACTGTAGTAGTAATTCATTAAAACCAATAAAAAAATGTCAATGCTTATTTGAATAAAATAACTAACCTTTCAAGTTTCAACATTATTGTATTTATGTTCTGATTAAATTTTTAGCCATTTTCCTGAGGGACTACAACAAAACACTTTGTTATCGTTAAAATAATAATTGTATAGAAATTTCAAAGCTAGTTGCGACTTGCATGTTTTTTTAAACGACATTTGCGAAAATGTAAAAATAACGACAACAACATTCAGTGTCACACAAACTTACACTACCTATGCACAAAATACTAAGAGTGATCAAGACAATGTCTCAAAATATCACATTTTCATCTAGAGGTATTTATGTGCATTTAGTATTTTGTGCATTTAGTATTTTTCTCGGTCATTGGTTAATGATTGAACTAAATGATCAAAATTAAATTTTAAAAATTATAGTTGATTCAGTGTTTTACATTAATTACTTACTTTTATTAATATTAATGCAAATTATTTCAAAGGTATAATTTATACATTCTATAAAAGTTTACCCCAGTAGTGGGGTAAGATATACTCTTTGAATATTGTACATTTTGTTCTATAACAACTAAATTAGCAAATGTTTCTATTTATTTCCTATAATAACACATTGGCTGATGCATCATCATCTGCACATGCTAAACTTATATCTAAATAATATGTTACAGATTAAAAGTAAAGGCACATTACCCTATAACTACATCTACCATAGTTCAATGCGGCGTCAGGGGAAAAAGGCCCCACCCACTTTCTGCGCATGCTCTCTGTGGACTCCATGGCGTATTTAAGCGCGAGCAGCAGGGATGAGTGAGCTTCCTGTCAAACTCAGATATGACAGATCAACTGAATGGTCTCTGGCGCGTCTTAAATATCTATTCTTTTTACATATAGCGGGATATTAGTGTACTAAAGATGATGAGGTGTCGTTTTGATCGCGTTCTAAATGGGTTGTGAATCGAAGTGGAGTTAAATTACCGTCTTTGGCTAACTGGCTAATGCTAGCGAGCTGGCTGTGAGTGAAAAAATTGAAAGCGGAAGAGTGACGTGGTTGATGACGAAAGCGGAAGTGCTTGGATCCAGATTTTTCGGTCAAAAGGTGGGTGGGGCATTTATTTCACTTTGTTACCATACTATCTGATTTTACCTAAAGTACATTAATAATAATAATAATGTTATTAAATTATTATTATACATGTAAATTAAATGGTAATGAAGACATGTTATTTCATTCATTATATGTATATTATTATTAGATGAGCATTTGTGAATATTTAGCTAGGATTATAATATTAAATTAAATTGTTTGGCAAATTACCGGTACATATACATGAAAAAAAATAAATAAATAAATATATATATATATACATATAATCAATCACAATAGCAAGCATGATTATTAAGATCATCCTTTTTGTGCAATACTGTTTATTTTGCACATAATACTTAAAGTAGTAAAGTAGTGTATTACCTTTGGCTACTAGTTTGTGTATTACTTGTGTACTAATCACACAGCAAGGCTTTGAGTTAAAACCCACATTGTGTTGTCAGTGAAAGCTGGAAGCTGTCAGGCTGTAGTGATGGAGTGAGAATGAAGAGCCATTGTTGTTTCATGTTTCATACGATCGGTCTCAACTGCCTTGTGTTGTCACCACCAGTAATCTGAACACTTTAGATTCTGATCTTGAGAAAGCAGCATTACTACAGGTTTAAAACAGGCTTGAGGAATGACTTCTGCTGACCTAGTCCAAACCATCAGAGAAGCTGTCGTCCCTTCTTTGTCTCTTTTCAGCAGTCAGATTCAGGGAGTAATGGAAACATTTATTTACTCTGTATAAAATAAATCTAGATATTTCCCTAACTTAGTTATGCATATTATATGGTTATTTGCATTTTATTATTTGCAATGCATTTAGCATTATATCTTCCTTGCTGTCTGTGACCCTTTTAGAACTAGGGATGCGCCGATAATAACCGATAATTCTTTATATTTAAAAGCCGATAAACGATATATTGGCCGATGAATCTAAATCCAAACTTTTATATAATTTTTGAGAGCCTGATTACAAAATCAAAAGTCTAACCAGTAAAAGCCATGTCCCAAGAACACAATTATAATATTCTGCACACGTTGCACTGAACTATATTTATTTTTTGAAGTGATTCCAATCATATTTCAAGTAGTTCAGAAACATCATGTTGAACAGTGCGCATCTGAAGTGCCAAACTTTCTTATCGGGCCGATAACATTAAAAATGAACATATATCGGCCGATACCGATATGGTGGCCGATATATCGTGCATCAGAACACATCTGTGACCCTGCAGTTTAAACCCCTGTCAGTGTAGTGGTTTGTGTTCCCTGTTCGGGCCCAGAAGAGATGGTGTGTGTGTGTGAGTGATGGGCTGCGACTGCAGAAGCCCGTCTCTGTCGTGTCCATGAAGTTGTTTATGAGTCCAGTGCTGCACTTCCATGACCGCGACATGCTATAATAAATTGTTCTTCTTGATGCTTGAGCTCTCATCTACTGTTGTGTCACTCCAATTGCTGAGATGTAACTGATTGAATGAAGTGTTTCTCTAAATTACCTAATTAGATTTATTCTGAAGAATTGCAATACTAGATCCAATTGTCATTGAGTTTGAGTTCTTAGATATCGATCAGAATGATTTATAGATTATCCAACTAATGCACATGATGTTTTTGACTGTTCTTTGGTCATGCATTGATTTAATATGCATGATCATTTAAAACCTGATGTTATAAATGGCAACATTTTATCTGGTCATCATGTAGGGTTATTCATTTAAAAAAAAAAAAAAAAAAAAAAAAAAAAAGAGTAATTAATAAAGCAGTAAGCCAATTACTTTGTTGTGCTAAGGAATTTTAACCATGGTTTAGGAGTTTTTTTTAGTGCTGAATTGTCCTACATCTTTGTAGGGCTGGGCGATATATCGAATATTAGCAATAATATCGCAATAATTTTGACGATATAAAATTTGAAAATATAGAATATTTAAAATTCAAGCATACGTCCCCTTTTCGTCTTGTGTTTTACCGCGCAAGAGACGTGAGTTGGGGGTGAAGTGACGTGATGCGTTTTTTTTTTTTACACATTAGCAAAATGGAGATGACAAACAACAAGGCTGTGGAAAGAGACACAAATGATACCATCGTTTGCAAGGTGTGCAAGAAGATAATAGCTACAAATGGTGGTTTCATCACCTCGAGCAGAATCTGTGCAGTAGGGATACCAAAATTTTAGTAGTCGGTACCAATACCTTTCAAATTTTACGGTTCTCGGTACCAATTTCGGTACCACAGCAAAATCTGTTGGAACTATTTTATTTACCTATTTGAAAAAAAATATTAAATTAAATGCAATTACTTTATTATTTATGATGGTAATCATATTCATAAGTACATAATACATAGCCTAAGCATTGAAGGCTACATGCAGTTTAAAAGTTAACATTGCTTATAAAAAGATCAAGTGAAAAATAAGCAAGATTCTATGCACATTATTATTAGTAGTATTTTTATTACATTAAGACGTAGCTAAATCTACTGTACAGAAGTAGGCTAATATAATTATTTCAGTCAATTATTTCAAGTTAAACCGAACTTTTATTTTGATGGGTTGCCGTGAAGACCTTTGAGTTTCTGTGTGTATGTGTGTGTATAATATGAGGATAGTTTTTCTCAAATGAAATGGTAAAATGCTCATGAAGTGATTCTCAGATCGTCTCTGGAGAGGAAGTTCATCATGTCCTCATATCGTGAGGTAGCAGAGACTGAAACCTGCGCGAGTATCGAATAAAATTTGACTATCGAGATATCACGTTTTTTTTTTTATATACATATATATATATCACCCTAGCCCTACATCTTTGTAAAATCACTTGAGTGCATTATTGCTTTCATACAATGGCAGCAACATCAATAAAACACCAGTGTCCAATAAATAGCTACTTTTTAAAAATCATAATAAGCAGAATAAACAATTGAGCATTTAAGAATAATGCTTTAGGTCAAAATGTTGAACCCTGTTTTGTATGCGTGTATATAATGTATGTATTTATGTGTGTATGTGCACTATTATTCAAAAGTTTGGGGTCCGTAAGAATAAAAAATAAAAAAGGAATTAATACTTCTATTCAGCAAGGATGCATAAAATTAATTAAAAGCGACAGTAAAGACATTTATGATGTCACAAAAGATTTGTTACATATAAATGCTGAAGAATCCTGATAAATAAAATCAAATTTTCCATAAAAATCTGAAGCAGCACGACCGTTTTCACCCTTAATAATAATCATAAATGTTTCTTGTGCTGCAAATCATCATATTATGATTTCTCTATGATATTATGAGGATCATGTGACACTGAAGAATGGAGTAATGCTGAAAATTAACATTTAAAAATATATTCAAATAGAATACATTTAAATTTGTAATAATATTTCACAAGATTACAAAAGTTTGGGATCATATAAGATTTTTTTCCCCCCCACAAAAACAGTACAGTACTAAGGATATTGCATTTTATAAACATTTATTATACTTTAATGTAACATTTATAAATTTCTTTCAAAGGTAAATTAGATTGAGTTGTATTAAAATAGGATTGCACATATACTTCTGGAGCAAATCATGCCCTGCTTACTGTGGGAATAACCCAGTGTCCCGACACTGCGTGTGTAATGTTAGGAGTTTAGGAAGTAAAGCCAATTGAATTAATAACAACTCAGCCAAGAATAATTGGCTGTGCGTCTGGCATTTAGATTTCATTGTGGAGGCTGTTTTACTCACACACACTCACACACACTCTCACTCTCTCACTCTCTCTGCAGGTTTCTTGGTTGAAACGAAGGGATGGATGGAGAAAAAAGAGCAACTTCTGAAAGGATTCTTCTGGAACCGTACAAGTACTTGTTACAACTGCCAGGTAAGGCATTACATGTGTAGTTTATTTTTATATTTTATGTTCAATGGCACTGAAGAAATAGATCACAGAAAATAAAAATATGCATTTACTCGTCACCATTATGTCATTCTTCTGTGAAAAACGTCTCTTATCTTTTTCCCATCAACAACACTGTGATCATGGCAGTCAAGCAGTACCTCAGTGTGATTTGAATTATAAGTTATTTAATAGTTTAAAGGCCATGTTGCAGGTTAACCACCACTGTTGATTAATGGGTACATAAATCACTCAAGATATGTGTATCATTTTTAAAATATTAAAAATGGTCTTAAAGACCATTTTTTTTACGTTTCTGGTATATTTTTTTTTCTTACGAAACTCTGTGGTGACGTCACGTTGGGGAGAAGCGGAGGAAAGGGTGCCTCAGCCTAGTATTAGAACTATGGCGACTGACTGGGATGAGGAGTTGGCAAGAAGAACTAACATGTGTTATGGTCCGCAGCCGTATAATTTTGAACCTGCTAGACGTGAGAGGGCAAATGAAGAATTGCCAAGAACTGATGGCCGTCAAAGCCAATTGAATGCATGGTCCGAGGAGAATGAGTGGAGAGTTGGTGAAGTGTCCCGGTGAGTTGCTATCATTTAGCAACGCAGAAATGAACACTGAAATGAACACAACGCAGAAATGAACACTAACGTTAGCAGATAGCTATATCTGCTAACGTTATGCTGTCTGCCTATCTCTCTCTATACTTGACTATCTATATATCTAGTCTATATATATATATATATCTCGTCTATCTATCTCTCTATATCTATGTATTTATCTATAATCTGCGCTATCTGAATACTCTCGTCTACTACTCGTCGCTCTCAACAAGGCGGGCAGCGGCTTTGGTAAATTCTCTCCCCAAGGTGACGTAATGCAATGCATTGTGGGGGAAAGGAGAATCGTTGCAAACCGCTGTAAGATAGTACCTACTTTTTTCGTTTTGTGATACCCAACAACATAAAATACAATGGATAACAGTTTAAATGTTTATTACCAACAAGCAAATTGCACAAATTCGTTGAAAAATTAAACCTGCAACATGGCCTTTAACACAAAATTTAAAGGGATTGCTTACACAAACAGTTTTCTTTGATCTGTTTGAACAAAATATATTTTAAAGATTATTGGTAACCAAACAGTTGATGGACCCCATTGACTTCCATAGTATCGAAAAAGTGTATGGAGTGACTGTTATGGTTTATTATAGCCATATAGACATTTATAGCTGTGTTCTTTATGAACTGTTGTTGTATGGGAAAGATATAGGCTGTGATTGTGAATATTTTTTAGTTTTTCCTTTACTGTTTTACTTTCACAGAAGAAAGTCAGTCATATGGAACAACATGAGAGTAAATGATGATGTTTTTCATTTTTGAGGGAATTATTGCTTTAATGTGGATGAATGTCGTAGATATTAATAGTTTGATATCTTGAACTTGGTCTAAAATCTAGTTTAAAGGGTATTATAAGAATGGCATGGTTGTAGGAAAAGTGCTTTATTGAGATGAAGGGAGTTTCAGTGGGACGGTATGATGAATTTCTAGTTCAGTGCGCTACACATTTATTACAGAATTATGCAGCAGTTGTAAATGAAACAAGTGACATTTGCTGAAATATTTCCACATTTATAAGCGCACATTTTGCATTACTTTATTTTGACCTGCTTTAAGCTGGAATAATTTAAGGAATATTGATTACGCTTTTAAAATTTTTGTACAGAACTCTTTGTGCAAAGTGTTTGTCAACAAATTTGGCAAATGCACTTCCTGTGGAATCACTAACAGCTGGAAAGAGCTGCTTTAATTTAAGGTAACAAAGTGAAAATGCAGCCTATATGATTTTCTGATTACAGCCCTTGTCAAACGAAATTGTGCAACGTGTTTAAAATGTACTATTATGGGGTTTTGGTTGGTCTTTAATGAATAGTTCACCCAAAAATGAACATTCTGTCATCTTTTACTCATGTCATTGTAGAACTGTATGATTAATAAGGCTGGACAATAATTCAGTATCAATATATATATCGCGATATTTTTTTTTTCCGATAACGGTGATATGATTTTAAACACATTTTCGATATTTCGATATACAGCATTTGTCACTGACTGACATTAGGCGCACAGCCGTCAGAAAGAGCAGAACACAATTGGCTACTTTCGTGATGACGTTCACCACAGACACGCGGACGCACTAGTACGCCGATCTCCAACGCGGCAAGTTTCAGCTACAGAATGAGCGTCCCTGACCGCAATACAAATGTGACTTAACCAGCTTCCACAAGTGAGGAGAAAGCAGACGAAATAGTTAATAAGAGAGGAAAGACTAATTCAGTGGTGTTTCGGCTGAGATCTCAAAACTTCAGGTTTCAGCGCGCTGCAAAATGTGCCGGAGAGTGGTGCCGACTAGCAGCGGGAACACATCAAACCTGTTCCACTATCTGAAGCACTTCCACCCGATAGAAGCAGCACAAACAACACTTTAACCGGCACAAACAAACAAGACTTTTTTGCGTGAATTTGGAGCATGTGGGGATGCTGAGTGACCTCAGAATGACCAATACATATGATTTTAATATCAAAACCGAAACTTCACGCAGTGATTGACAGGGCGGGAGGGGGCGGGACGTGATCGGCTCGGAATGTATTTTCAATTTGCACATTAGATTTTGATACATTCATTGCGGGATATTTAATGAAAATGCAATCGCGAGTGTCTTAACTGTGAGTGTAAATGCAATTAAGAAAAATAACATTTAAATGATCATTTTGCTATAGTTTTTGCTTGAAAATGTTAAATATATCTAATCATATCTGTAATACAATTTAATTTAGCAACTTATAAAGCGTTAAAATATGTATTCAATTTTCATATTAAAACTAGTGTATGAAATGGCAAATGTAAATTATATAATTGAATTTTAATTTTGCACCAAACGTTGCACAAATGTAATGGCAAATGTAAATTTAAAAACAGAAAGACATTGCCATTTTACATATTGCATATTACATTTCAAATTGAATATTGCTACCCAAATGCTTCCATAGTCTTGTAGCAGGTATTGAGAAGAGAATATTATTGTTATGATGGGTTATTTCATTGGTTCATGTAGTTTGTTGTGGTGCAGTACCAAAAGACTCCAGCAGGTTTCATAGACTAGGCCAATTAATTTTATCTGTTGTGGGCGTTCCTGGCAGTTTTTCTCAGGCTTTTATATTGTTCATATCGATATCGGAATTATATCGTATCGACCGAGATTAAGACATATATCGTGATATAAAATTTGGCCATATCGTCCAGCCCTAATGATTAATCGTTAAAAGATGGCGATCTCGATTCAAACACCCACACGATCTCATTCCTAAATGACAACGATTGGCCTGTGTCTATTAAACCTTCGATAAGGAGAGCAGTTGTCATGTATAGGTATGAAACTGCTTCACAAACAGCCTTTTCAACCACACCATATCAGTTTTTCTGTTACAAATAGTCATATCATCACAGAAGTACTAGGATTAAGGATTATAGTTCTGATATTAACTGATGTTTACGGTAGCGATCAAAATCGAGTGAAGGACCTTTTGAAAGTAGCATGGCACTTCAATGATTTTATTAATTACATTGTTACACCAGTAGGTGGAGACAAGACTTTTAAACTACAGTAATGTATTTGTCATTGAATCATTAATTCAAGCGATTTGTTCAAAAACGCTGATTCATCCGGTGACGAAACAAGTGAAGGGAGTCATTGAATCACTCAAACAGTTTAAAATTCATTCAGATTAATTAAACATTTTAAATAGACTGCAGCAATTAACATTTTGTCAGAACCTCTAGTAAATTGCATGTTATTTAGTTTAGTTGTCCGTTCAGATTCGTGGGAGAATCGTGATGTCGTCTTCAGGGGGAAAAAAAAAATGTGAGTCTCAATTTATCCAGAATCGTGCAACTCTGTCATTTCACACCTGTATGAGTTGCGTTCTTCTGTGAAACATTTGCGAAAGCACACAAAAGCATTGAATATAATTTTTCCTCCCATCTCATTTTTTTTTCCCATCACTGTGTCTCTTCATTTTTTGACATTTGAATCTGCAATATATTTCATGAAGTCTTTGAGTAATATGAGAGGTCAGATATTGATGGAAAACAGCATGTCACATTGCCGGAACCTGCTGTCTCTGCTTGACATTTCTTGTCAACTACCCATTTTGTGGTATAAGCATCATCATCCTATAAGTCAGAAGAGCTCAGCGTTCAGGAAGTCTGCAGTCAGCACAATGCACAACGAATGACAATATCATGTGTCTATTATTAACTCCTGCTGTCGTCTCGTGAAGCAAGAACCAGCGATACATGAACAAATGTGATTTTCACAGAATCTAATAGTTAAAGGACTATTTGTGTTTTGTTCCATCCACCTATGTGTCCTTTTAGACATTTTTTGAGTAGCTTATACTCTATTTACTATAATGTAGTAGGCTTATATTTCCAATTTGGCAAAGGACGTTTTTAATGGTGATGGCTTTGGAAGAGTGAGGTCATGTTAAACCCCTCACCCCTTTACGGTAACACTTTATTTTACAGTGTCCTTGTTACGTGTACTATAGCAATAACCGTAAATTATGCATACTTACATGCAACTGTCCCTCAACCAAAACCTATTCCTACACTAACACTATAGTAAGTACATGTAGTTGCTTAATTTTGTAACACTGACACCTTAAAATAAAGTTTAACCCCCCTTAATCTCTGAATAGTTTAATGGCTGCATATTAAATTATGCATTAATACTTTTAAAATTCTGTCAATGAAGGAAAACCTTTGGTTGCCACAACTTCCGTTTTCTACTATCTTGCAGAATTAAATCTTCTCCTCTCTCTCTCTCTCTATGCTGACTTTAAGAAGTGAAAATGTTTTAATATTATCTGCAATAAAACCCTGCTGAGTCTGAAAGAGTGTTTCCACCTCTAATATTCAGTTTGCTGAATATTAGAGACGGGCGGGAGGAGAAATACTGCTGCAGCATCAGAACCCGTTCTCTTGTTTTCCTGGCGTCCTCTTGCAATTTTAATGCTGTCTTTTGTGACCGTACACAGAAGCCCTGCGCGGGCGATGCGGAGACGGTCCTCTTGGCTAGTTTTTGCTGAGGTCAGGGAAGGAATGACTGGGGAACTGAAGGACAGACCAAGTTCCTCTGAAAAGGGAAAACCGGCGTGAATGTGAAGAGATTGAGAAAGACTGCCAGTAAGTGGCTGAATCTCATTAAAACATGTTCAGGTCACATTTCACCGCAGAATTTAAAGAGGTTTGATTTTTCTCGATGAAATGAATCCAGACGCTGCTTTACTCGAGTGGGAATCACTGAAAAGAACAACCCTGAGTGTACAGAATTTTTTACTAAAAAAATAAATATTAATTATAATTTAAAAATCCATTTTAATGATTGCATTTTAAATTTAATTCATTGTTTAATTTAGATCGAATTTAAACAAAATTATTTAAAATCAATTACAAATTAAGTTTGCATAACCAAAGTCGGTAATATAACTTTTTAGAATTGTTGAAATGTCAGATCAGGAAGATTAAGTTCTAAGCTGTAATTGCACAAAAAGACATATTTTGAGTACAGAAGTATTGAGTTGATTGGCTCTTTTAATGGTTAAACTAGGGATACACTGATGTAAAAAAAAAAAAAAAAATCGGTATATACCGATAATTCTTTATATTTTAAAGCCGATAACCGATCTATTGGCCGATAAATCTAAATCCAAATTTTTCTATATTTTTTTTTTAAAGCCTGATTAGAAAAACAAAAGTCTCACCATTAAAAGCCACGTCCCAAGCACACAATTATGTTATCATTATAATTTTATGTAGTCTATATGACAGACTTTAAAAATGATTTCAAGCAGTTCAAAACAATGCATCTGAAGTGTCTCAGCTGAAGGAAATAATCCATTATTTATTGGCCTTATTATATCGGAAAAATTCTTATCAGGCCGATAACGATAACATTAAAATGAACATGTTGGCCGATACCGATATGTTGGCTGATATCGATATGATGGCTGATATCGATATGATGGCTGATATATTGAGCATCCCTAGGTTAAACCGTTTTGCCATATTGAGTGTTACGATTTCTCCCATTCTTATATGTTTAGATGGACCGTTTCTAACTTTTCAAAATCACCTTATTACTGTAATGCACAAAAAATATGCTTATTCGTAATGTCAAATTCATTTAACCCTCAATAATCCAAAAAGAAAAGTGCCATGTTCTTGACTGATTTCATGAGATTCATGAGAGGACTTCATTAGTGAAGGACAAACTGAGTTCTTTGAGAAAGGGAAACAGTGGCACATGAAGTGAAGGAGCAACGCTGCCAGCGAGTCATTAGATCAGTGCAACCTGCAGTAACTCGCTCAGTGAAGGCTCGAGTTACAGGAAGCTGGAAGGGAAAGGCTCATGAATGGAGGTGAGGTGAGATGAATGATATTCGTTCTGAGCTTTGGTTGCTGAAGACAGCTTGCTGAATAATCTGAGCTCGTCAGTCCTCAGCCTTAGAGTTTGTGTTTTAAAAGGCAAAAATGGTTCTATTGATTCATAACAGTATTAGAGTTCAGTCTCTGCATACTGCTTGTTTCATGCGTCATGATTAGGGTTGCAAAATTCCAGGAATTGGAAACTTTCCATGGGAATGAATGGAAATTAACTGGAAATTTGCTAAATTGCAGGTTAGCCTAGAACTGGAACTTAAATGAAATTGGAAAAATACATCTTGCAGCAAATTCTTGGTTAAAACGTTGGTCATTGGGAATGTTTTTTTTTCAACAGTCATTCTCTTTAGTTGTTAAATTCTACTCCCAAATAAATGTCAAAACTGTAATTATTAAAATTTGTGTTAGTTTGCATGCATGCACCAAACTAAATGTTTTGCATTTATGTTTGTGTATTTTACAGTTTGTATAAATTATTCAATTTCCAATTAATTTCTGTAAATTCCTGTTAAGTTTCCAACTTGGAATAAATCAATAAAATAAACATCAGACCTGATCTTACATGTTTGCACTGCAACTAATCTTGATTTCTTTTCATCTCTCCCTTTTTTCTCTGTTTTGATAGGAAAACAAGTCAGAACAAAACTCTCTCAAGCGTTCAACCACTGGCTCAATGTCCCCGAGGATAAACTTCAGGTAAGGGTTTATTTGAGTTTTTAGTGTTGCTGGATTGACAATATTGTTTAAATGCATCGTGGAAGGTGGGAAACATTAAGTCATTTGAATTGACTTGAGACTATGATCATTTAGTCGTGCCAAACCATGCTTTTGAGGCAATTCTCAACAAAACAAAAAAATGTACCCCAAAAAACAAGAAATTAACTCATTCTTGTTGAAATCCTCGTTGTTGTGTTTTTTAATTCTCCATTCCCATTAGATTCAAAGCCCCGTCATAATGCAGAAAGTATTTTTTTTTTTTTTATAATGCATATACTATGGATTATCAGTTAACAGTCTTAAATTTGGACCTATTTCTCAAACAAAGCTATTGCACTGGGCAATTTTGAGATTTAGGACTCCTTTTTTGCCAGTGGTTCTCTTTAGATTTTCATTAATGTGAATTTCTTTGTACTACAGTTTAAAATATTATAATATGATGGTTTATTTTAATATGCATAAGCTATGTATTTTTTGGAGGGCTGACGTAATTGTGCATACTGACAGACTTTTAGATTGTATCTCCCTGATTTTTCAATCAACTTGTGTCTGCCGAGGGCAAAGTTGAATCAGACATAAAGCAGCAATGTTTCACTTCTGTTTTACTCAAGAACTTCGCAGAAAAACTGCTATTGGATGCTTCACGCTGCTTTCTGAAAGACCTTTTAACAACCTACTGTCTTGTCATTAAGATCATTAAGAGAACAGTTGTTATCGCATTACACTGGCTTTTGTCTTGAATCACCAACTAGTCTAAATGTTTCCTAACATTTAACATGACTTATGTTAATTAAGTTTTCTTGTAGCAGTAATGAAGCTTTTACATGATCATTTTCCAGCCTCTCTCTGACCTTTGCCTGTTTCTGAATTGTTGCTGCACCTTTAATACATTTATATGTAAATTGACTTGGTTATGATATTTATGTGTAGCTTATTGTTGGTGGTCAGATGATGATTGTGATGTCATAACCTCAATTTGCATGGCATAATATGGATGATTTCTTGAACGTCTGTCAATGGAGTTTTTTTGTTGTCATTTCATGTTTTGTCTTTTTGTTTTTTTGTTTTTTCTGCTCTGGCATGGCAGAGACTGAAAATTATCAATGCAAATAGATTTGAGCTCTTAACCATCATATCATGGGCCATTTTCAGCATTCTGCCCTTCAAATTGAGTTTTCAGCCGCGTTCATGACGGAGGATAGTGTTACAGCAGAGAGAGAAATAAACGCACATGCAGGATCCCAGAGGCTTTTTTTGATCAGTGATTGATTTGGTCATGTACTCGCAATCATGACACGCCGGACTCATTTTGTATTTTGCAGAATAAAGAAAATTAGGCTAATATGTTTTCCATATAATGAAAGTATACGCGTATGTCCATTTTGCTGATTTTGAGATTTTTCTACTGATAGAATGTCCAGGTTAATTTCCGTATACAGTATGCTTCACATGTCTAAATGACCAATGAAAAGTTGTGAAATCATGTCATCTGATTTTCACGTATATCCATTTGGTGTCAAAGCTGTCAATCACGCCGTGTATCTCCCGCCCTGAGGCATCTCGCAGGTCTAAGCGTCTCTGGAAGCTCAGCATTGTATAGCCGAATAACTCTGTGAGGTAAAGTATCAGCAAATGTTTGTTTTTGACAACTGTTCAAGTTTATTATATATTCGCAATATATTCACAACTGTTATTTACCGGTAAATGGTCTAGACTAATTAATTGTCACTGTTTATTGTGGAGATGTTAACGCACGGGTCTGTTAACTTAATAGTCTACTTTTAAGGTAGTCTAATATTTTTCTGACTAATAAATTACAGACACAGTAAAGGGTAGATTTAAATATAGAATAACGAATTTTAAATAAAGAAAAAACGAAAATTAAAGAAAAAAACCCAGAAATTTAACGTTAAATAAAGAAAAACTAGATTAATTTAGATTGATAACGTCACGGGTAAAAAGGCTAATACTTGTTGGGTCGGTGTACTTTTTCGTTCATTTCGGAATGAAAGATGAAATGTAAAAAAAAGGGTGCAGCTTGTTTTTTTGTTTAAAAGAAAAAAACAGAAATGGCTGTATTTTTTTGTAGGCTACATAGCACGCGCCGGCCCTGGGTTCAGCAATGAGTATATTGATTCATTGTCCCTTCATAGTTTGCAAGAGACATTTAATAAACTGAGCGTATTTAATAAACTGAGACGTAGGCTATTTAATAAACTGAGCGTAGCCTATTCATCTGTCAATGAAATGCGACTTGGCCATTCTAATTAATGATCGGAAGAACGCGTATCGACCACCGTTACTGTAAAATATGCACGTATGTCCATTTAAACTCGATTTTGGTCAAATTTGGATTATATCATTACACTGGCAAGACTATGGTTACATTTAAAGATGCCGTACCAAGTATGACACCGCTACGTTCAACTGCTTTTGAATTACGGTGTTTTTTTTTACTTCCTGAAAAGTAACTGTTTTGGACATACGTGAGTTTCATCGGGCAGCGACGATATTATTATTGTTATTACTTTATATATTATAAAGTAATGTGTGTGTGTGTGTGTGTGTGTGTGTGTGTGCGTGTGTATATATATATATATATATACCAAAAAGAAAATGCATATGCATTTTCTTTTTGGTACACAATTTTTTATTTTATTTACTAACCCTGTCAAGCTCCAGAATTGAACCAAGCATCATAAAAGTGCCTAGGCTACAAGTCTTCTGAAGTTATACCGATGTTATAATTGTGTGGAGAACAGACTGAAATTAAGTCATCATTGATTGATAATCTTTTGCCACAGCTGTCAAATCTCATTTACATTTGTGTTCAATTATAAAATGGTGCCTTAAGACATGCAGCACCTGTTTGTGCCAGGTTTGAGGTCATCTGCTCCAAATGCCACTACAATATTATGATTTTTTTTTTTATGACCCATTTGGATTAGTACAGACTACTGACAGTCATTAGACTATTAGTTTTTACATACTTGTTAAATGTTACGCTGTGCTAGTCTTTTCTTCCCATTTGTGACGTATATCTGAGTGAAACTGCTTTTGGAACAAGAGCAAATGTGGGCGGGGCTTGATTTTGTCTGAGGAATTGATTGGATGGTTGTGGTTTGCTATTGGATGTGTATCATGTGAGTGACAGGTTGCCCCGCCCTTGTCATCTTCTATGGAGAGATTTCGCTGCAAGATATTCTGATTCAAGATTACGGGCCACATGAATTTAACAAGATAAAGATGTGCACAGATAAATCATTTATAATAAATACTGCAATATTCCATAGATAAAATTTTGAATTTTAAATTCACGTGACCTTAATATTGAGCCCTGTTTTGGTTCTGACCTGTCTTGATGCGGAAAGCACAATGCATAAATGACCTACAGTATTGATTTATCAGTGGTCGGTTTTAAAGGTGCAGTATGTGATTTTTTTTTTTTTTTTTTTAAGTGGCATCTAGTGGTGAGGTTACGAATTGCAACCAACAAAAGTTATGGTGGCCGACAGGAAAATATGTCATCGTCTGAGACAGCAGAGAGTAGCCAGTTCAGCAATGAGGTTTCTTTACAAAGATTAATTAAGAAATTATGTTTACTTAATTATTCAGTAAAACTGTTATTGCGAATATTATTGTTACTTGTTCATCATTGTGTCAGTGTTTTATTCGCTGAACTAAGCTTGCCTTCTTGCACGAAGAGCAACATAGTAACGAAACGCGTTTGTCAGTTTAGGGCCACCGTAGAAACATGTCGGCGCATTTCAATATAAGGGAACCCGCGGTGTGTGTAGAGAGAAACTGCTCATTCTAAGGTAATACAAATATAACGATTCATTAAGTAAGATCTTTATACACCACTGAAAACTTTTTCAAGGTAGTGAGGAAACGCGCTCTGTAGCGCTGTGTGTTCGCTGTCGGCTACGCTAGAAACATGACGACACAATATGTCGACCTCCATAGAAGGGGGCGCCCGCGGTTATGGAGATATAAATGTCTCATTCTAAGGTAATAAAAACATAACGGTTCATTATGCAAGGTCTTTATACACCACTGAAAACATAGTTATGGATCTTATATTGCATTTCTGTCAATAGATCCTCAGAAATATTACACAATGCATCTTTAAATTATGGTCTGCTTCTCAAACAAGGCTATAGTTTGACTTTGGAAGACTCCAAATTCAATGCACAAGATGAGTGGATACAAGTCTGCTTTATGGTTTAACTACAACAGCTGTTGTATAAGGCGAGACACAACAGGCAAAACCTTTTTTTTTATAAAAACCTTGGCCAATACTGATAATTCTTTATATTTAGAAGCCGATAACCGATATAGTGGCCAATAAATCTAAATCCAAATTTTTATATAATTTTTGAGAGCCTCATTACAATAACAAGTCTTACGATTAAAATCCATGTCCAAAGCACACAATTATAATGTTCTCATAATAATTTTATGTAGCCTATTTGACAGGACATGTTGGACTTAACCATATTTTCCTTTTTTGAAAAATATTTCAAGCAATTAAAAACCATCATGTTGAACAGTGGGCATCTGAAGTGTCTCAGCTGAAGGAAATTATCCATTATTTATCAGCTGTAATATATCAGCCAAATTTTTTTTTTTATCAGGCCGATAACGATAACATAAAAAATAAATGTATATCGGCCAATATATCGTGCATCCCTACTCGTAATCTGTAATCAGGATAACTTCCTCTTGAAGCAGCTTCTCTGCTCTGATGACGAGGGCGGGGCAACCTGTCAATCACATGAGATCCACCAATAGCAAACCACAACCATCCAAGCCCCGCCCTTCATTTGTTCTTGTTCCAGCAACCGTTTCACTCAGATTTATGTCACAAACAGGGAAGAAAAGACTTCTGTTTCATGCTGACTTTAAGTTGTATGCATACATGATGTGACAGGACAGATTTATTGTTATAGTGCGCGTTGTTAATTAGCATTAAACTAGCAAACGTACTGAAGGCTTTAGTCTGCAAGCGATCATACTGAACTTGTAACTCGTCCGGTGACTAAGCTATGCTAATCTTGTCATTGTGAATCAGCTAATCTCAGTCAATGCGTTATGTTATCTGCTAAGTCCGTTAGATCACATTCACCCGGCTGTTCAACAGCTCTCCTTTTATCCTGAATATTTCATTAAAGCTCTTCTGGCAGGGGAAAGTCAGACGTTCGTGTCAGTAACTCTGTTTTACGGAGCCTGTCGTCTCCACTTCCACGTTTATTTGATCTTGTGAATCGAAAACAACTTCCCTTTGGATGTGTGTAATGTGGTCGGAGGTGTAGCAGCTCTAGTTGAATCATTATAAGAGTTGTTTATATCAGGCAAGGTTTTTTTTCTCAGCATTTGATTAAATGTGATTTAATATGCATTCATTTGCTTTCAATTAAGGGATGTATCTTTTTTTGGAAGTCGCTAATTGGGCTTTTTTGTGATGCACAGCTTTTCGTAGTGACAGATCATTACGAGTCGAGATCCAACAATGAGCCGTACAAGTTGTCCATGTGTGAGGAACAGATGACAAGTCTTTATTCAATCATCTCCTCCACTGTAACTTGCAGTGTTTGTGATGACAATGACACATGAGAAGCAATGGCGTCAGTGCTCTATTTTTGTAGTGCATATGATTGTATTGTCTATTTCAGAGCTTCAGGGAATGGTAAGATTGTCAGTGAATTATCAGAAATTTTAGAATAGATATGTATTGTCTGACTTCAGGAGCCTTTAAATATAGTACACACGCCTTATGGGCTACTTTTGCTGTGCTTTTTGCCATTTTTGGAGCTATAAAATCACATGTGAAAAACTGGAGCTCAGACATTCTGCCTACGATTTTGGGCTGAATGATTAATTTAAACAAATGGAAACTATTAAAACAAAGTCCGTGGTTTATGTGAATGAATGCATGTGCTGCATTTTTCATTTGCTGGGTTTCCATTCAAACGGCAAACGTGAAGCGAATCTTTTCAAAGTTCGCAAAAAAACAAACAACTGTGAATTGGGTGCGTTTCCATCAAGTTGTTCGAGTGGATGATGGTGGTGTTGGTAACCTAGCAACCAACAGTAAATAAAACACCGTGAGCTGATTTGTCACGTGGGTTTAATGTTCGCTACATCAGAATTTGTTTGGGAAATGCGTTTCCATCTATTATTCGCATTAACTCTTTTTCACACAAGTCAAAAACCACCTCAAGCACGCGTAACTTTTTTTTTTTTTTTTAATTAAGGGAATATTTATTTATTTTTAAATTTGGTGATGGAAACATGGGTATTGTAAGCTCTTGTTTCAAAATGAAGAAATTAAGACCTATAGTAGTATTGTAATTTTACAGTTGTACTGTAAAAAATTACTTTAACAATACATATTTTACAGTGCAGTAATACAAATTTATTATTATAATATTTCAGTAATTTAATTTATGATAAATCATATTAAGAATAAAAATAAGTTATATTATATAGAACCGATTTTTTTGCAAAATTGTACAACCTAAAAACAAGCACAAGCAAACCATTTCGTTAAAAAAAGTGTATATATATATATATATATAAAAATCACATTTTTTTCCTCATTGTCAGGAAGAAAATATGCATTTGGAATGATGTAATTTCGTTGTAACAGTTTTAGTGTATTTTTTACAAACCATTTTTAAGGAACATCATCTGAAGGTTATTTCAATAACCTGTTGTATAGAATAACCAGATGATTGTGTGGTTCAGCCACTGGTAAGTGTTGACGTCATTGTAATCATCTGAAGCTGTGGCTATTTCTGTGTCCTCACAATATCTGTGTGTGTGTGGGCTGTTTCTGAATCATATTCAAGGGCTGGTTGGTAATCGAGCGATTACTCATGTTTCTGACCCGTCTCTTTGAATCTTCCCTGTGGCGTGGTTTAGTTTATCTGGCTGTAAACTCTTCTTGAACCCGTCAGCATGTCTGAGCGAACACTGATCGCTTCTCATTCACGATTCAGCTCATGTTAAAGGGATAGTTCACCCAAAAATGTAAATTCTGTCAGTATTTACTCTCCCTCATGTTGTTCAACCCCGTAAGACCTTCGTTCATCTTCGGAACACAAATTAAGATATTTTTGATTAAATCTGAGAGCTGGATCACTCCTCCATAGGCTTCTAAGGGATTGACACTTGTTCCCCGAAAAGTTATTAAAGACATCGTTAAAATAGTCCAAGTGACTATTTTATTGAAATAAAGTTATTTTTGTTTGTTTTTTTCCGCACAAAGTATTCTCGTCGTTTGATAAACTTAAGATTGAGCCACTGTAGTCACTTGGACTATTTTAACGTTGTCTTTAATAACTTTTCGGGGAACAAGTTTAAATCCCTTAGAAGCCTATGGAGGAGTGATCCAGCTCTCAGATTTAATCAAAAATATCTTAATTCGTGTTCTGAAGATGAACGAAGGTCTTACGGGGTTGAACAACATGAGGGTGAGTAAATACTGACAGAATTTTCATTTTTGGGTGAACTATCCCTTTAAACTGAACCAGTTGACATCTAAAAAATATGAATAACATCATAAATCTTGAGCTGATAATACTCGTATTGGATGTTCACTGAATAGTGTCACTGTTTCCTCACAAACATTGATTTTCTGCCTGAAACCAAATATTGACTGTTTCTTGCTGAGCACCATTTCTTTAGACTAGAGGACTTGTTCTCTCACCCAGTTTCGTGTGGGTGTGTGTGTGTGTGTGTGTGTGAGAGAGAATTTGAGAGTGTGAGTAAGTAAAGAGGGTTCATAGTAGTCAAGTTAGCTTTATTTCTATAACGTTTTGTAAAGCTGCTTTGAAACAAACTGTATTATATAGTGATAACTGGAAAATAATGCATTTCGGATGTTGTTTGGTTGTAAAGATCATCAATTATTAATTTCATCTTCTATAAAGCAGTTCTGCAAAAAATGATGTCATCGTTCAGTTCTCATACAAGATCAATAATTTTGTTGAATATTAAGTGGCAGAAATCCTGTTTTCTTGAGATGTTTTGGGAATTTCTCAAGAGTTTGTGATTGGACCTCAGATACAGCAGATAAAGGTTTCGAAACACACCGAGTTCACTGCACTTCAGTCAGAGCTCAGAATTTAATCAAATGATTCAATAAACATGTCCATGTCATTTCCAAAGCAAAAACAATTATATTTTGCATAAAGGAAATGCAAACTATTTTTAATTTTAAGGTTATTTGCATTGTGAAAATTCATGAACTAGCCAAATTTTATTACTTTGTAGTAGGGCTGGGCGATATAACGATAATTATCGCGATATAATTTCTCGATAAAACGATATCAAGAGTTCGATAAATGTTCGATAATGCGGAACGAAACACATTTGAACCGCGCGCCACACGGACCATCTATCCGCTCTGTATGGAAGCTTGTTTCCGCCACTAAATAAATAAATAATAATAGCGACTTTTTATCTCACAATTCTGACTTTTTTTCTCACAATTGCGAGTTTACATCTCGCAATTCTGACTTTATTTCTCAGAATTGCGAGATATAAAGTCAGAATTGTGAGATATAAAGTCGCAATTGCGTGTTATAAAGTCAGAATTGTGAGATATAAAGTCGCAATTGCGTGTTATAAAGTCAGAATTGTGAGATATAAAGTCGCAATTGCGTGTTATAAAGTCAGAATTGTGAGATATAAAGTCGCAATTGCGTGTTATAAAGTCCAGTTCTATGGGGAAAAAAAGACTGACTTTTTTCCTCTCAGAAGAATAGTTTATATCTCACAATTGTGACTTTATAACACGCAATTGTGACTTTATAACACGCAATTGTGACTTTATAACACGCAATTGTGACTTTATAACACGCAATTGTGACTTTATATCTCGCAATTCTGACTTTATCTCGCAATTCTGACTTTATATCTCGCAATTCTGACTTTATCACGCAATTCTGAGAAATAAGGTCAGAATTGTGAGAAGTCGCAATTACCTTTTTATTTTTCATTCTGTGGCGGAAACAAGCTTCCATAGCTCGGCTCAAAGTCCAAGCGCGAGCTCACTAGAGCAGACGCGTTTACTCTGATCGTCTCGCTCACGAGATCCAGTGAGAAGCGCTTGAATTCAGCGAATAACACAAATGTCTCAGTGATTTAAACCAGTTTAAAGGCAGATGAAACAGCGCTGACAAACAAGAGAAACACTGTGCGCAACAATACAGTCAGACTCTGAATTGATACTGAATCCATTTACCATGGATTTACTGTAACTTTAGCCTAGTAATATTAACTGCACCATGAAATGTGGGATATACATATTGAATTGTATTATATTATTAATGTAGACAATGTATTAAAGGACTAATGGAATATAATTACTGTATTTAATAATGTATTTAGGCTACTATTTTTCATAAATACCATAGAAACCGTAAAGTTACATTTTGCCATGATAGTGAGGTGCTATAGACTATGCCTGGGGGTTTATCTGTGGTTCTCATGATCTAAATGCATGATACTGGATGACCAATGGTTAATTTTAACAACATTTCATAGTCAGAATATTTTTATATATTTTTTTTAACAGATGTTACTGTTTTTTTTTTTATAAACATAAATTTAACATCGTAGTATTAGCTTGAGTTATGATGCAGATTTACTGTCAACTCACTGTCAAATATGTGTTTCGAGACAAAACATGTAATATTAATATTGCAGCCTGCGCTGAAGATACGTGCCATCAAAGTCACTTTGCACTAGTAAACAATATCCCCCATTAGCACATGCAGAAACTAAGAAATATATTTTTCTATTCAGATATTTATTTTAAGGAAAAATGACAAAAGTTTGAATGTTCTACCTCAGATTTGTGAAATGTTCACCTGTTTGGCAAGGCAGTGTGACAGTTACATCAGATCTCTTTACCCAACATGATTTAGTTAGTTCATACTATCAAACCTGCGTTCACACCGAACATGTTTAAATCACTGTAGACCGATTAACTAGAAAACTACCAGAGGCTGATTAAGATTTTTATTGTTTTTGCTGGCATTTGTAAGCAAGCAAGTAACATGGATGATGTCATCGAAGGATGATGTAATGCAATTAAATGCAGACAAATTCAGTAGTAATCCTAATCTTGGAGGGAATTCAGATGATAAGATTCTTACAGATGTCACACTGATATGCAGTGAATCCGAGGTGTGTGTGTGTGTGTGTGTGTGTGTGTTTATAGAGGCTCTGCAGAGATGTCTCGCTATAAGAAGCATGTTTTCAGGATAAATGTCTGACTCTGGCCACATGCCCAGCATGCTCTGGCTCTCAGACTGACGGATATAGTTTACTGTAAGCGCGCCTTCAACTTTCATGCGAGAGCTTTTCAGAGCAGCTCTTGATACACACTTGTTAAGGTCAGAAGTCTTTCTGCTGGCCGTTTTCCTTTCCCTGCGTTCAGCGTGTGTGAAGCGGAAGCCGGCGCTGACGCCCCCTGGTGGAGGCTCCAGTGCGGCAGCTTTTGTGTTTCCATGTTGAGCTTTTGTAGTTTTCTAGTTCTGTTGTTTTTAAGTAAAGAAAAGTTCAAGTCTGTCTTACAGAAGGTTTCTACAGTGGGCTGGTGGACTTTGTCTAAATGCAGTTTTTGGTCCTATAGACTTTTAGAAAATCAAAGACCTGTTTCACAGCATGTACCATTTAAAAAAAAGAAAGTTGAAAATTTAGGATTCATGTATTTGGATTGTATAAAAAAATTCCATCCATTTGGAACACACATAAATCTGATGCATATTTATTAGTCATAAATAAATTAAACGAGGAAGATTTCTGCACTCAAGTTTGCATCTATTTGATTTTATTCAAATAATCATTTTCAAAATGAATTTATTTCTTAGAATCTGTTCATTCAACAATTACGTATGAACATGGTTAATAAATGGCTAGCTGTGAATCAAGCACTATTCAGTTAGTTAATGTATTGGAGTGAGACAATTCTGATTGATTGACAAATATATAAAGCTGGTTATTGTGTTTTTAAAATACATTCAGTTTATTTGTACTGTTGCAAAAATCTGTATGACTGGCATATGCAATTATTAGTTTGATAAAACTGATACAAATTAAAATACATGAATCTGAAATTTAGACTTAAATATTTTGAGTATCCGCAGGTTGCATGGATTTGTTTTGGCTCACACTGCTGTGATTTACTGTGTGTGTGGTTAGTCAGTAAAAGAGTGTTTGTTTTCCTGTTCTGTGGAGTAACAGGTCATCTGAGGACGTGTTAAGAGCGCTGGCTCAGCACACACACACACACACACACACACACACACACACACACACGAGCTCCGGTGTCATCGATGATCACTTTAACAAGTGAATCCGTTACCCAGCCTCCCCTCTGCTCGCCATATGTTCCCTATCGTGTGTGTGTGTGTGTTTCAGTGCTGAACGCTAATTCACTCGTCAAGATCTTCACCTGTTCTTTCTGAATTAATGGTATTCAATAAGTGTTTATATCGTATATAGAATTTATATAATTAAGTGAGATATAATATTATATATTCTCTCTTGTACTTTATTGTCAAAAAAATATTAATATAGATAGATTTTTAGAGAGAGTGTGTGAGTTTGTTGTGCTGCATTTTACATAATGTATTTTACATTATATACATTTTTAAAAAAAAATTAGCAGTAAGCTATCAGATATTTAATTACTGATGGATTAAAATAACTATTAAATTGGTCTAGACTGACATGTTCATTTTTATATATAAAAAAAAAATCTAATAGTAGGGATGCACCAACATCAGTACCACACCTGATATAATGAGTTTAAATTGATTAGCACAAGTGACAATAACAAATTGTACATTTTATTATTATATTACAGTAGTCAACATTTGAAGTGGATCAAAAAAGTTAATCAAAGTTTTCCTAAGACAAGAACGGGGATTGTTCAAAATTCATGTATAACTTTGAAAGGTTTTTGATCCACTTCAAATGTTGATATTGTGTGTGTGTGTGTATATATATATATATATATATATATATGTATGTGCTGGGCAACGATTAATTTTTAATCGCATTATGCGCAAAATTGAATAATGACTTCTAAAGTAGTGTATTGCGCACTTTTGATTTAAATGTACTGCTATATACACAAAAGTGCAATAACTTTAAACAAATAAGGTGCTTTTATACCAGCAGTATTCCCTTTACACAGTAATCTCAAATCTCAACTTAAACATTAATGTAATCAAATCAAATATTTAAACAAAGCTATTTGCCACTGCCAGGGCATTACCTTTTATTTAGTTTGTTAAAACAAGTCCAGTTTTCTTGTTTTTTTTCTGAACAGGTATCAACAGGTATCTTTTATCAGGGAGCAGCAGAAACAGTCTATGTAGTAGTCAGAGGTCATGATCACTACTATATAAGTCGACCAACGTTACTTATAGTAGCTTAGGTTTGGTCATGCCATGGTTTAAGATTCCATTAAACAGAGTAAAAAAAACAATTTATACTTTATACTCACGCTGTTGCTGTGTAGCGCGCGTACACTTCGGCGTACCCTGACGTGCACCTCTCCAAAAATGTAACGTCAATTCTACGCGTACCGCAAGCGCTGTGATTGCGACAACCGCTCCCCGGGTTTCACATGCTCCCTCTGCATGTGTAATCGCGCGTCAACGCGGACAACGACGCAGAGATATAAATGAAAACCAACGCGTAGTCTATAGCGTATTGTCTTCGGCGTAAGTCCGACGCAGAAGTATAAATCAGCCAAGAGTGAGGTGAAGTGGTCGAGCACAAGGTGCAGCGACAAGCGGGTGCGTTCCTGTGAAACTGTTGCGGTCATGCTCGCCTCAAGCACGCGCCCGCGCCCGCTCGTTGCCGAAGTTGAATTGTCCATAACTTTTTATAAAGGACGCGCAGCACAAATCATTAGAAGAGAGACTGATCCTCGGCTCGCTGTTAGTGAGTTTCCAGAATCTAAATAGTTATTATCTATAGGTTTTATAGGTACTATCCACAGAGCGCCTGTCATTCACTCGCGGAGCGCAACCCTTTAACTGTTCACCAGAGAGAACCTGCCTCTCTCCACTGCTTGTTTGGGTGGGTTATTTGCTGGCTGACCAACATCCCACCCCTCCTGTGATCATGGTTTGACTGTAGGCCTATGTGTATTCAGAGCCAGTGAGCAACGGACTTTCAAAATAATAATAATAAAAAAAACTGCGTTAACGTGCGATAAAAAAATTGTCGCCATTAATTAATACATGCGTTAACGCGATAATAACGCGTTAACTTGCCCAGCCCTTATATATATATATATATATATATATATATTATTCTATTAAAAATATACTCGCCTGTTATCTTCCCAAAAGGAAAGCTTGGTTTAGATTTAATGTGTGTAAAATACAATGAATGTATTTCTTTGGAGTGAAGTTATTACTTTCTTCATTATATTAATAAAAAGAAATAGCAGTGGGCGGTCATAAAGATTTAATTAGTTGCATACAAATGGTTATAATTTCATATTTTATACTGGCCTGTATTTATTAGTAGTACTCAGTAATGTGTGTATTTTTTTTAATAATTACTATATTAAATTTAGATTTGCTTTTAATTCAATTTATTTTAATATAATTTTGGATCTCTTGTTTCCAAGAATTATTTAATATTATATTTATAAATGTATACTCGCAGTAGGCCTATGGGTATTTGTGTACAACAGTTTCTGCAGTTTTAGACAAACTCCTTTTTCCTACACAATAATCGTGCATTTAATGATCAGCGATGTATTTCTGCTCGTTGTGAATGTGCATGATTACATCAGTGTATATTCAGTGAAGGTCAAGTCTGCATTTCAGACACACCCTGATAGTAAACACTCCTGTGTAATACAGTGCAGTGTGTGTGTGTGTGTGTGTGTGAGCCGCTGCTGCTCTCCGCAGGCCGTAATCTACATTACAACTCATGTGGTCAATACACCTCTCTGCTGAACATCTGAGATGGACTGGTGTTTACATCTAGTCATGTGATCACATACACACTTCACAACTGACCCGACCCACATGATCTACGCCACAGATGTTATCAGTCATACCAAAGTATTCTTTGCAGGCTTGTTTATGTGTGTATTTCAGCATTTCAGATGTGTTTTTTACTTTAGAAGCAGTTGTTGATTGACAGGTGAGTAGGCCTGTCAATCATTGTTGTCAGTCAAATCATGTAGCGCTTTCACAGTACACAATAATTCAAAGTAGCTTTACAGAAAATCATGATATGGCATTTAGCAGAGCTGAGTGACAGCCAGTTTTAACTGCTCAATTGCTTGCATCATCGCAAAATATAAACTATTTATGTGAGTATACTGTTGAAAGTTGGATATGCTTCTATATTCAACTTTATATAAAAAGCTGTGCAATAATAGGTACATTTTGCAACTAAATAAAAAAACTGGCAGTTGAGATTGGTTATAGTAAATATTGCTTCATGTGAGTGTACTGTAAGAGTGTGTGGATAAAATTGGATCTATTATATACACAACTTTTAGTTATGCAACGCAATGATAAACATTAAATCTTGTTATATGTAAAATACAGTGAACTTTTTTTCCCCTTTTTATAAAAAAAAAAAAATAGCATTGAGCTATCATAGTAAATTGATTACTGTTGCATGTAAAATTGTTTTAAGTTTTATATGGTCCTATATTTATTAATACTGTGTAGTGATATAATGTTCTAGTTTTAAATTGATTAAATTTAATTGTTTCTTAAATAAAAATCTGGTAGTTGAGATTTGTGATGTATAATACATTCCGGTCAAAAGTTTGGAAACATTATTTTAATGTTTTTGAAAAGTCTCTTCTACTCAAGGGTGCATTTATTTGATCAAATACAGTAATATTGTGAAATATTATAATATAATTTAAAATGGCTGTTTTCTATGTGAATATATAGTAAAGTGTAATTTATTCCTGTGATCAAAGCTGAATTTTCAGCATCATTACTCCAGTCTTCAGTGTCACATGATCCCTCAGAAATCAGTATAATATGATGATTTGTTATCAATGTTGTAAACATTTGTGCGGCTTAATATATTTTTATAACCTGTTATACTTTTTTCAGGATTCATTGATGAATAAAAAGAACAGCATTTATTTAAAATAAAAATCTTTGTAACAATTATTCTAAAGTGTATTAAAATTGAAAACCATTATTTTCACTTGTAATAATATTTCACAATATTCAAAATTTGATCAAATAAAAATGCAGCCTTGATGAGCAGGAGATACTTCTTTCAAAAACATTACAAATATGAATGTTTCCAAACTTTTGACCCGGACGGATGGATATCTTCCAGCTGTAATCTGCTAATACATGTTTCTGACTCGCTCTGAATGATTTGAGTGACTGGATTATTTCAGACTCCATTTATACATGTAAAACAACTGTAGACTAAATATTATTTATCTGGTTTTCATATTGATCTTCTACTTGGTCTCCTCAGGTCATCATCGAGGTGACTGAGATGCTGCATAATGCGAGTCTGCTGATCGATGACATTGAAGACAGCTCTACGCTGCGACGAGGTTATCCGGTGGCCCACAGCATCTACGGCGTCCCGTCGGTCATCAACTCCGCCAACTACGTCTACTTCCTCGGCCTGGAAAAGGTGCTGATGCTGGAGCACCCGGAGGCGGTGCGCGTCTTCACCCGCCAGCTTCTGGAGCTTCACCGTGGACAGGGCCTGGACATCCACTGGCGGGACACGTACACCTGTCCCAGCGAGAGCGAGTACCGGGCCATGGTGCTCCAGAAGACCGGCGGGCTCTTCGGCCTCGCTGTGGGACTCATGCAGCTCTTCTCCGACTGGAAACATGATCTAAAGCCTCTTTTAGACACTTTAGGCCTTTACTTTCAGATACGGGACGACTACGCCAACCTGAATTCGCGAGAGTACACCGCCAACAAGAGCTTCTGTGAAGACCTGACGGAAGGAAAGTTCTCCTTCCCCACCATTCACGCCATCTGGTCCCGTCCCGAGAGCACGCAGGTGCAGAATATCCTGCGGCAGCGCACGGAGAACCTGGATATTAAACGCTACTGCGTCGACTACCTGGAGAAGGTGGGATCGTTCGCGTACACGCGGCACACGCTGAGGGATCTGGAAGTGGAGGCGTATCGGCTCATCAAGGAGCTCGGAGGGAATCCCGAACTGGAGGCCTTGATGGAGCATCTGAGTGGCATGTATAAAGAGCTGGAGGGCGGGGCTTCTGTTGGCCAATCAGAAGAGCCTGAGAGCGGGGCTTCTGCTGGCCAATGAAGAGCATGGGCGGGCGGAGCTTCTGCTGGCCAATCAAAAGAATATGAGGCGGGGCTTCTGCTGGCCAATCAATAGACCATGGGGGCTGAGCTTATGCTGGCCAATCAATAGAGCATGGGGGCGGAGCTTCTGCTGGCCAATCAAAAGAACGAGGCGGAGCTTCTGCTGGCCAATTAAAAGAACATGGGGCGTAGCTTCTGCTGGCCAATCAAGAGCATGGGGGAGGAGCTTCTGCTGGCCAATATAGAGCATTGGGGAGGAGCTTCTGCTGGCCAATTAATAGAGCACGGGGGCGGGGCTGCAGCCAGCCGAGTAAAACAGTGATTGGTGTTAATCACGTCTGAACACTGAACTGACTTCTCAAACTTGTTTTCTCCACAGTAAATTGCCTTCAGTTCAAAGTCTCTTACACTTCATACTCCAGTTACAACTTGAAACACGAGACAGAATAAAAGAAAGTGTTCTGGCCTCTGAAACTTTACTGGTGGAGAGATGCTGCTCGTTTCAGTACGAATGACAACCGTTACAAACTGTCGGATGAAACGCATTTAACGTTTAAACAGTCACTCGTTTCACCTCAAAATCAAAGCAAATACATTGTTTTGCTTTTAAAAAATTAAGCCAAGTTTATATGGATCTTTACCATTTAACTTTTCTTTTTTTCTTCTTTTTGGTAGTGTCAAATATTTATGACTAATATAATTTCAACTTCATTATTTTTTTTGTATATTTAAACATTTAAATCTCTGTTGTACTGCCTCTAAATTTTTACTCCATTACAATAAAATATTATTTACTGATTATTTAATTCTATTAGTGAAAATAATTTGAGAATTGGAATGTCCAGACATACAGTAATGTGAAATTAGTTTATATACTGTGTGTGTGTATTTTTTTTTATATATATTTATTATTATTTCTGCTTATGATTTTGGGGTGAAATGTGACCTGGACAATTTTTGTGAATTTGATTTGTCATTAAAATATTATTAAATAAGAGCTGATTGCCTTTCCCGAGTGAACAGTGTAAATATCTTGTTGTTCCTGTACTGTAGTTTTGCAGATGCTGATGTTGAAACTTGGCCTTACGTTCCCGTGCGGAAGCTTTAACACTCCTGGAAGGAAGTTCATGTCTTTCTACATTTTAGCAGCTTTTGGTTTTGGTGACTGATGTTGATGATGGTAAGAATTAAAGATGGATCTGTCACTTTTGGTGCTCGAATACCTCTGAAATAGTGAACTGGGATGATATCTCAGTGTTTGATGTATGAAAGGTCACTGATATAATGCACACATATTTGTTTAAAGGTAAAAACCAGACTCGTATAGCTGAGGTCAATGTTTTCAGGGAACACTTCTGTGAATAAACACACTTTCATACACTAGTCTTCCTCAAGTGTGTATTGAGCAGCTGTGTTTTTCCTCATGAAGAGGAAACTAAATGTACATTGCACGCATGAATAGATACACTACTTCCATGTAATATAAAGAATAATTGTCATGAGTTTACTAGTTGGATATTTATTGTGGGTAAAAAGCAGCTGTTCCTGATACGATGCTAATTTTACAAATCAGTTGCATTGTCAGATCATTGATCATTTCTTTCCTCTTATGAAATGACAGAACAGAATCTCAACACTTGGTGGCGCAATAGAGACAAAAGCAACAGCTAGAATTACAGTAGAATAGAGCGGTGCAGTAAGTAGTGATTTTATAAATATGGAGAGAGAAAAAAAATCACATTTTATTAACCTCATTATGGTTATGCCGGTTCTAATGTTTGTGCTCCAACATTGCGGTGCCATTTCAGCAGGTTTTACAAGTTGGTGTGGAAAATATTTTTTTCTGAACTACATAACCTGAGAGAAACTAATGAAAACTATAACTTTAAATTGGAATATGTTGAAAAAGAATTAATGGTGTACTTAGTGTAAGAGGTTTGTTCAGTATCGAGCAGAATTAAAGTGCACTGTGTGTGCATCTCGTCTTGCAGCATTTGTGCTCCAGACATGAGTGTGGTTTTATAAGATTTTCTTTTCTTTAAAACAGAATGGATGAAAAGCTATATTTTAAATAAATAAAAAATGTAAACATCTAAAAGAGTGATAAATATTTTCCATAAAGGTGCGATATTTGCCCCCTTGTATTTACACTGCATTTACAACTGCAGAACTTCTATGAGATTAAATGTTTAAACTATTACAATTTTTTATATAGAAATATAAAATGGGGAAAAATAAACTAAAACCGCCAGTATATGGCGCCAAGTTGCGTCTTAATGAGCGAGTCATTTGATTCATTCATTAGTAGACGATTCATTTAAACACGCGGATTCATTTTGCACAGTAGTTTGCAATTTGGGGGCATTTTTGCAGCAAGAATTTGCAGCTGTTATTTTTTTATCCTGAAGTAAAACGTATAGCTATAGCCTGTAGGCCTAAGTAAAATAATAGCAAAACATTTAGAAACAACCTTTAACGGCATGTCATGTGTCCATTAACCAACATCGTGAACAAGCCAATGCGTTTAAAATTATTAAAATGGTAGCCTAATTTAAAATCGCAGTGGGACATTTAAAAAAAAAAAAGTGAAATCGGACGAAAAACCTGGAGAAGTTGGAGAAATTGATGAACCAATCGACGTAGAATAAAATTAAAATATTGAGCTGCTAGTGTTTCTCGCATGAAAACGAGGCTACAGTCTCTTCAATGTTGCTGCTGATTTAACGTTAGTTGATTAAACACTGACCTTTCTCATAAATACAATTAAAATATGACCTATTTAATTGATGGTACTCCCTCACAGTATTTTTCCATTTAATAAGCAATATGGCATTTAACGTGATGTCTATTTTGGTGGAGATTTTTACCGAATACAGGCCGTAGGCCTATTTTGAAATCACGGGGACTTTAAAGATGGCGGAGTGGAGAACGATTGCTGCGGTTTTTCTATGGTTTTTCTCACAACAGCTACATCACCTTGTCGTTAAAGTAGCCCAGTGCATATTTACAAAATCATTCAAAGCGTATTGTGTATATACACAGCGAAAATAGCCTATATTTTACCTAAAATCGAGAATCGTCAGCAAGATGACTATAGCGTGGCGAATGGTTGTTGTCAATGAATGGGACGCTGAATATCAATTGGGTTAAATAAGATTTTCCTAATAAATAAGCAAGAATGAACATGGTGTCATCAATAATTCCTGTTCTTTCCTTCCGATAACAAAGTATGATACTTGAATGCGACGAGCTCGTAATCGCGACTCCAGAAATGAGAAGTAGGGAATAATTTACGGTTCTAAACGTGAATCATTGAACGATTCCAATGTTGAAACTCACCTGAAAAACATCCGCAGGAGTTCAGCCTCTGCTCATCTCCAACACACTCATTGTGAATAAAAACGACACATTAAAATATAAAAAACTAAGCATTTAGCATGAAAAGCCCAGTGTTTTGAGGTGTACTGGGTTTTTGTGGTGTTTGTCAGGAGACTCGCTACAGCTGTTCTTGATGAGGTGATTGATCTACCGTTGTGATGATGATTATGAGCAGGTAAAGTAAAAACCAAGATAAATTTGCTCAAACACTGTCCCAACTAATACAGATTATGATCACTACTACATCTAAAAATCATAATGCGTGTTAAATTTGAATGTTAATATCCTTAAAAATACATATAGCAACAACCTAAAAGACACTCTACATCTGCATAGCAATCCAGCTAACAAATCTGTTATAAAAACAAGACAGTGATTTACAATATTTCTAAAATGTTAAAATGTCCGTTATTTAAGGCTAGTGCAACATTCTCCTAACCTCATTTTTACACACAATATAACATTCTTTAAATATTTATTTGTAATATTCCAAGAAGGTTAACACATATTCCTCAATTAGGCTACAAATAACATCACATTCTGAAAATATTGTTGTCAAAATGCTTTCCCTCAAAGTTATGAGAACGTTCAAATAAAAACAACATTGAAGGCCCGTTCACACCAAGGACCATAACTATAAAGATACAGTTCTAAAAATCGTTCTTACTATTAAAGAATAGAGTTCACACACCGATAACGGAACAGAGAAACGATATCATTGGAATCACTACCAGAAAGATAAAAACATTGACAGCCAATCAGAATCCATCCTGCTGTAACGAGCTCGAGCAATGAGAGCGGCACACAAGCACGCGCTTAGAATAAACAGAATGACATCGCTAATAAAGTTATCTTTATAGTTCTTGGTGTGAACCGGATTTAAGGCTTCTTTACATGCACAGCATACGTCAACTTTACACTTTAAATTTGGCACAGAAGCACTTCCAAAATGTAATTTAGGCGTCTGTGGTTTAATGCTGCTCAGAGGTGGAATAAATGCATTTACACAACAATTTCAACTGTATGATTTAATACTAGGGGCTGAGGTGGGTCTGAGCAGGCATAACTAATCTGGCTTTAAGCATCTTTACACTGTAAATGCGCTTCAGATTTGGTTTCTGTGCCGCATTTGCTCAGACTGTTTAATGCTGTTCTGTAGCAGCATAAATGCATTTACACAAGAATTAAAATTGTGGGAAACGTACCTTTGAAAATAACTAAACTACAATTATACAATTAGTTTTAACAAAAACAAATGCTATAAAATATGGTTTAAATTAAAAAATAACAAATAATATTTAAACATTATAAAGGGCATTGCATATTTACACTGAATTTTCATGCTGGCACAGAGCAGCCTAAACTTGGCTGTATAAAGATGCCTACAGTTAAGGCTGATCTGTACCTGCTCAAAATTCAGTGTAAATATGCAAAAAGACAAAATTATGCCTTATCAGACCCACCTCAGTCCCTATTATCAAATTATACAGTTGAAATTACTGTGTGAATGCATTTATGCCACCTGTGAGCACCATTAAGGACCTAAATACCAGATCAGAAGAGTTTCTGTGCCACATTTGCAGTGTAAATTTGCCACAAGTTAAGCCAGCTCTCTGTGCCTGCTCAAAATTCAATGTAAAGATGCAATGCAGCATAAAACCAGACAGCATAAATTATGCATGCTCTGACCCACCTCAGACCCTATACTGCAAAAAAAGCTTTTCTTAGTATTTTTGTCTAGTTTCCAGTGCAAATATCTAAGAATTCTTAAATAAATATGTTTTTACTGTAGTAAAATGCCTAAGATATTATGTCTTGTTTTCTGGGGATATAAATCAAAATTAAGTTTTTGTTTAAAACAAGCAAAATGATCTGCCAATGGGGTGAGAAAAATAATCTTGTTTCTGTTTGTTACGGTTATTTTTCTTACCCCATTTGCAGACAATTTAGCTTTTTTTAAGCAACAAATCTCTTAATTTTGATTTATATCCCCAGAAAACAAGACATAATATCTAATGGCATTTTACTCATTTAGTAAATGCATCTTGATTTAAGAATTTTTAGATATTTGGACTGGAAACAAGACAAAAATACTATATAAGAAAAGCATTTTTGCAGTGTAGGATCAAACTTTACAGTTGTAATTGCTGTGTAAATGCTTTTATGTTACTTCTAAGCTGCATTTAAAAGTGTGTAAAGACACCTAAACGCCAGCTCTGAAGTGCTTCTGTGCCACATTTGCAGTGTAAATTTGGCAAAATATTACAAGAATGTTCTATAAATGTTATTTAAAGAACAGTTTTCTTAAGATTACATAAACTTTACAAAGGAGTGAAAGTTACCGCAGGGTAGTGAGACCAACATCTGACATACTTGAACCTTTAAATGCCTCAAGTATTAAAACTTCATCAGACTTCCTCTTCTAGTTCTTGATTTTATATTTAAAATACTTTCAATGCATTTTTACATGTTAAAATTTTCAAACATGCCAGGATTCGTTTGGATTGAATTATGGGATTATATAATTTTGATTCCAGTTGGCGGCATTAAACTGAAATGATCTTGTCAAAGCAGTTCAGGATAGTTTCTGCACAAGCTCTTAGTTCTCGTCTCTGTTCGTTCACTAAAAGCTCTGAGAATAACATGCAGAAACGGACGGATGATTTCACTCAGGCAGAGTCGAGAAAAACAGGGAAGTTCTCGTGTATTTTGAGGTGATGTACTTTACAGAGGATTGAGGGAATGCCATAAAAGGGCCTTCATTTGGAAAAGGAGATATGAAAAACAAAAAAAAAAACAATCAGCCATATCTCATTTCAGTTATGAATAATTTTTGACACCATGCGGAGAGAAACGATGAGCAAGTAGAGGTAGAAAATAGCAGAGCTCTCTGCTGATGTTTCTGTGTTTGAGGTCAATCTGGATGCAGTGACGCATCAAATATTAAACAAACCACATTACAGCATTTGATTTGGGCTCTATAACCTCACATTACCTCCTGCTAACAGTGATTTCTAAAAGCTTAACGGCAACCGTAAACATTTGTTCACCAGCGATTTTTTTATTTTCAAGAATCTTACTGAAAAATCTAGCTTTTAAAACAGTTAAACTGTTAACATAAGATATTTTGAACAATATGGGTTGATGGGCACAAATGACTTCAATGGTGTGGAAAAAAAAATACTATGGAAGTCAATGGGGCCCATCAACTGTGTGGTTACTGACACCCTTCAAAATATTATCTTTTGTGTTCAACAGAAGGTCTGGAACAACTTGAGGATGAGAAAATGATGACAGAATTTTAATTTTTGGGTGAACTATCCCTTTAAGGCAAGACACTACAGGCAAATACGTTGTTTGTAGAGTTTTTTGTGTGCAATAGTTCATTTTGGGCTATTTTATATATTTGTGAGATTTTAAATTGAATCCATATCTTTTAAAGGCTGTGAGTTTGAGTCAGAAATCTCCACTTCAGCAGTTTCACACACACCAAATTTCAATTTTCACATTTATATTCTGAAGGTTTGTTCATATATCATTCACCTGATTCATAGAACATTTTATTCCTAAAACATGGAGAAAATATTAGTTTTTTTCCTGGCTGTTGACAGTATGTTCTGATTTATGGAATGATGATTAAAGAAAAGAAATACAAAACTCCCTCTGTGAAAACCTTTAACTCACCAAATTCAAGTTTGATTGAAGAATTTTAAAGCTGGCTTTATCCAGTGTTCAGATTTCTGTTCTGGAAATGTATGCAAATGAGTGCATGGTTTATTACATAATGCATAATTTGCATATTTAACATAACATTTCAGAAAACTTAATAATATGCAGTAATATGCAATTCTTAATGCAAGTATGGAGATATCCATTTGTTAATTTTTACCCTGATCCCCTATAATGTCTTGCTCTACGCTGATTCGTCATCACAAACAGACACATCTGCAACCTGTTGCAATGTTTTTATTGTTCATAAATGAACATTTCAATGTAACAATTTTGGTGTCCAGCTCAGTTAAAAGCAGTGAAAAGGGTTTGCGTGTTTGGTGATTTCGAGAACTCACAGCAATAAAGAAGGCAAAGTGACAGAAAGACACGTGACAAGATAAAGAACAGGAAAGCTGCCCTGGCGATTCACAAACCCTGTGTTTATGTCACGTCCTCTGGTGGATCCTCAAAGCCAGCCTGTGACCAATAACAGAAAAGGACAAGTGAACAGTGTTATTACTGGGGGAAACGTGGAGCCTCTTGAAAATGAGAAGAGAAATCTCGAACCCATCAGAGAAGTGTAGATTGTGAAACATCAGGAACATCCGCAGGGATCGCCACACTTTCTCTTCCGTTCCCAAAGCGAGCGCAGCTCCTGAGCCGAATGCTGTGGGGACGACAACATGTCCACGAAACACTCCTTCTCACACAGCCAGCCTGAATCCTGTCACACACACGACACAGAGTAACACACACATTAGAACCCGTTATAATCCTATAACACTCCGGCAGCAACATCAGTGTCATGGTTTGATTCCCACACTGTAAAGAGTGATCAGTTGACTACTTAATTTTAAGGCAACGGGATTCCTCAATTTTAAGTAAATAAACTTGAGTAAAAATTAAGTAATGTGCAATTCTCACATTACTCACATTAATTCTCATATATTTTTATTTTTTATTCTTATAATTTGTAGTATTATGTTTCTTATTGTATTTGTATATGTCCACTGGAAGCCTCAGTACCAAAAACAAATTCCTTGTGTGTGCAAGCACACTTGGCAATAAAGGTCTTTCTGATTCTGATTCTGAATTGTCAAGTTCACTTGTGCTTAATTTACTTACTTAATTTTAAGGCAACGGGTTTACAATTTTTGCGCAGTTAATGCATGAACTGATCAAATATAGACCTTTAATAATGCATCGCTTTGAGTTTGAAATTGAATTTGCCAGATGCCTTTATCCACTTATTGAGCTGCAAAAATCAACATGTAACAGCCGGTGGTGTAATTATGAGCTGCAGGACACTAAACCCTTCCACATCTACAAGAGATGTGTGATCAGGCTCAATAAACACAGGATTTAGTCATATATGTCATATATTTATATATTTTTTTATTGATTTCAGTTTTAAAGTACTTAAAATAGGCATGATTGTGTTTACAATCAATAATGCCAAATAATTACAATATACAATATAAAATATACAATAACGATACTCGGTTACTAACGTAACCTCGGTTCTCTCTAGAGAGGGAACGAGTATTGCGTAAGTTTAGCTTACGCTACGGGAAAGATTTATCTTCTCGAGATACTGAAGCCAAAAAATTATCCTTAATTTTTGTATACCTTGTCAACGCAGTGCAGCAGCTAGCAGACCTAGAGCAGGCTATCTTGCGTGCTCATTGGCTGCCCTGCGGGCAACTGCTGCAGCCTACCAGTGAGCCGGGCGTGACATCACGCCCAATGAAGGGCGCCCGCGCCTTCATAGCGTCACAGCCCGCCAGAATGGGCGTGGCTTTAGCCTATAAAGGAATGGGCTGTAGGCTGCTTCCCTGTTTTTTGTCGACTGAAGCGAAGTCGCTCGTGGCGCGAGCACGGCCGGTTACGCAATACTCGTTCCCTCTCTAGAGAGAACCGAGGTTACGTTAGTAACCGAGTATCGTTCTCTTACGAGAGGTTCTCTCGTATTGCGTAAGTTTAGCTTACGCTACGGGAACACTTTGTCAACGCCGTGCGCGCCAAGCATCCACATGAGACCCCGAACTTTAGGGGGAACCCCATAAGTGGAAGAATAAGGTGGCCGGCCATTTCGCGGGCCATCACTTGTACATAAGCACACATAGGGAATACAGAGCACATGACAGAGAGTCATGTGAGAGTAATCTGAGCAGGAGATCTGGGCAGAATACATCTCTCGTTCAAACTGACAGCAGTTTAGCCTGCAAGGCGGGAACTTCTAGGTTATAGAACCTGACAAAGGTAGACGGGGAGCTCCAGCCCGCCGCTACACATATGTCGTGGATAGAAATCCCGCTGGACCATTCCCACGAAGAGGCCACGCCTCTCGTGGAATGAGCCCTGATGCCCAGAGGGCATTGCAGATCCTTCGACGCATAAGCGGCCGCTATAGCGTCTACTATCCATCTGGACAGGCTCTGTTTCGAGGAGGCGAAACCCTTGGTGCGCCCACCAAACGAAACAAAAAGCTGTTCCGAGCGCCTGAAGGAGGCGGTGCGCGTAATGTAGACCCTCAGCGCTCTGACGGGGCAGAGGAGGTTCACATCACTTTCACTGTCAGATGCTGTGAGAGCAGACAGTGAAATAACTTGCGCTCTGAATGGAGTGCCCATCACTTTAGGGACATAGCCGTGTCTAGGTCTGAGGATGACTTTAGAGTCATTTGGTCCAAACTCAAGACACGACGCGCTGACAGACAGCGCATGTAAATCCCCTAAGCGTTTTACTGATGACAGCGCAGTCAGAAAAAACGTTTTCAGTGATAGATATTCCAACCCCACGGAGTCTAGTGTTTCGAAAGGAAAAGCTTTCAGGGCCTCGAGGACCAATGAAAGATCCCACATAGGAACCGACGGGGGGCGCGGCGGATTCATCCTTCTAGCTCCTCTAAGGAAGCGGATGACCAACTCATGTTTCCCCAGTGACTGGCCGTGCGTTGGTACTGCAAACGCTGCCACGGCCGCCACGTACACTTTGAGCGTGGAAGGGGACGTTCCCTTATCCAACAGCTCTTGTAGGAAAGTGAGCAGATGCGCCACCCCGCATGTCCGCGGGTCCAGACCTCTGTCGGTGCACCAACCGGAGAACACCGACCATTTAGACGCGTAGAGCCTTCTCGTGGAAGGGGCTCTAGACTGCGTGATCGTGTTCATCACTCCTTCTGGCAGGGTAACGAGTACCTGTTGATCAGCCATGCATGCAGCGACCAGCGCTCTGGATGGGGATGCCAGATCGTGCCGCGAGCTTGAGAGAGGAGATCTGCCCTCACCGGAATCGGCCACGGAGCTGTAAGTGACAGCTGTGCTAGTTCCGGGAACCAAATCTGATTCTCCCAACGCGGGGCTATGAGGAGCACCGAGTGGCGCGTTTCCCTGATTCTCTTGATCACCTGTGGTAACAGAGAGACCGGAGGGAAAGCATATAGCGGGAGGCTGGGCCAAACCTGGGCCAGCGCGTCCTCGTCCTTCGAGAAGAACATTGGGCATTGAGCGTTGTCTTTTGACGCAAATAGGTCGACTTCCGCTCTGCCGAATAGGCGCCACAGTTTCTGGACCGTTTGGGGGTGCAAGGACCATTCCCCTGGGGGGACATTGTCTCTGGACAGTCTGTCTGGGCCGTCGTTCAGATGGCCAGGCACATGCGCCGCCCTCAGCGAGCGCAGGTGTATCTGAGACCAAATAAGGAGGCGTTCCGTCAGATTGCAGAGATTTCTGGATCTGACACCGCCCTGACGGTTTATATAGGAAACCACAGATGTGTTGTCCGAACGGACAAGAACATGCTGGCCCTGTATGAACGGGAGGAAGCACTGCAGTGCGTTCTCGACCGCCATCATTTCCAGACAGTTTATGTGAAACTCCTTCTCCCGGTCTGACCACTGGCCAAAGGCCGGTCTGCCCTCGAACAGCGCTCCCCAACCTGAGTTGGACGCGTCTGTTGAGATGACTTTCCGGTGAGAGACGGTTCCCATCGTTACTCCCTGCTGGAACCAGCTGGCCGCTAACCAGGGCTGCAGAGCTGCTATGCAGGCCTGAGTCACTCTGATTTTCCGACCGCCAGACACCCAGGCTCGGGGGGGGCACGCGAGCATTCAGACAGCGTTGGAGCGGGCGCATGCGCAGTAGGCCCAGCTGGAGCACCGCTGCAGCTGATGCCATACAGCCCAACATCCTGTGAAAAATTTTCAGAGGGAAGAAGCTGCCCTTCTGGAAAGAAGCGGCCAGGTGGCGAACACGGCGCGCGCGCTGTGTCGACAAACGAGCCGTCATGGTTACCAAGTCCAGTTCTATTCCTAAAAAGGAAATTGACTGGCTGGGCAGTAATGAGCTCTTGGTCCAGTTGACCGTGAGACCCAAGCTTTCCAGATGACTGAGAAGCACTGTTCTGTGAGATAGAAGCTCTGTCTCTGACTGTGCCAACATCAGCCAATCGTCCAGATAGTTCATTATACGCAGCCCCTGACTTCTCAGGGGGGCGAGTGCCGCGTCCATGCACTGTAAATGTACGGGGTGCCAGGGACAGGCCGAACGGCAGGACGGTGTATTGATATACCTGACCGTCGAAGGCGAATCTCAAAAATTGCCTGTGACGGGGTACTATCTGAATCTGAAAATATGCATCCTTCAGATCTAGAGAGATAGACCAGTCCCTCGGGCGAACGTGCACGAGGATTTTTCTGGTCGTAAGCATTTTGAACGGTCTTTTCGCAAGCACTTTGTTCAAATGTCTCAGATCTAGGATGGGTCTGAAGGCTCCGTCCTTCTTGGGCACGAGAAAATAACGGCTGTAAAAGCCTGACTCGCTTAGAGAAGGCGGTACCCTTTCTATAGCCCCTTTGCACAGCAGCTTTGCTATTTCTGCGTGAAGTAGGTGTGCTACTTCCGCATTCACTATTGTCGCGGTCCGGGCTCGAAAGCGCGGGGGACGGAGAATGAATTGTAGTGTATAGCCCTGCTTTATTGTAATCAATACCCATTCTGAAATCCCTGGGATGTTCTCCCACGCGGCTATGTGAGCCGCTAGAGGGCGAATGGCCTCCGGGTTCAGACCGCCATTTGCTGGCTTGTGAAACTGAACCGGAGCCGAGAGCACGGCGCGCGCGCTCTCGGTTCTGGGCAATGGCGGCTCGCTGATTTATGTGAGATGTCCCGATCATAGGGGATGGGGAACAAACTTTTACCACATTTTGACGCGCGAGCAGCGCTCTGGGTGAAAGAGCTCTCTGTAAGCGTGAGCGCGTGGACGCGGGCACGAGACTTACAACTGTATCTAACGCCCCGGTCATAATAGACGGGGAGCGTTTTATTAACGCTCTGCGTTTTGTGATAACGCTTAAGCGTGCGGGCGGAGCCCGGGGGAAGGTTTGTGTTAGTAAGCGTGAGCGCTCTCTGGCGGGCACGAGACTTACGTTTATAACCTGTTTGTTTGACCGTGTAACAGAGCGGGCAGATAGTGGGCACAGACTTGTGGACACATTTCTTACATGCAACACTCGAGCGGCTTTTCTGCGCTTTATGAGAAGGTGCTCTGTGACTGACACAGAATTTTGAGTGCTTATGTGTAGGGGTGAGCACTGGGGAGTGGGCACTTTCACTACACTTAAAACATTAACGGCATGAGCCGGACCAGACATTACACTCTTTTTGAGATTTCTCTGGGTCGCCGTGAAAACGGCGTTTGTGTGCAGGCGAGAGGGTGAATAAACCGGCTCGTTGGCTGCTAAATGAACCGCTGCAGTAGCCTGTTTGAAGGGGACTGACAGGGAAATGAATTTTGACAGCGGTCCGGCCGCAGCGGGACACGCGCGTCTTTTCTCTCTTACTGTTAGGAGGGCTTCGCGTGCTCAGATTTCAGCGTGATTCTCTGCCGAGGCCCTCTGGGAGGCGGCGGTCTGTGACGGCTGTCTGAGCGCGATCTAGGGCAGCCGCCCTGACGTCGCTGCGAAGGCTGTTTGGAACTGACCCGGAGCCGAAAACGCGGCGCGCGCGCTCTCGGTTCTGGGCAATGGCTGCTCGCTGAAAACCGGAAACCGGCTGATTTATGCGAGATGTCCCAATCATAAGGGATGGGGAACATTCTTTTTTCACTTTTTGACACGTGAGCAGCGCTCCGGGCGAAAAAAGCTTCTTGTAAACGTGAGCGCGTGCGCGGGCACTAGACTTACAAGTGTATTTGACGTCCCGATCATAATGGATGGGGAGCGTTTTATTAATGCCCTTCGTTTTGTGATAACACTTAAACGCGCGGCCGGAGCCCGGGGGGAGGTTTGTGTTAGCAAGCGTGAACACACTCTGGTGGGCACGAGACTTACATACATAACCTGCTTCTTGATCGTGTAACAGAGCGGGCAGAGAGTGGGCACAGACCTGTGGACACATTTCTTACATTCAACACTCGAGCGGCTTTTCTGCGCTTTATGAGAGTGTGCTCTGCGAGATTCGGAGTGCTTATGTGTAGGGGTGAACACTGGGGGCTGGGGGCGTGGGCACTTCACTACACTTACAACACCGACGGCATGAGCCGGACCAGACATTATACTCTTTTTGAGATTTTTCTGGGTCGCTGTGAAGACGGCGTTTGTGTGCAGGCGAGAGGGTAAACAAACCGGCTCGTTGGCTGCTAATTGAACCACTGCAGTAGCCTGTTTGAAGGGGACTGACAGAGAATAAACTTTGACGGCGGTCCGGCCTTAGCGCGCGTATTTTCGGAGCCGATGTGTCTATTAGTAAGCGTGAGCGCTCGTGAGCGGGCACGTAACTTATATTCTTAACCTCATATATACTCACTTAAGACTTCTCTGGGTCGCCGCGAGAACGGATGTGTGCAGGCGAGCGGGTTGCATCACCGGCTCGTTGGCTGCCAAATACACCGCTGCAGTAGCCTTATCTAAGGGGACTGACAGGGCGAGACATTTCGACGGCGGCGCGCAAGCCCGTCCGGGTCATGCAGAGAGCTCGAGAGGGCTCTGCATGACGCGCTAACGGGGACGCGATTGCGGGGTAGCTCTCTTGTAACGTAAAGAGAGCTAGCCGCGTGCTCGTTGGTCGAGCAGAACTGGAACAGTGTTTGTACGAGGGCGCGCGCACGAGTAGTGGGCACGGGACCTACATTAACACAGATGATGCCCGTCCGGGTCATGCAGAGAGCTCGAGAGGGCTCTGCATGACGCGCGAACGGGGACACGAGGGCGGGGTAGCTCTCTTATAACGTAAAGAGAGCTAGCCGCGTGCTAGTACGTGTCCCTCGGCCTCATCCTCAGATGCGACGGCAGTGAGGCTCGTGAGCGGCAGCTGCGCGTCGGTGAGGAGGGGCGGGGGGTTGAAGGCTTCGAGTCGAGCCCGCAGGGTCGACAGCGGAAGCGCTTTACAGAGCTCGCAGCCCCCGGAAGCGAGGGCGAGCTCTGCGTGTTCCAGGCCCAGGCAGAGAGCGCACATCAGGTGGCGGTCTCCGGCGCTGAGCGGGGCTCTACACGAGCCGCAGGAAGTGCGAGGCATCTTGAAAAAGACGCTCGCTGCTCTTTTAGAAAATAATCTAAATAGCAAGGCAAAAAGCATACGTCGCCGGATAGCGTAGCTCGCACGGATGGCTGAAGGTGGCGAAGACGGCCGGCTTCCTCAGCGCTGTCCTAAGCTGGCTGTTCGCTGTTCGACGGCGGCGGTGGCTTCTCTCAGATCCAGCGATGCGAAGAGCTCGCTGAAGAGACAAAAATCAGGGAAGCAGCCTACAGCCCATTCCTTTATAGGCTAAAGCCACGCCCATTCTGGCGGGCTGTGACGCTATGAAGGCGCGGGCGCCCTTCATTGGGCGTGATGTCACGCCCGGCTCACTGGTAGGCTGCAGCAGTTGCCCGCAGGGCAGCCAATGAGCACGCAAGATAGCCTGCTCTAGGTCTGCTAGCTGCTGCACTGCGTTGACAAGGTATACAAAAATTAAGGATAATTTTTTGGCTTCAGTATCTCAAGAAGATGAATCTTTCCCGTAGCGTAAGCTAAACTTACGCAATACGAGAGAACCTCTCGTAAGAGAACAGTAATGACTAAGATAAATAATTGTATATATATATTATATATACTAATATAATATATATTATATTATATATTAATATAATTGATTAAATATAAAATAAAGGCAATAGTTGGTTTTGAAATAATAATATATCTATATATACTCTCTCATTATATACATATATTAACCTTTATTTAAAATCATATGTATATTATCATATATACATAAAGGCAGTACTTGGTTTCTGAAGGTGTGCAGCTGAAAAATGAATGTAATAATTTTGAAATAATTTAAATTATATATATATATATATATATATATATATACATACACACACACACACACTAATAATATACATCTATTAACATACATTTTTGATCATATATAGATTATTGTATGTATATATATATATATTTTTTTTTTTTTTTTATATAAATATCATATTATTGATATATTATATTAAGGCAGTAGTTGTTTTCTGAAGGTGTGCAGCTGAAAAATGAATGTCTTTTTCACCTGATATTTGTGAGGTCCCACAGCAGCCATCCAAATGCCCATACTCACATCTTCTCCCTGTGAAATCATGCATTTACATGCTGAAAAACACTGTAAATATCTACTGTATACATCATCTAAATGAATATTAGCACCCTTATAGCAGCATTTCTCTTGGCTCAGTGGTTTTGTAATAGTAAGAAACCGATTAGAGACTCAACGTCCAGAACTAATGTGTGATATTTAGAGCGAGTGAAATCGTTGCAGACGTATCTGATTCAGCAAGCATTGATTTCAAGAGAGCATCGCTTATGAACAGACTGCTAATGGTGTCACGCATGTCTTTGTCATCATGGATTTCTGGATCTTTAGCATAATATAGTTGCATGCTGGGTAATTCTAAAAAGCAATCTCTTTGTATTTTAAAGAAGCTCATGAAAACACATCACCATCAAGCATCATCTAGTATGAGACGGCACCTGGTAAGCTTTCAGATGTTGTGCGTTGCTGGCCAGCCACTCCACCAGATCCCGGGACGCCACATATCCAGATCCGCAGGCGAAGGCCGGATACGCAGGACTCGCGTACTCCAGTTCCTGCCACTTACCCACTCGATCCACAGCCCAATTCTGCCTGAAACTGAAGAACACGGTCCACAACACAACTCAGTAATATCTCTCACACACACACACACACACACACACACACACACACACACACACACACACACACACACACACACTCTCTCTTTTGTAACATTATAAATGCGTTTACTGTCACTTTTCATCAATTTAATGCATCCTTGCTGAATAAAAGTATTAATTAGTAACATAATTAATAAATATACACTGCCGTTCAAAAGTTTGGGGTCGGTAAGATTTTTAATGTTTTTAAAAGAAGTCAATTCTGCTCACCAAGGCTGTATTTATTTCATAAAAAAACAGCAATATTGTTAAATATTATGAAAAAATTAAAATAACTTTTTTATTTGGATAGATTTTAAAATATAATTTATTCCTGTGATCAAAGCTGAATTTTCAGCATCATTACTCCAGTCTTCAGTGTCACATGACCCTTCAGAAATCACTATAATATGATGATTTGATGCTCAAGAAACATTTATGATTATTATCAATGTTTGATGAATACAGGTCCTTCTCAAAAAATTAGCATATTGTGATAAAGTTAATTATTTTTTCCATAATGTAATGATAAAAATTTAACTTTCATATATTTTAGATTCATTGCACACCAACTGAAATATTTCAGGTCTTTTATTGTTTTAATACTGATGATTTTGGCATACAGCTCATGAAAACCCAAAATTCCTATCTAAAAAAATTAGCATATCATGAAAAGGTTCTCTAAACGAGCTATTAACCTAATCATCTGAATCAACTAATTAACTCTAAACACCTGCAAAATATTCCTGAGGCTTTTAAAAACTCCCAGCCTGTTTCATTACTCAAAACCGCAATCATGGGTAAGACTGCCGACCTGACTGCTGTCCAGAAGGCCATCATTGACACCCTCAAGCAAGAGGGTAAGACACAGAAAGAAATTGCGGCGTGGGATGGAGGCAATCAGCCTGTGGCACTGCTGAGGTGTTATGGAGGCCCAGGATGCTTCGATAGCGGCCTTAAGCTCATCCAGAGTGTTGGGTCTTGCGTCTCTCAACTTTCTCTTCACAATATCCCACAGATTCTCTATGGGGTTCAGGTCAGGAGAGTTGGCAGGCCAATTGAGCACAATAATACCATGGTCAGTAAACCATTTACCAGTGGTTTTGGCACTGTGAGCAGGTGCCAGGTCGTGCTGAACAATGAAATCTTCATCTCCATAAAGCTTTTCAGCAGATGGAAGCATGAAGTGCTCCAAAATCTCCTGATAGCTAGCTGCATTGACCCTGCCCTTGATAAAACACAGTGGACCAACAGCAGCAGCTGACATGGCACCCCAGACCATCACTGACTGTGGGTACTCCAGTGCTGCTTCTCTATAGCCCAGGTCAGGCGCTTCTGCCGCTGTTTCTGGTTCAAAAGTGGCTTGGCCTGGGGAATGCGGCACCTGTAGCCCATTTCCTGCACACGCCTGTGCACGGTGGCTCTGGATGTTTCTACTCCAGACTCAGTCCACTGGTTCCGCAGGTCCCCAAGGTCTGGAATCGGTCCTTCTCCACAATCTTCCTCAGGGTCCGGTCACCTCTTCTCGTTGTGCAGCGTTTTTTGCCACACTTTTTCCTTCCCACAGACTTCCCACTGAGGTGCCTTGATACAGCACTCTGGGAACAGCCTATTTGTTCAGAAATTTCTTTCTGTGTCTTACCCTCTTGCTTGAGGTTGTCAATGATGGCCTTCTGGACAGCAGTCAGGTCGGCAGTCTTACCCATGATTGCGGTTTTGAGTAATGAAACAGGCTGGGAGTTTTTAAAAGCCTCAGGAATCTTTTGCAGGTGTTTAGAGTTAATTAGTTGATTCAGATGATTAGGTTAATAGCTCGTTTAGAGAACCTTTTCATGATATGCTAATTTTTTGAGATAGGAATTTTGGGTTTTCATGAGCTGTATGCCAAAATCATCAGTATTAAAACAATAGAAGACCTGAAATATTTCAGTTGGTGTGCAATGAATCTAAAATATATGAAAGTTTAATTTGTATCATTACATAATGGAAAATAATTAACTTTATCACAATATGCAAATTTTTTGAGAAGGACCTGTAGAAAGTTCCATTTCATTTATTTAAAATAGAATCTTTAGTAACATTATGTCTTTACTGTAACTTTTGAGCAATAAAATTGATCCTTGCTGAATAAAAGTATTGATTTTTATCCCCCCCCCCAAAAAAAAAATTCTTAGTGACTTTTGAACGGTAGTGTATAATGTTATAAAAGCTTTCGATTTCAGATAAATTCTGTTCTTTTAAACTTTCTATTCATCAAAGAATCCTGATTTCTAATTTTATTTCTATCAATCAATCTTTAAGACTAATCTATAACTCTGACCTGACTCATTCTGCTCGCTATCATTTCTTTGCATATCCATCTATTCTAATGAATTATGTTGAACCTGATTTCCGAAGAGAAAGTGTTCCGGCTCACTCACTTGCCCCACCACAGGCTTGTGTGTGTGACGGTGTGTGTGAGGCGTCTGCGCTCCGTCTTCAGCAGGACGGCGTCCACGTCGATATAACAATCATCATCAGTCTTGAGAAGCAGCTTGAAGTCAGCGTTTCCCACCGACCTGTACGAGCGGGGAATTTACACGCTTAATTAAAACCCCTGAACTCTGCAGATCTGCGTTTACTGAAGCAGATTCACAATACAACACAACACTGAGTATGAGACCCGACAAACGACAGTCAGAAACCCTGAGGATGTCAGTTACCATAATAACATTACTGACCGACTGATAATCAAGTTTTTAATGTAGTTTTTATGTCTATGTGGTGTTTTTAATGTGTTTTAAGACAAATCATGTGTAAATTCATAAGTCGACCGCATAGCTGAGTATTTTCTCCTTAAAACTGCAGTGAACCAAAGACAGTCTCAAAAACACGGTTTGAAATCACTGGTGTTTCTGACGTCACAAACTTCCTTGTAACCAATCAGATCACCGTGCGATCGTCAACGAGTGGATCTCTGAGTGAGTGAGTGGAGGCGGGGCTCATTTGCATATTCATAGAACCGCGTATACTAAATGAGGCGAGAGTGTCGAGTTATATTCAAGCTATTTTAAGGCATGACGTAATTTATTTTTGAGGAATAAATGCTTAAATATGTCATTCTGGTGATCAAAGATGAGTTTTAAGGGATAGAATGATTGATGACAGGGAGATTTTAAATAACTAGTAAAGTTGTTGTACTATAATTTCTGGCAAATATGCAAATCTATACCTGGAGAACGAGGTCTGGGAGGTGATTGGGTAATGCACTAACCACTTATAAAACTGCAGTAGTTTTAAAGGCACGTTCCTGTAGGTGTCCACCACGTCCACAAACACCATGTCTCCGTGCCGGAGGCTCTCGTCCCGCAGGGCTTCATCCTCGTGTTTCAGCTGATCCACTCGACTCCGCTGCCGCCCAGCTCGCCCACGCAAGAGCTCAGACAACACCTCCACATCTAAACATTTCATTACACATTTCAGTTTCCACAAAAATATGAAGCACAATTGATAATAATCATAAATGTTTCTTGAGCATCAAATCATCATATTATAGTGATTTCTGAAGGATCATGTGACACTGAAGACTGGAGTAATGATGCTGAAAATTCAGCTTTGATCACAGGAATAAATTACACTTTACTATATATTCACATAGAAAATAGTTATTTTAAATTTGAATTTATTATTAAAGGATAGCCTCTTGAGATGCATCATCTCATTTTAAGAGGGTCCTATAAACACAATATGCAGAATACAAAAGACAAATCATAAACAAAAAAAACATTACATGGCATACATTACAGATAACATACACAGCTCATTCATACACAAACTCTCTCGCCAACTCACACCGACCTCTCCCACTAACCTAAGTTTTTTACTCAGTTAAATCATACATACACAAAGGTTTAAAGTTAACTTAAAAGTTAGAAGCATAAACAAATAGTTTTAAGGTATAAAACTCTTAATGAACACTTTGTTGCAGTCTCTCAAACTAATAAGACCCCATATTCACATGCAACTTTCAAAAATCGCCTGCCCCAAAATCTTTTTCATTTTAAACCGATTTCACCTGTAGATGTTTATCAAACTATAGTAAAGTTGAAGTTGAGTACTGGTGCTGGACCTGATGGAATGGAATCCAAATTTATAAAATATGCAGCACATATTTTGATGTTCCCTCTTGCAGAATTATATAATTTATCTATAAATTCAAACTCACTTCCACCAATTTGGAAGCTGGCTAGGGTATTGCCTGTTTTCAAAGGTGGAAAATCAGATGATTTGAATAACTACAGACCTATTTCTATTATATGTACAGTTCAAAAAATATTTGAGAAATTAATTTTCATGCAATTATGTGAATTTATTGAAGAACATGGTATCTTATCATCAGCACAATCTGGATTCCGAAACAATCACTCTACTACTACAGCTCTTCTCAACTTTACGAATGATGTATATACAGCTTTTGATGAAGGAAAATATACTGGAGCTATTTTTATTGATTTCTCGAAAGCGTTTGATACAGTTGATCATTATTTACTCTTAGATAAATTGTATTCGATTGGCTTAAGCCAAAGATCTTTATTATGGTTTAATGCCTATTTACATGGTAGGCGTCAATACGTTGCATTACAAAATACATGCTCCACTAGTTTAATTATGAGTAAAGGCGTGCCCCAAGGCTCTGTGCTGGGGCCACTCCTATTTACTGTTTATATTAATGATATGCCCTCTATTTGTTTATCCAGTAATGTTCATCTTTATGCTGATGATACAGTCTTATATACATCGTATAACCAGAAGGACCAAGTACAAAATGCACTACAATCGGATTTTACTATTGTTCAGAATTGGCTCAGAGAGCACAACCTTTTTCTTAATGAGAAAAAAACTTGCACTATGTTGTTTAAACTGAGACCATCTAAAGTTAATACGAATGAATTACAAATCTGTATGGCTGATGGAAGATCTCTTGTAAATGTAAATGTATTTAAATACCTGGGTCTGTGGTTAGATACTGAGCTATCATTCAATGATCATATTGATGCTATAGTTAAGAAAGTTAAACAATGTTTGTGTCAGTTGTACTGTTCAATTGATTGCTTTACAATTGATACAAGAAAGCGTATTGCGCAGCAACTCCTATTACCCCTAATAGATTATGCAGATATTGTTTATCACACATCTAGTATTACTTCTCTTAAAGCTCTAGATTTTTTATTTAATTCCATATGTAGATTTGTTTTAAGGTATCCATTCATGACACATCACTGCATGCTCTATGAAAAATTGGACTGGCTCCAACCTAAAGAAAGAAGAATGTATCACTGGTATATGTTTATTTTTAGTTGTATTAATTATGCCAATAAATGTCCCCCTTATCTTCAACAATACTTTGTCAGACATATCTCAGCCTATCCCATACGACATTTACTACATCCATTTTTTGCTACACCTAGAATACATCGTGAAATTGGGAGAAGAGCATTTTATTATAAAGCTCCTATGGACTGGAATAACCTCCCATTGTCATTGAAATCTATTACATCTCTACACTCATTTAAATCAGCACTATTTTTGTACTTAAAGACATCATGTACATGTTATAATTAGGGATTTTATTTTCTCATTAGAATGTTGTAATGTCATGTGAACACCCTATGAGGCCGTATTACGGTCAATGTATCTATGTAATTTATTGCATAAATTGGGGGTGGTGGGTCTTGGGGGGGGGGGGACATGCTGTGGATGATGTCTTGTTGAGTTTGGTCTTTTTTTTCTTTTTTTTCTTTTACATGTGTTATTGTGTATTGTTGTGTTTTGAGCATGTGTGGCTCTGGCTGTTATTTCCAATCAGTGATTGAAAGGACCCCCTTGAAAATGAGATGGTACATCTCAAGGGGCTATCCATAATAAAAGAATAAAGAATAAAGGTATAGAAATAAGGATGATCTGAAAGAGTGAAAGGAAGTTATAGATCTCAAGGAAAGAGGAAGATTATTCCAGTGCCATTGTAAATTATAATAATATTTCACAATTTTTCCGTATTTTTGATCAAATAAATGAAGGATCATGTTACACTGAAGACTGGAGTAATGATGCTGAAAATTCAGCTTTGATCACAGAAATAAATTACACTTTACTATATATTCACATGGAAAAGGTTTATTTTAAATTGTAATAATTTCCCAATTTGTACTGTATTTTTTTATCAAATAAATGCTTATAAACCAATAAAAAAAAAGAGACTTCTTTCAATAATCTTACCGAAGCTGCCAAAGTTCTCCTACATCCCAATCCAAAAAATTGATCATAAAAGCACAAGGCTGAATGACACAGAACACAAACACTACATAATTCTCCTCATCGTACCGTACACTGAAAACATGAATCCTCCAGCTAGACCCGGGAAGCCCAAAGCGCTCCTGTGAGGCAACGTGCCCTCTTCAACCTGAGGAAAATACACACAATAACCTCATACTGATGAGAACAACTACTCTGGGATTGAAGGCCACATCTACAAAACCTTCTTGATCTGAGCCACTAAAATCCCTCCAGAACAGCTTTGCATTTCAGTGGGTTTTTGGACTGCAAAAAATGCTTTTCTTACCTAGTATTTTTATCTTGTTTCCAGAAATATCAAAACATTCTTAAATCAAGATGCATTTACTTAAGTAGTAAAATGCCATTAGATATTATGACTTATTTTCTGGGGAAGTAAATAAAAACTAGGTGAGTTTTTGCTTAAAACAAGCTAAATTATCTGCCAAAGGGGTAAGAAAAATAATATTGTTTCTGTTTGAATTAAGATCATTTTTCTTACGCCATTGGCAGATAATTTTGCTTGTTTTAAGCATAAACTCACTTCATTTGGATTCAATCCCCCGGAAAACAAGACATAAAATCTTATGGCATTTTACTCATCTAGTAAATGCATCTTGATTTAAGAAGTTTTAGATATTTGGACTGGAAACAAGACAAAAATACTAAGTAAGAAAAGCATTTTTGCAGTGTAATACATTAAAATGGAAGAAGTTGTTGCTCTCACAGATCCAAACTTGATAACGCCTCCGCCGTTATTCAGACGCACCGCTGAAGTGTTGACCGACATCAGACCGGACGAATCCTGAGCTTCCCACACGAGCGTTCCCTCAAAACCCTGCGGATGAAGACCAGAACCACTGATGCATTCTGGGATCCACTGATGCCTCAAAGTATATCTAATAAGTGATTATAATCAAGGTATTAATCAATATTTTTTGCTTCGAAATATCAAATGAGTTGAATGACTTCTCTAAGCTTATGAGATTTTACTTCACCAGTGTGATCATAAAAGTAAAATTTCTCTTCAATTTATTATAATTCTGACTCTTGTCTTAAATCGACTGCACTTCTCACTCCTGGTCTTTATGAATCATATCTGGTCGTTGGGTCTTTAACTGTAAATTTCCTAACAGATGCATTTACAGAAAACACGTTCTCTAGCACGAGTTACATTATCAGCGCGACGCCACTCACTTTAAGCACTACTTTATGTGTTTTCAAGAACCACAATCAGAGATCTCCCTTATCAAACAATATCTTCATTATATTTCAAATTCTAAAAAAGATATATAGATAAATAACAGTAAACTAATAAAACAAAATGGTGCAAATAAAGTGTAGCACATGCAAAGTATTTAATGAGTGTGGCAACTTTAAATATTGGGAACATTAACAAAGCTCTGGCATAGAAAAGCAAATGAAAAGAGGGCATTAACTATTCAGAAATGCTTGATTCTGATTGGTCAATAACACTCCGAGGTCACAGAATCCCTGTACAATGATGCTCACGCAGGTATTTGAGACACTTCTTTAATGTAATCAACGTGTAATGTACATCCAGTCCATTGATACAAGCTATTATTTTGATGGATGTACATGATTCATAGCTTAGACATTAATGTATGTGTTGTTCTACAGATGCTGGTGTGAATTACAGGTTTGCGTTTAAAGTCTGTTTAGAGAAAACGGTGTCGTCTTAGCGGCCCCTAATTTAATAACAAATGACCATTTCGACGGAAGTGAATCAAGCAAAACTAACTTTAGCTGGAAATAACATTATTCAAGAACCACTATAAAACCAAACCAATCTCTGTTACCTTAAATTATATGTTTATCTCTGTAAAGCTGCTTTGAAACAATCTACACTGTTAAAAGCGCTATATAAATGAGGATGACTTGACTTGAATGACTGAACGTGTCACCTTGGGTAGAATGAACTGCTCCACGGGCTTGTAAAACATCCCACCCACACGTGATCCTGGACTCCGTATGCTGAAGCGAGCGCTCACCACCGCCTCCTGCACACACACACACACACACACACACACACACACACACACACACACACGAGCATATTTGCACAGCTGTAAAGGGCAACACTCTGAATAAACTGACACACACGAGTCAATATGTGATTTCTGCTCCTCATCTCCATCAGCCTCCAGACGACACGTCTTATAACCTCTTCATCTTCCTGGATGTGACTGTCATTCCCATCACTTTATCACGCATTACGCATTTACTGTGAAATTCCATGGTGGTGATGACATTAAGATTATAATGGCAGGCTTTTTGTCCTAAGGCTATTTTATATATCACATATGCACATAAATAATACTCTTAAACTTTTGCATAATTTAACTGATATATAAAAAAAAAATTATATAAACATTTTTTTAAGATGATCATGTTACATTTTAAAATATAAATATACTTTTATGATCAATGTTGATATTTTGTCATTGCCATCACATCATATATGAATTTAGAAATTATGTAGCAATAATTACATTTTAGGACTTAATTGTCTTAAGGCTATTTTATATATCCTTAAATGGATGCAAATAGCACTTTTAAATAATTGATTATGACAACTGATTAGAAAAAAACTCAGATTTTTAGCTTAATAAATTCTATATATATATATATATATATATATATATATACATACATACATACACACACACACACACAAACATGTGGAAATTTCTTGACTGAAATTTTTTAATCAATATTGTTTAATGTTTTAAAATATAATTATATTTTCATGATAGGTTTTCATATTTTAAGAGTGAACATCTGGGTCTTGGATGAGAGTAAAACAAAAACAACAATAAAATAAAAAAGCATTTTGCAAGCAGAAATTGCCTAAATGATAAAGGCATGATAAAAAAAATAATAAATCAAGTTTTACTGTGACCTTCAAATAACAAAAAAAGGTAAAGATTGAAATCTCTTAGTTTTAATTCAAATAAACCCCTGGACATAAAAAGGTCAATAGTTGAAAAACCCACAACTCAGTTTGAACTGAATTTGTCAGTACTCAAACCATTATTATATGACCAGTATAATTATATTAAATATAACAGTCAATATTGAGGGACTACAATCCATTAGTGCAGCTGCTGTATTTATAATTTCTAAATGTCATAGTTTGATCCAATAACAGCAATGAGGAGCCGTGATTTATAAGGTTTATTATTAATACCACAGTTAAACTGTAAAAAATATGGTAAAATTGCCTAAGACCAAGAACAAACCAATGACTTTAAAGGCTGGAAATGTATGAATAATTAAAAACAAGCTGTAATCATTTTTAATGGGACATTACATTATTATACATATTGGTAAAACACACTCCTAATACGACTGTTGTTGAATTCTGCCATGTGTTACAGATCATGTTCTCACATCAGCAGCTCTCCTATGTTAGTCTGTTGACTTTGACAAAGTGTGGAAATGTATTAAAGTGTGTAATTATGCGGCGTGTGATTGGATCACGCAGATCCGTCGACCAAAGCAAGATCAGAGACACTTCACAATCAAAGCGTCCAATTCCAAGAAGACTTTATTGAATTTGCTCTCCACGCATTTATCTCTCCAGCTTGTCGGAATGAACGATACGTCTTTTGACTTCTGCTGCACTGTACATCTCTAGCACATTTATCAAATAAATGAGTAATGTCTAGCGGGGAATGATGAAAACTCACCTTAAAAAGCCAGCAGGATATTTTAGGTTCCTCCAGTGGCAAGAACTAATTGAGTGACTTTACAAAGTGCAATCCGAGTTTAATGCAAGATGACTGTTCTATGCATATTTTACAGCAACTGGTGGGTCGAGACACAAAAATGGGTCACAGGTCTATTCTGATTTCTACAATGATATTGGGTTCCAGTTGAGAAGCAGTGTTACGTCTACATTAATCTGAAAACGGCGTTTTCGTTTAAAAACGCTCTCCGTCCACACTAGCGTTTTCAGACGTTTCAGTGTGGATGAGAAACATTTGGAAAACGCTAAATTCACCTTTACTGTGCATGCGTAAAACCTCACTGAGATGATACAGACGGAAAAATAAATAATAAAGTTCCCACTAAACACTGGACGTCGGATAGACGTGCAGATCATAGTCGTGTCTGAAATCGCTCCCTGTACACTACATAGTGCACTATATCGGGTGTCGGCCATTTTGTAGTGGTGTCCGAATTCTGAGTGAACGACATCATTCCCTACATTCATCCACAATCCTCTCTGAATTCGAGTGTACATTCGATGTACACTTGCTGAAGCACTATTTCCCACAATCCAATGCGGAGAGAACTGAGAGAGCAAGTTTAAACCAGAGATTACATTACAGCTTTCTTATTCCTGCTTTAACATTTATTTCATGCTAGTTTTATTTTTCTATTAATCATTACTTGAATAGAACATATTAAAACATTGAGACAATATTATATAGATGAATTGTAAAATAAAATTAAATTATATTTATATCGTTTTTTTTATTAAAATATATTATTTAGGCATTAACACGATTTAATGTGTTTTACTAATGTGTTTTGATTATGATTGTTGTTAATATTATTTTATAAAGTAAGTAACATAAGATAAAAGGAGTTTTATCAGTACGTGTGACGAAGCCTTTTCTGCGACAGCTCCAACTCTCCGACGCACAGTGTAAACGTCAGTGTCCGAATTCACTCACTTCATTTCGTTCACTCCTTGAAGATATAGTGCACTCAAATGCCATACACTATATAGGGATTAGTGAATGAGTGAACGAGTGAGCGGTTTCGGACACAGCTCATGTCTATATTGGGTCCGTCGGTCCATGACCAATTCTGGACATCTATTCGACGTCCAAACTAGGTCCACTATTTGGACGTCCAACCATGACCCAACTTGGACGTCATGTTGACGTTCAACATTTGACGTTCATTTTTTGGACCACATTTGGACGTCTATTACAGGTGCAGGAAATTTACATGATTAATATGCAATATTTTTTTTATTTACAAATATCAACATTGTTGTTATCAACATGATTAATACATATGAATACAGATTATTTATAATTATTTAAGATAATTTTCCAAAAACTCCATTTGATTGTCTCATGCAGAAGGTGGTAATTGACACATACAAAGGTGTAATGCTGTAGCTCAAACAGTAGAGCGTTGGCACTTGTGTAACGGCCACCTAGTGCAACGCCTAGATCATGGGTTTGATTCCCAGGGAAAGCAGGAATGTAAATGTGTAATGCAATGTAAGTCACTGTGGATAAGAGCGTCTGCCAAATGCATAAATGTAAATACATGGTACAGAAAACGTCCTCTACCCTTTTGAAACATAGGACTACAGTTATAGAAGTTATAGAAGATACTAAATTTGATGTTGAAAAGACGTCCACAAACGACCACATTTGGTCCCACCGACGTCAATATTAGACGTGCAAAAGACGTCGGTTTTTAAATACCGTTTTCTCAGTCCACACTACAACACGAAAATGGCGTTTTCAAATGTATCCACTTTGGAGAGCGTTTTCAACAAGCTTCGTTTCATTAATAAAAACGCCGTCTCAGTGGACGGAAGGCCGAAACGGAGAGAAAAAGATGCATTTTCAAATGAAAACGTATTAGTGTGGACAAGGCCTTACAGACTTTCTCATTCAAAGCCTTAAGGCGCGTTCAAGTCCTCCTAAGTCGTGTTTACTGCATTCAACTCACTTTACTCTTTAGCATTACTTTACTCACAGTAAGATGGCGGTGTACTTTGTCTTTAGTAATTACACAAAAATACAGCATGGTTTTTAAAACTCTGGTACTAGAAAATGAAGAACAAAGAAATGTGCACCATGTGTGCTTTGCTTTTTTAAGTTTTTAATTAATTTATGAAGCCCTTGCAAACTTTATCTTTACATATTACATTGTTATATTATAATGCTATCATATTCTGTGCAGGCAATTAGCTTACTTCACTGTAAATAGAAAAGCCTGACAATATCACTGATAAATACCTTTAAGTATTGTGTTATTCTGCCATGTTACTCACTGACACGCCCACAACTCGTAAAGATCAGAGCTTAAAGAAAATCCCGACTTCGCACTCGTATTTACTACATCATGTGCGTTCAACTCGAGATGACGTGAACGCAGCACTATATTCAGGTGACACTAGCTGCGTTTCCATTACAGATTTGCGCAAAACTTTTGCGATTTTTTCTAAATGTCGACAAAAAACTAATACAAAATGACGGCGTTTCCATTAACCGATGTTATCCGACTAAAACTTCATTTTTTCCTCTGGCGATAATTCATTCCAAAAATCATGGCGACGGACGTTGGTAGGTTTATGTATCCCAGCCACTGCACTGGCCATTATTATTAAAAGGAGACGTATGTGTGTGTGTGTGTGTGTGTGTTATCCAAGCATTAATGGCAAGGAAAGACTCTTATACTTGGAGCGGCACATACGAGGTGTTTCTCCCTCATATCTACTTCGAGGTCTTGATTGTGGCATTTCTTTGAGGTTTAGAATCTAGTATTCCTGTAATTCTTTTGTCTTTTATGAGTTTAATAAAGAACTCTGTCTCATATAGAGAGCCTAAGTCCCTCCCCTTCCGGTGGACCATGTGACCTTATTTCGGAAAAATATTGTGTGGTAGTCAATGGCGAGAGACAACAAATATGTGGATCCCTTTTGAATTGTGCCCTGAATTACACATATGATGTTTGTCAATTTAAAAGATACAGTTTAAAGTCAAGAAAGTCACAGTTTGATGTAAAAGACTGTGAAAATACGTAATTACAAAGACTACAAACCCAAAAAGGCGCGCATGTGACGTCATACCTTTTCTCTCAATGAATGAAGCTAACTTTACTGAAGCTAACGTCTGTCGTTTTTTCTATAGTCTAATGTTATAATCGTAACGTTACGCCGTCATGCCTGTGTGTTTTGTACCAGACTGCACACACACGAGCTTGGTGATGTATAGTGCGAGACGAGAGATGTAGTTCATTGAGCGATTTTCACATAAAACTAAATGTTACTCTTCTGTTTTATGACAAACTGTGACTTTCATAACTATCTTTTAAATTGACAAACATCATATGTGTAATTCAGGGCACAGTTCAGACGGAATAAAAAGATAAGTTGTCTCTCGCCATTGACTACCATACATATTTTTTCTGAAATAAGGTCCCATGAGCCGGAAGCGGAGGGGAGGGACTTAGGCTCTCTATTCTGTTAACACACCGCGTCATCTACGTCAGGTGACCTGTAAATGCGCAAAAACTGTTTCCATTGCAGTTTTGCACTTTTTCGAATTGCCTGAAAAACCACCTCATGCGAGCGTAAAAACTTTGATGCGATAAATGGGAGTTTTCGCGAAATTGACGTGTTTCCATTGGCCGTATTTTCAATTCACAATTTCAATTTGGGCAATTTGAAGGGTGATGGAAACGCGCCTAGACGCCTGTGCTCGTACCTCTTGGTCCACCTGGAGCAGCCGAACGGTGACGTTCCCGGTGAACTCGTGTCCCGGGCCGTTGGGAAAGACGCCCAGCTGAGTGATGACCACAGAGTGAAGGACCTTGAAGTCCAGACTGAGCGCAGAGACGTCACACGGCACCAGCACTGAGCCCTCAGGAACACTCAACATGGACATCTCCTCATCCGACACTGAAAACACAGTTCAGGAATCAACGGAATCATTTACACGCCTGGTATTACTTCAGCAGGCAAATATCAATTCCTTAGAAAAATAAAATGATTGATAATAATGAAAATAATATTAATAGTACTGATGGTTTTATTTTATAATTAATTGATATATTTTTAGTACAATACTTCTATTATTGTTATCTTTATTAAATAATGATTTTAATTAAAATATAATTTAATAATAATAACTTATTATTCAATTACATTTTAATTTGACTCATTTCTCTAATAGTACTAATTATACTATTATTCATTTATATTTTCATTTAAACGTTACTATTTTTAATATTTTTTGTTTTTGTTATTAATAATACATTTTATTAATTTTGCTGTTAGTGTTAATAATAATTATTGTTATTATTAATTATAATAAAAATGCATTTAAATTACAATATAAAATGGTGATAATAGAAATAATAATAATTTATATATTATAAAATTAAATATTCAATTATATTTAATTTAAATAATTTCTCTATTAATAGCAATTTTATATTTACCATTATTATTTTTGTTGGTAATAACGACAACAACGATGATAATAATAAAATATATAATAATTATTTAAATTAAAATATAATTCATAATATTAATTATATGTATAACTTTTAATTATTATTGTTTTTATTGTTATTAGTTCATTTGTAATGTGTGAGTTGTAGCATAAAAGCATCATCAGGTGTTCATCACATGTTCCTCCTCAATAAGCGTATAAAAGCATCCCAGAATGCACCTGATGAATGCACAAAGTGAGAACAGACCTTGACAAATCATCCGTTTACCTTTTATGCTCAACACAATTCTCATACTTTCATTTGTCTTTTAATAGTTTTGATTAAATGCAAAAACACATTCATTTTCTCACGTGACAACACAATCATTAAACAAAGAAATAAGCAGAAGAAGGGTTAAAGATAAAGCCTTATGTCGAGGGGTTTTCATGCGCCACTGCACAATAATCCACACATCAGCACTTTAAGAGACTCGCTGCTCGGCTTAATTAGAAAGCGACCATTTATTACCCAGGAGATCAATTGGAAGAACACAGTCGTTTATCGAGAAACGAGCCGCTCATTCCAGCTCTTCGAGCTCCAGACTCACCGCTTCCTCGTCCTTGAGACAAAAGCCAATTAAAGACGGCGCAGACGAGAGGCAGAAGCACAGATGTGTTGAAAAGCTTTTAGACACACAGGATATTCTCACACATTAGCATAACGCTCTGAAACTCTCAAACCGTCACGCTCTTCAAAACACAGTAAAAATCACACCTGTGAGTCGATCTCCTGCCATCTTACAGCAACTGCATCATAACATCAAGTCAACATTATTTATTCACCATCATACATTTACATTTTTACATTTATACATGCTGTAATGTTTGAGCTAGAGGAATGTAATTCCATAAGTTGCTACTTTTAAAATTCTCTTTCATGTTCCACAGAAAAATAACAAGTTTGACTTTTCGGAGTTTTCACTTTCAAATTCGAAAAAGTGAACATTCCGAAAATTCTAACTCGTCATTTTTCAGGGTCTGTGCAGATTTTATGAAGGGTAATTTAAGACTTATTGAAGACCAAGTAACGAAAATTTAAGAAATAAATTGAAGGAACACACAATACATCAATATATTGTCACATGTCTGTCCTGTCTTGTGTTGCACATGGGTGTTTGTTATGTTGTGCCATGTGCTGTTTTGATTGTTGTTCCCTCCCCCTCGTTATCTGATTAGTGTTTGAGTTTCTCCACCTGTTCCCTTTTGATTTGTTCCCTTTATAAGTCTCCTCATGTTTGCAGTCTGTGTCGGTTCGTTGTATTGTCAGATGTTTCTCTGTTCCTGGTTGGTGTTCCCTATATTTCGTTACCCAGTGTTTGTTTCATGTTCATTTATTATGTTTTCCCCCTCGTGGGTTTTTGATTTGTGTTTGTTCTATTTTTTGTAAATAAACCTTCCTTGTTTGCACTTGAGTTCTCCCTATCCTTTTCCCGTTTCCACCGTGACATACATGTTCTCTAAATTTTAATTTATTAAGGAGAAACACTTCAAAGATTCAGAGTCAGTAAGAAATATCTGTTCTTCAAAAATCATTTTGCTTAAAACCACTAAAATATGGAAATAATTTTTACTGTTCCTTCTGATCAAACTGCAAAAAAGTGACGTTCTTCCTCATTATTTCTCTGTTTTTCCAGTACAAATATCTAAAGAGTCCTACATCAAGATACATTTACTTCAGATGCAAAATGACGAAATATGAAGTCTTAATTTGATTTTGATCAATTTCACAGAAAACAAGTGTTTATGCTTTAAACAAGAACAAATATCTGCCAGTGGACTCTACTTAATTTAGAGTTTTTGACAGATATTTGTTCTTGTTTTAAGCATAAACACTTTTTCAAGACTTAATTTTAAATTTGTGTCTTCTGTAAATGTATCTTAATTTAAACTTGTTTAGATATTTGTACTGTAAAACAGGACTGAGGAAAATATACATTTTTTGCAACACATGCAACATTTAACGCCATGGCTTTCTGCTCTGATTTAAGACCATTTTAAGGCCTTAATTTGTGACTTTAAGACTCCTAGAAAGCCTGTTTTTTCAATTTTTCTCTAACTAACCATGAAGATGTGGACAAATCATCAAAATGCAGAATATTATTACAGGATGTTCCAATGAAATCAGCTGGAAGCCAAAACATGCTGACCATTAAGAAGAGAACCCAAGTGCACACTATGATTTCAGGCCACATCCTGCGAGGCGTACAGATGTGTGTGTGTGTGTGTGTGTGTGTGTGTGTGTGTGTGTGTGTGTGTGTGTGTGTGTGTGCGCACACGCGCGTAGGGGGTCTATGAAATGAACAGTGTCAAAGGGAGGAAACGAGGCAGAAAAGCACTTTTTTTGAAAACGCAGAATGGTAAAGTACAAACTAGAGCAAAGTGACATTATACAAGCCTCAGGAAACGGCTCTGAATCAGGAACATACGAGTGTGTTCATCAGATGAACTGACCGGTCTCTGTGAGGTTCAGAAGTGTGCAGGAATACGGGTCTTCACGATCCTCTGGAGCGACGGCACAGCCATGTTCACCCACGATGAACTTCACCATCACCCTTTCAAATATAATAATAATCATCAATACATGATTCTGTAGTAAAATCACTCATTTGTGACACCGACTAGCAAGTGCAACACTACTAAGGGTGTAACGTCAAGTGTAATTTAATAGCTTTGAATACTGAATTTCATTGAATACAGAATTCATCACAGACGTGTGTTTATCGGTTATTTTACAGAGGCTTTGATTGTGTCACATCCATAGATTGTTAAAAGGTCGCATCCAATCAGAATTAAGAGTCTGCACGAGGTTTATAATGTAAATCTGTTTTTACACTGACAGTGGTGTAAAGTAATACTGTACTTCAGTATCTTTTTGGCTAATTTGTAGTTTGACGGAGTATCAAATATTTTAGCAACTTTTATTCTCGACTTGACTACATTTTTGAGTAAGTACATGTACTCTTTATTTCAATACTTTTCTGATGAGTAATCACTCATTGCATTCATTCATAGACAGTAAAAGAAATGGACACAGCGACCCCCTTGATTTCAACGGAGAAAAGTGAAGCCCATTAGAAGCACTCACTTCTCTGACTTTATGCCTCTATGTCCCCCCGATTGTCTCATAGACAGTAAAAGATTGCCTGCGAGCTTCTCCTCCTGTCTATACGGTAATTTCTCTACTGTGCGACAGAGAGTCGCGTGGTTATGACGCAATCGTTAGCCTATTTTTACAAAAATGGCTTCTACGGTGCCATAACGTAAGATACAAAGTAATGGAGCCTTTTATACATTGTCGTGTTTCTTTAGAAATAAATAATGGACAAATGAAGTCTTTGGACGCCTCAGATGTAAAGTTATTCGCTGTCAAAGTGACGCCAAAATGAATGGGAGTCAATGGAATGCTAACAGCAGGTGAAGTTCTGCTACAATGGCGGCTCCCGCAAGGCTTCAGTTTCCGGCTGATGGATTACCCCAGAGAATGTCTAATAAGGGGAGAACTTCCACTCTCGGTAAACTTCCGGCTTCTGAACTGGTTGCAGTTCCACTCTGACTCCATATGAGGGCGCTCACAGGACGAGTGCAGAATGAATGGAGGTCTATGGAGATATACCCTTCAAAATCCAATTTTCTCAGGATATAATTTTTTGTCTAGTAATTTGAATGTTGTATTCGAAAGGAGATGCAAAGAAATTACTCATTGCTGGATGTTAGATTTTTTTAGAGTCACTTATTTGTTTCAAAAGTCTTTTAAAATGTCAGTGACGTCATACACATCGTGCGGCCAGAGATACTGCTTTACGGCAATCCTTCAGTCACTTTGGTGCTTTCAGTTTTGTTGTTTTAAAAGACCACGCAGAAAATTTTTGACGAAAAAATTCAACTTTTGACCTATAAACCATGTTGAACTTGCAAAACCTACAATCAAATCTGAGATTTCTCAACGGCAGTCGGGTGAAAGAGACAAATTTAGCCGTCTAGCTCCATAGACTCCCATTCATTTTGCACTCATGGGGAACTTCCCCCCAGTGGAACTCTGGTGGAACTACAACCAAAATTAAATGCAAAAGGATTTAATAGGGAGTGACCAGGCTCTCCGTAGACAGGCTCTGATTAACCCCTAGATTTCATTTTGCACAGCACCTCACTTTTTCTGCATCAGTTTATTTCTGCTACAAACATGTGATATCGCCATCTACAGGGCATTGTCCGTTTTCTCACCCAGAATTGTCAACAAAGCCACTGAAGTGAATGCGAGTGCATTAGCAGGTCCTTGAGAATCGCAGGTGTTTCATGTAATCCAGCATGTCCGGTGCAATTAGGCTTTGATTATTTAATTTGACTTATTTATCTGTTATATCCAAGAGACCTTTTGAAGGATTTTGCTTTACTTATGCTCTTTCTGAGCGCTTGAGCTCAACTAAGGCCTCGTAGCCTAGACCTCGTTTACACTGCAGGTCTTGATGCCCTATTCTGATTTGTTGCCTATATCCGATTTTTTTTGACCGTCCGTTTACACGTTCTTTCAATTCTGACCCATATCTGATTATATGCTTGATGCTAGCTCTGCGATATATGCGAAGTTCGCCAACCATCAGCATGATTTTAAGGCGGAGGATGAAAAGAGCCATCATTGCAGCTGCGCATGTGCTTCAGTTATTGTGTGCGAGATTGATCTCAGGACTGTTATATATTATATTGTGTTAATATAATACTGTTATATTGTGTTAATATACAACACAATCTCATGAAAGTGCGTATCTAAATCTATACCACTCATTTTACAAAAAAAATTTTTTTGCGTGCATATGATAGGCCTACACACTGTAAACCCCTTGGGTAGGATTAGGGGTGTGTGGAGTGCGTGCGTGCGTATTACACGCCATAAAGTGCGTATCATATGCACGCAAAAACAATTTTTTGGCGTAAATGGCACGAGAAATAAAATTCGTGCTATATTTATGCACTTTCATGAGATCGTGGCGGGCTTTAACGAGGAGCAGTGGCTCTATGGCATAATGAGCAAGCCAACCTTTGATATGTTGTGTGTCACGTGTGTCCACACACACTCCTCTCCTACGACACTATCCGTCCCTTTCGCAGATGCGCGTCGGGGTTTCTCTTGCATTAAACCGCGGAGACTTTGCCTAATGCCTCAGAAAATCTGATCTGCATGTTTACATGACAGTCGCTTTGGCACATATCTGATTTATTTCCACATATGAACGAGGCCTGAAACCGATCTCGAAATATCTGAATGCAAGCGTTTTTTTCCTGTTTACACGGAACGCATCCGATCTGTGTCACATATGAGCAAAAAAATCGGAATTGGGTCACATTTCACTGACAGTGTAAACGAGGCCTTAGTCTTGAGTGTTTGTAGGCGTTTAAGAGGCTGTTGTGTCGACCTTGATTTATTGCAATAGTGAGGTTTTATTTTGATTTTCTAAAAATAAATGTGTCATTGCTCTCCTCACACAGGTTTCTTGTTTTCACTGGCATTTCTCTCAGGTGTAAAATACTTAAATACTGATTAAATCAGATCCAAGGCCCGGTTTCACAGACAGAGTTTAGATTAAACCAGGAATAGGCTTTAGTTCAATTAGGACATTTAAGTAGCTTTTATAAATGGGTCTTAGAAAAAAAAACATTCACCGTTTTCATCTTGAGACAAAACAATGGCACTTATAAATTTTAAGACACGCTTTCAGTTAAAACAGATCAAACATGCATTTTAGACTGAGACCAGACTCAAGCCTCGTCTGTGAAAGCGAGGATAAGACTTTTACTCATATTGGATCATATTATATTATATCATATCATATATTGGGATTGGTGACTTTCACGTTTTCACTGTAAGGTATCTGTACTTTCACTCAAGTATGGTTTTCAGGTACTCTTTACACCAGTCTGAACACTATACGTTTATTTGTTATTCATTATCTGATCTTTTGCATCGATTTTCAAATAAAAAGAGAAAATATTAAAGTCAGATTTTCAATTGTGATTTGTAAAGTATTTCATTCACTGACTAGATTATCCAACAGGCATATTCACATGGTTATAAAACATAATTACAAATTAAGTAATGAAAACATAAATAGAATTACATATTCACATATTTAAAAACATGAACAAATTAAATATTTAGTCGTATGACTGTAAAATTACAAATTAGTGACAACATTTTATTTATATATATATATATATATATATATATATATATATATATATATATATATATATATATATATATATATATATACACACTCACCTAAAGGATTATTAGGAACACCATACTAATACTGTGTTTGACCCCCTTTCGCCTTCAGAACTGCCTTAATTCTACGTGGCATTGATTCAACAAGGTGCTGAAAGCATTCTTTAGAAATGTTGGCCCATATTGATAGGATAGCATCTTGCAGTTGATGGAGATTTGTGGGATGCACATCCAGGGCACGAAGCTCCCGTTCCACCACATCCCAAAGATGCTCTATTGGGTTGAGATCTGGTGACTGTGGGGGCCATTTTAGTACAGTGAACTCATTGTCATGTTCAAGAAACCAATTTGAAATGATTCGAGCTTTGTGACGGTGCATTATCCTGCTGGAAGTAGCCATCAGAGGATGGGTACATGGTGGCCATAAAGGGATGGACATGGTCAGAAACAATGCTCAGGTAGGCCGTGGCATTTAAACGATGCCCAATTGGCACTAAGGGGCCTAAAGTGTGCCAAGAAAACATCCCCCACACCATTACACCACCACCACCAGCCTGCACAGTGGTAACAAGGCATGATGGATCCATGTTCTCATTCTGTTTACGCCAAATTCTGACTCTACCATCTGAATGTCTCAACAGAAATCGAGACTCATCAGACCAGGCAACATTTTTCCAGTCAACTGTCCAATTTTGGTGAGCTCTTGCAAATTGTAGCCTCTTTTTCCTATTTGTAGTGGAGATGAGTGGTGCCCGGTGGGGTCTTCTGCTGTTGTAGACCATCCGCCTCAAGGTTATGCGTGTTGTGGCTTCACAAATGCTTTGCTGCATACCTTGGTTGTAACGAGTGGTTATTTCAGTCAAAGTTGCTCTTCTATCAGCTTGAATCAGTCGGCCCATTCTCCTCTGACCTCTAGCATCAACAAGGCATTTTCGCCCACAGGACTGCCGCATACTGGATGTTTTTCCCTTTTCACACCATTCTTTGTCAACCCTAGAAATGGTTGTGCGTGAAAATCCCAGTAACTGAGCAGATTGTGAAATACTCGGACCGGCCCGTCTGGCACCAACAACCATGCCACGCTCAAAATTGCTTAAAGTTGCAGTAGGGAGTTTTGAGAAAATGTTGACTTAGCCTGAAAATTTGAACAAGCACAACTTCCAGGTCCAACCCCCTTGCTCTCTGCTGCGCTACAGCCCTCCCTCCACAGCTCCTCCCTCCACAGCTCCTCGCCCACAGCGGAGCCTGCCGTGAACGCGCAGGCTAGTAAACAGGACCACCGATGACGGCAGATTATAAACAATTATGGAACATTCACTAATAGGGACGAAACATCAACAATATGCTTTACATTGACTATGGCCTGAATGACAGTTTCAGTGCAGCTTCAAAGGGCTTTAAACGATACCAGACGATGAATAAGGGTCTTATCTAGCGAAACGATCGGTCATTTAAAAAATAAATAAAAAACTTTAAGTTTTATACGCACAAATGCTCGCCTTGCTCTGTTCTGTGATGCACGTTCGTGAGTCTCCTGTTTGAACTCGTTCATCAAAATGAACAAATCATTTTCGAATAATTTCGTTCGTTGAATGAACGAAATGACTCAGAAAAAAAGACTCGTTCGAAATGAACGAATCTTTTTGCGAGTCATTTCGTTCGTTGAATGAACGAAATGACTCGGAAAAAAGATTCGTTCATTTGGATGAACGCGTTCGAACAGGAGACTCACGAACGACGGTACGCGCTCGCGCTGTGCAAGAGAGGGGTGATCAGCGCGTACACGAGCGTAATTGACACTGCTAAGACATTCCTCCTGGCTCTGATTGGTTGTTTCTGACCGGGAGCGGTGTATTTCTGCAAATGGCAATAGGACCACAGGGAGGAGCCAGAGGAGCTCGATTTTTTCCACAGATTATCTGTCTCATATTCTACTGTCAGGAAATAATGACAGTTTTAACAAATATTTGTTTACAAAAGATACCTACTGGAGCTTTAAATCACCTTTCTTTCCCATTCTGACATTCAGTTTGGAGTTCAGGAGATTGTCTTGACCAGGACCACACCCCTAAATGCATTGAAGCAACTGCCATGTGATTGGTTGATTAGATAATTGCATTAATGAGAAATTGAACAGGTGTCCCTAATAATCCTTTAGGTGAGTGTATATATATATATATATATAAATATAATACCATTCAAAAGTTTGGAAGTTTTTGAAAGGAGTCTATTATGCTCATCAAGGCTGCATTTATTTGATCAAAAATACAGTAAAAAAACAGCAATATTGTGAAATATTATTAAAATTTCAAATAATGGTTTTTTATTTTAAATATACTTTAAAATATTATTTATTCCTGTGATCAAAGCTGAATTTTCAGCATCATTACTCCAGTCTTCAGTGTCACATGATCCTTCAGAAATCACTATAATATGATGTTGGAAACAGTTGTGCTGCTTAATATTTTTTTATAACCTGTGATATAAATGTGATATATATATATATATATATATATATATATATATATAGGGCTAGTACTGTGCAAAAGTCTAAGGCACGTTAGTATGTTCAATAGTTTCTTAAGTTCAAATGGTTTTAAGCAAGTTATTTTTATCTTTTGCTGCAGGAAATATCAGTTTACATCTCCAAACATTCATTTTGCCATTAATTGTAATAATCCAGTGAGATTTTTGTATGCACAAGCAGTCTGACAACAACTCAACATCGAGTCCGTCTGGGATTACATGAAGAAACTGAGACAGACTAAATCCAGAAGAACTGAGGCAACGCCTGAAGAAACCTAATGAGCTTTTGTTGGAATGATATTTAAATGTGGAATATTTTAATGATTTTTATAAGGTTCGATAAAGTTGTATCCTAGGCCTCAGATCAAGCAGCCAATAACAAAGCCTGATCTTCTACAGTAAATCACCATGTGAACAGAGTTGTAATGATACGTGCGGGACTGACCGTGTCCTGAAGTGCGGGTGATGTTTGATGTACCCCAGCCATGTGTCTCTAATGGCCTGCCGGAGCTCATAATGATGCCGAGCCGACAAAACGCCCACCAACACCTCATGCACAGCCTTCTGGTTGTCTAAAAATACAATATTTAACAGAAACACAATAATCAGCTGATATTCTCCGACACTGCATATGTTTGAAACATGTAAAAAGCTTTTCTGGCAGGTTGAAACACAGAAGAGATGAAAGTGTCTGGCAGCAGCGGCCCTTTGGATCCCCTAATGGTTTGTCACTTGTGTCCCATTTCACCATGTGTGACAAACATCAGAGTAAGTGTGTAATGTGCATCTGAGCCGACGTTGCCAGGTAAATCTCTCAGAGACTTCAATGAGATCTTTCTACACACATTCTTCTATTTGTATACGACTTTCAAATCCGATACCAATCACTAATGCAGGCTTCATGTAACGCAGAGCTGACAGTGATGATGTGCATTCACATCTCAACCCCCCAGAAATGAACATTACTGCTATTATAAGTCAGTTGATGCAAGCTGTTCTACATGCTTATGGAACTATAATGTGCAATGGTAAATGCATTGAGTATTAATGTTCTTATACACCGATTATTCATGCTTTAAATGCAGTCAACATTAAAGTTTTATATGCATTGGATGGTCTGTACATTATATTATGCATTAAGCAGTAATCGTTTCATATGAATTGAGCACTATCTCAGCATCATAAGAATTGAGCATTAATGCTATATAAGCAAAAAAGTATTAATGTTTTTTATGCATTGATCATTCATGTTCTACATGCATTTTGCATTAAGGTTACCTATGCATTAAATAAAATATTTATACATTATAGTAAATAGACAGATTTTAATAAGTATAGACCATTAATGCTCAATGGATAGTTATATAGTATTAGTAAAAATAGTAATTGTTCTAAATAAAATGTGCAATAGTTTTTATTTTTACTCATCGATTTTCTATAAGAATTGAGCATTAATGTCCTATAAGCAGAGTATGATTTTTTATGCACTGATCATTCATGTTCGAATCTACATTCATAGAATGTGCATTAAAGTTCCATGTGCATTGAACATTAATATTTCATACATTAGATAGGAATAGATAGATATATTATTTATACCATTAACGCTCAATGTATGGAACTTTAATTTATATATATAGTAATTAATCTATATAAAACGAGCATTAGTTTATGCAGTCAGCATCTGAGTTTATATGCATTTTTTTTTCTAATAGAATTGAGAATATGCACTTTTTATTTTATCTTTACACGTTCAGTTAAGTGGTTATTTTCTAAATAACCTGAGCACCAAGTTTCTATATGCCTATATGCATCAGCTTCATAAGAACTGATTAATACAGACTTGCTTGTATGCATGTGTTAATTCTTCTATAAGCGTTTATAAAAGAATCCTCCTTATGCGTCCAGGATGTGTCGAATGCAGAGGTCACACCAAAAACACGTACTCTTCAACACAAACTGTCATGCCTACATTTAACAGTGGGAACAGAATAAGAGACAGTAGAGAAGTTTCAGCCCAGCTGAGCGGTACCTGCAGAACTGAAGCCCAACAGCAGCGCGGTTCTGTCGGTCCAGCCGAGCCAGTGGAGCAGAACCGCGAGAACACACGCAAACAGCGCCGCCGCGGAGCTTCTCATGGACGGACCGAAGCGTAACCGCTCAGACCCGTTACTGAACACACCAGCGGCTCGAACCGCATCGCGGAGTTCTGAAGAGTCTCGGACGCGCTCGCGTCATGTCTAACTGCGCGCTGATGACGACACGGCTCGGACAACCAATAGGAGTGCAGCGGTTGACGCGCTGTGCCTTCTGGGAAAAGTAGTTTTATTAAAATAAGCGCTGTAATTCATGTTTTTATTTTTTTTAAATCATCATTATTATTTAATTTTATTTAATATTCAACAATATTATTGATCTGCCTGCATTGACACCGTTTAATAAGAACTGAACTGAGTTGGACGATGACATCACGGTTTTCTCCAGAGCGGTTATATATAATGTATAGGCCTGGCCTAGCTATATATAAACTAAATTAATAACTTTTTTATAACAAAAATTAAACATCACTGGACTTACTTAAGCTGGACTGTGACGCGATTTTCTTCTGGAAACAAACTTTGTTGCATTATTTTCCTGTTGTCTCTGTAAAGCTGCTTTGAAACAATCTGTATTGTAAAAAGAGCTATATAAATAAAAGTGACTTGACTTGATTTATTTTATTGCAGGAAAAGAAACACTGCATTGAAATACAATAGCATAAAGGCGAAACCTCAGTAAGAAAGATATGATCATAATTCTTAAGAAACGTGTTATTCTTATTGTTATCAGTGATATTTTACAATAAGAGAAATCTCAGCAAGAAAGACATCAAATCTATAGGCAAAATCTTGAGAAACTTGTTTTTGTGAATAAAAAAAATGTACAGTGATGAACGCTGTGATTCAAGTTTTCCTGAACTTGCAATGACTATTAGCCTACGTCATGTTAGTGACTGCCTTTTTTTGCTGTTGATTTTGATTTGGTAAATGATAATTGTAACAAAAATAATTATGAGATATAAAGTCAAAATTATAACATACAAAGTCATAATTATAATATAAAAAGTCGAAATTATGTCAAAGCCATACTTATAATATTACAAGTTGAAATTATGACGCAAAAAGTCAAACTTTCGAGATAAAGTCATTGCTGACTTACAAGCCCATGGGCAGATAGATATAATATATTAGAAATAACTAATGCTCTCGAAATATTCATGTTTTAGTCTCATTTCTGAATCACGAGATGATTTTTTTCGATTGTTAACAACTTTTACAGTTACACTTTTGTATTCATAAGAAAAAAACGTCTGAAATATATAACGTAAATACCAAGATTCTCATGAATTTATTTCCTATAATAATTTGTCAATATAGTACACAATTTCAATGCAATGCTCTGTTACGCCACTAGGTGTCTCCCTCGACCACAATATTACTGTGTGACGTAGGCAGCGCTGTCATCTTAAAGGGACAGTTCACCCAAAAATGAAAAATATCCGTCGTCATTGATTCACCCTCAAGTTGTCCAATCCTGTATGAGTTTCTTTTATCAGCTGAACACAAAATAAGATATTTTTAAAGAATATTGGTAACCAGACAGTTGACAGTAGCCAATGACTTCCATAGTAGGAAAAAAAAAATACTATGGAAGTTAATGAGGCCCATTAACTGTTTGATTACCAACATTCTTCAAAATATCTTCTTTTGTGTTCAACTGATCAAAGAAACTCATACAGGTTTGGAATAAACTGAGTAAATGATGACAGAATTAGCATTTCTGGGTGAACTGTCCCTTTAACATGAGTAAGTATTCTACTTTACAAAATGCACAAACAAATCAAATCATCAAGCACCATCATTCTTACATTGCAAGCACACTAAATACTGAATGCAGACCGTTTTAAAATGTTTATTAATTTGTACACCTGCACAGATCTACACATTCAGACTTCTAAAAGAGAAAAGTGCAGAAAAGCACCAACAAATCCATACATTTAGGCATTGATTCAATTACAAGGTATCTCAAAGTTCTAATATTTAAATAGGGTAATCAGTCCATGCAAGTTATGGTTTTATAATAATAATAATAATATTTAAAAGATCATTTACAGTTTGGGGTTCATCTGTACTCCAGTTCTGTAGAAATCAGCTGGACTCTCCTGAAACCCAACAAACCCTCGTTCTCATCGAACACGTGGAGCATTAGCGGAATATAAAAGTAAATGTTTAAGCGTTTTGAACACTGCGTCATTTTTAAATACCAACCCTACACAAACACTCTTTATTTCTCTTAATGTAAAGGCTATCTCATGCAACATTAGCATCTCAAATATACATCTGTGCACTTTAAAGTGGATCTTCTCCAGATGCCAGAAGACCCGTCCACCCTACACACACTTTAAAGGGGCTTTAATACACTTACACAAGCAACACCTCAATCAGGTGCTGTGCATTAAATATAATAACACTTGGTCTTGTATAAGTTAGCAAAGACTAGGCTAAAATACAGTGATATAAAGAAAAACATTTGACATTGTGCTTTTTTTGTTTGTTTTGAATAGGAAAAAGCCTGTGAAATAACAGTGTAGAGGAACACGCCATAGTCACAGTACTTGGCACTCAGAAACCACCTTTCTATATGAGCGGGCACACACGTGCACACACTCACACACACACTCACGTGACACACGCATGCATGCATGCATACACACTCATTCACACACACACACACATACACACACACACACACACACACACACACACACACACACACACACACACACACACTCACGTGCACACACGCATACACACACAAACACACACTCACTCACTCACTCACTCACCTCACACACACGCACACACACTCTCTCTCTCACGCACGCACGCACGCACCCACACACACACACACACACTCTCTCTCAGACACACTCTCTCACTCACTCAGACACACACGCACAAACAAACAAACACTCTCACTCACTCACACACACCTACACACACACTCTCTCACTCACTCAGACACACACACACACACATACACACACACTGACCCACTCTCTCTCTCTCTCTCTCACACACACACACACACACACGCACGCACGCACACACACACTCTCTCACTCACTCAGACACACACACACACACATACACACACACTGACCCACTCTCTCTCTCTCTCTCTCTCTCTCTCACACACACACACACACACACACACGCACGCACGCACACACACACACACACACACAGGCTCTCCGTTTGGCATTTCGACACAGGTCTTGCTGTTTAAATCAGGACAGGCAAAACAACTGAAAAGCTCTTGTGACACAAACGCAGTGTTTGTAAGGCCATTCAGAAGTGAGGGAATCATCATCGTGTGTGAGTGACTGAGGGAAGCTCGAGTTCAGTGCATCTTTTCATTCAATAAAAGCTCAAATTCAATGAAATGCTTTAAATCTAATTTTACTCAATTTAAATGCGACGTGTGTCATTTCTTTAATACATACGTTTTTGTAATCATATTGCGTAGTTGTGCTCGTAGTCAATTTTTTTATTTGTGATAACACAAAACAGGCCAAATTATGCGACATCATTCTTCTGCTTCTGTCATGCAGAGAAATGATGAGCGCATGCAAAAACAAGAGAAAACCAATGAAATATTAACTGATGATGTCGTAGTCAATGTTTGCTTTTGTTTTTCTATGCATTTTTTGTCATAGTAAAATAAAAGCTGTAGCTGTCGTTTGCCAAATAAATTCTGTCAGATAAATCCCTCAACCAAGTTTAGTTAATAATTATTTTCCTCATATTTTGATGGTTTAAAAGCAAATATCCCCTTTCACTTTTGGCCACTACTGTACAAGCCAGTGATTTGTAGGTTGATTTCCATTAAAAAAAAAGTGTGATTTTCCCGTTTTGCAATTCCGAAATGACACACTTCAGCTTTAAATATCCACTGTACGAGCGTGAAGTCTCCAAATAACTCTGTGATAAAGAGGAAAATCATGTGATCTCACAGGAACTCTAGTTAGTCCGACTGATCATAAAACATCCGTATCAATCCCTCATCCCAACATATCCCAGAAATCAGCAGGAGGATTACTGATGAACGCTGTACCGATTCAGAATCGATTTCTCAAGAAAACTCTTCAGTTTCAAAAATATTAATGAATATTCCTGTTCTGGTCATCACAATGTTATTTGGAAACTGGATAAGATTTGATTCGCTTAAGCTGAAAAAATGCTTGATACAAAATATCTTAAAAAATGGGAATCACTCAAATACAGATTCATGACAAGTCAAAAGTTTGGACACGTCTTTATCATTTCTTACGCTCTTCAAGGCCGCATTTATTTGATCAAAAAATATTAAATATTATTACAATTTTAAATAAATGTTTTCTATGTGAATATTTTTTAAAATGCAATTTATTCCTGTTATGCAAAGCTGAATTTTCAGCAGGTTAAATTCAATGAAATGCAAATCTAAAGCAAACTCGTTCTTTATTATGACTATTATTCAAAAACAGAAAATAGTCAAGGAATGAAACCTATGAAATAACCAGGATTGATATAGTGATCAAAGCAAAACTCTCTTCGTTATTGTCGACTTCATCCTTTTAAACATGCTTTTATTTCCCTCTCCACTCCAAAAGTTTTATGTTTCAATCACATTTTGTTTTGCAAACAAATGCATTCATAGTCACAATTTACTAACAATTTCAATAATTAATGCACAAGCTTTTTTTTTTTTTTGAGTGTGTCCAAACCTTTGACCAGGCAGTGCATATCAAACACAGCTTTGTTTAATAAAAAAAGTCTAAATAACATTATAAAACACCCCCCCGTCAGGCCTTCACATCCTGAAATGAGGCGAAATGAAACGCACACACACACACACACACACACACAATCTCTCTCATCCCATAAGCAGTGAGAAAGGCTGTTCTCTAATTACGAAGCAATAACAAACCTAGTAAACGAGACATGAGACGCTCTGACTGGGTTGCCAGTTAATTGACTCCCTCCCGAACCCCCCACGGGTCCAGGAGTGATGGAGCATCAGGAGCTCGAGCTCAGACTCAGCTCGACGTGTAAAGCTCACGGCAGGACCTGTTCCTCAGAGGATGGTGCAGAAGAACTTCTTCTCCCTGAAGGGGTTTTCTGAGGCCGGGACGGGGACGATGAGCGGATCCTCTCGTATGTGTGCGTCACAGTACGCCATCAGATCCGCCGCCGCCTTCGACACCTGACACACAAAGACCATCAGCTGACCATTCTGACCAACAAAACTACCTGTATTTCAGCAAAACATGCAGTCAAAATTCTGAAATATTATTAGCATTTAAAATAGCTGTTTTCTATGTGAATATATAGTAAAATGTAATTTATTCCTGTGATCAAAGTTGAATTTTCAGCATCATTATTCCAGTCTTCAGTGTCACATGATCCTTCAGAAATCACTATAATATGATGATGTGATGCTCAAGAAACATTTATGATTATTATCAGTGCTGAAAACAGTTGTGCTGATTCAGATTTTTGTGGAAACTGTGATTTCCCCCCTATTTTTAAAAATAATAATAATTATTATTATTATTATTAAATCCACTATATTAATAAATGTTTTACATATTTCTTATTCTCACCAATAATAATAATTATTATTATTATTAAATCCATTATAATATATAATACATATTTATTATTATTATTGACGCCTTTATAAATATTATAAACATTATAAATCATCATAATTATTATTATTATTATTATTATTATTATTATTATTATTATGTCTATTATAGTAATAATAATAATAATAAGTATTATACCCTACATGTTTATTAATATTTGGTATTATAAATAATAATAATAATAATAATAATAATAACAAGTATTATTATTAAAGCCATTATGATAACAAGTATTTTAAACATTATAAATAAAAAATAACAACAACAATCAAGAAGAATCACCATCATAGTTATTTTATTATTATTAAATCCATTATAATAATAAATATTATCATCTATTGTCTATTAAAATAACAAATATGATACATGTTAATTAATATTTAGTATTAAAAAATAATAAAACTATTTAAAAATTAAATAATTACTAGTATTATTATTAAATCCATCATGATAATAAATATTATAAACAATAACAACAACCATCAAGATATATAGTTATTTTATAATTATTAATGTTATTAAATACATCATAATAATACACATTACACATAGTTATATTTAAACAATTGCTATTTTATTAATAATAATATTTGTTGTTGCTGTTGTTGTTGTTGTTATTATTATGTTTTTCCCCACATCATATTACAATGCTCTGATCCAGGACACTGTAGTTCAGCGGACACACATGAATATGAATATGTATTCAGCATTCAGCATGTAGATCTGTGTAATAAACCACATGAAGGGATCAGCATTACAGGAGAATGAACAGCCGACGGACACTTTCATTTCCAGAAACCTGACAGAGAAAACAGTGTTTCTGACGGCTGGACAATCTCTGCAAAGACCAAAAAACAAGTTTGAAAGAGGACGATTTTAGTCTGCAAATGTCACGCTGCATAAACATGCCAAAACATGACATTTATCACAGTCCATAATGTTCACCGCTGTTTCTAGATCCCTCTGTAGAATAAAACAAATGGGCTCTTTCTGATATCAAAAAGTCAGATAAAACTATTAATTTCTTTTTAAGTTCGTTTATTCATTATTTATATTATTCAACAATGTTTCACTTAAAAAAAAACAGCACTCTGAAATATCCATCCATCGGTATTAAAAAATAATTGAGAAAAGTTATTAAATATGTATATATTTTTTTATCTGATTTGCTGGCAATACCGCTAGTTGAACGCTAGGTGGCGCAATGGGATCATTTTTATTACACAAAAACGCAACCAGCTCGAACTAAAAATCGAATTAAACAGAATACTTAAAGTGCATTATTTGTTGTTGACCAAAACTCAATTATTTCAAGCGTTCAGGAATACAAATAACGATCTTGCATTGCGATATCTTCGCGTGTTTTGTTCACAAAAAAAAAAAATTGTATTAATATTTACACACTTAAGATATATGTTGTGTAACATGATCATTACTCACTGACTTGCAAGTTTTGTTTACTTTCCTACACTGGAAAATTAGCTTTTTCGTAGCGTTTTTTGTTTTAGGTGTGAGAAACCCTTGAACCCTTGATTCAGTGCTTGAGTGAATTGTCCGAATGAATCAGATTGAATCATGAATCATTTCAGACCACCCCGTTTGACCGTTAAAAAGAACCAATTAAAATGAGCGATCTATGCGCGATTCTAACCAGGAGAAAACACACACTACATGATGGCTGAAATATCAAGGTAAATGATTTTTAGGTCAACATACAGTAATTTATCAGTAATACAAAAATATATCAGTAATGTTTTACAGGTATTTCACTAACGTTATAACTTAATAAAGTAAGTGGCCACGGGTTTATGGTTCTTTTGGCTCTTTGAAGGTCAGTTCATTTGAAACCTTGTAAAAACACTGAACTTATCTGAGGGAAATGAAACTATAACATGGTCAACAAACCTGGAATTGAAATGGTATACATATTTATTAACTCATTTTGTCAAGTCAAGCGCTTTCTACAACAATAGCCTACAGACTGATTCAAAGCAGCTTCACAGTAATAAACAGGAAAATAACTGCTTCAATGATGCAAACGTCATCAAATATAAGACAAATTTAAATTCTGTTGTACAGAAGCTCTGAAAGACAATAGTATAATAATTCAGCTCAAGTCAGTTCAGTATTGATTCAGTTCAGTTCAATAACTGTAAAGTTCATGAATTATGAAACAAATTCTACAGACGAAAATAGTGTCATTAACCGAGTCAGTCCAATATTGATTCAGTTCAGTTCAATAACTGTAAAGTTCATAAATTATGAAACAAATTCTACAGATGAAAATAGTGTCATTATTAACCGAGTCAGTCCAATATTGATTCAGTCCAGTTCAATTACTGTAAAGTTCATCAATTATGAAACAATTGGTTCTAGAGATAACTGTGTCGATGTTGCAAAGTCAATCAATTATGAAACAAAGTCGATTTAGCTATATTGCAGAAGACAATAGTGTCATCATCCAGTTCAATTCAGTTAAAATTTTATTCTCATTTGATCCATTAATATGAACACTTTATTTTCAAATCTATTCTATACCTATTAAAACTTTGTTTTTTTTACTTATTACTTACTTTAGTTTGACTAAACTGGGAAGGGTCATAGCACTTACATATTGTTGTCCTATTGTTAGTTGAATGCTTCTATTGTTCTCATGTGTAAGTTGCTTTGGATAAAATGATTAAATGTAAATAGTTTGAGTACATTCAAATCATTAAGTGTCTTAAAACCCAGAAATGTGTTTATCAGCAGAGCCTGATCGATGTGAGAGCAGATGATGAAGATGATGAGAGACGCAGCTGTCGAAGGGGAAGCGGTGTGTTTCAGAGGTGTGTGTGACGCTCACAGCCAGATGGTGCAACAAACACACATCACACTCAACAAACAAACTACATTTCCCTTCTTCTCGCTCCTGGAGTGCAGTGGAAAACTAATATCGATGTACCATAAAAAGTCGAAATAACACAGTACTATTATATAAGGCAGGGTTTCCTAAACTCAGGAGGTTTGCCAGTTAATGAAAAGATAATAAATTAATTAAATCATAAAAATGTAAAATTAAAAAAAAAATCCCTAATATACACAACAGGTCAAAATGTTAGAATACATTTTTTTAAATGTCTCTTCTGCTCACCAAGGCTCAGTCATTTATAATGTTACAAAAGATTCTATTTCAAATAAATTCTGTACTTTTTAACTTTATATTCATCAAAGGATCTTGAAAAATAAAATGTGTCACAATTTCCACAAAAATATGAAACATGAGGAGTTTGTACACAGGAGGAGTGTGTATGGGAGGAGTGTGTTCAGCAGGAGTGTGTACAGGAGGAGTGTGTACAGGAGGAGTGTGTACAGGAGGAGTGTGTACAGGAGGAGTGTGTACAGGAGGAGTGTGTACAGGAGGAGTATGTACGGGAGGAGTGTGTACGGGAGGAGTGTGTACAGCAGGAGTGTGTACAGCAGGAGTGTGTACAGCAGGAGTGTGTACAGCAGGAGTGTGTTCAAGTCAAGTCAAATATATTTATATAGCGCTTTTCACAATACAGATTGTATCAAAGCTGCTTCACAGTATCAATCAAAACAACTTAACAATGTTTGTTTATTACTGGAAAAAAGACATTCAAGTTTGGTAGAGCTGATCAATGGTATGATTGGTTAATTAATTTGAATATCCCCAACTGAGCAAGCCAAAGGCAACAGTGGCAAGGAACCGAAAAACTCCATCCAGTGACCTAATGGTGTCCTAACACCCCATCAGATGACCCAATGGAGAAAAAAAAACCTTGGGAGAACCCAGGCTCAGTCGGGGGCCAGTTCTCCTCTGGCGTTTATGAACTAGAGGCCGAATTTACAGTAACTGTAAGATAAAATATTTATATGAATGCCTGACTAAATAGATGCGTCTTCAGTCTAGTTTTAAACTGGGAGAGCGAGTCTGAGCTACGAACAATATCAGGAAGGCTATTCCAGAGCTTCGGAGCTAAATGGGAAAATGCTCTGCCTCCTTTGGTGGATCTGGATATCCTAGGAATGACCAGAAGCCTCGAATTTAGTGATCTTAAAGAGCGCGATGGATTGTAAGGCGATAGAAGATCCGTTAAATAGACTGGAGCTAAACCATTTAGAGCTTTATAAGTCAAAAGCAATACCCTGTATTTAATACGGAACTTTATAGGTAACCAATGAAGTGATGATAAAATCGGTGTTATATGATCATATTTTCTTGATCTAGTAAGAACTCTAGCGGCTGCATTTTGGACTAACTGTAGCTTGTTTATTGAAGATGCAGGACAACCAGCTAATAAAGCATTACAGTAATCTAGTCTCGAGGTCATGAATGCATGAACTAACTTTTCTGCATCAGAGACTGATAGCATATTACGTAGCTTAGCAATGTTTCTAAGGTGGAAAAAGGCAGTTTTTGTAACATATGAAATGTGCTTTTCAAAAGACAGGTTGCAGTCTAATGTAACACCCAGGTCTTTTACTGTAGAGGATAAAGTAACAGGGCATCCTACTATGTTAAAGTCGTGCTGTGAAAGGTTTTGTGGACGGTTTTTAGAACCGATAAGTATTACCTCTGTCTTGTCTGGATTTAATAAAAGAAAATTACGCGTCATCCAATCTTTTATATCTTTAACACAATCTGTCAATTTGGATAATTTAGCGTATTCATCTGGCCGTGATGAAATATATATTTGAGTGTCATCAGCATAACAATGGAAACTAATTCCAAGTTTCCTTAGAATATTACCAAGTGGCAGCATATATATTGAGAATAATAAAGGGCCTAACACAGATCCCTGCGGCACTCCATAGTTTGCCGAAGTTATAATCGATTTTTCTCCATTTAAGTAGACGAAATGGTAGCGGTCAGATAAGTATGACCAGAACCAGCTTAGTGCTTGTCCTTGAACACCAGTGTAATTTTGTAGTCGATCTAAGAGTATTGTGTGATCTATAGTATCGAACGCAGCACTAAGATCAAGTAAAACTAGTACTGAGATACAGCCTTGGTCCGAAGCTAAAAGTAAATCATTTGTGATTCTAACAAGCGCAGTTTCAGTGCTATGATGTGGCCTGAATCCAGACTGAAACTTTTCATAGATGTCGTTTTCTTGCAAGAAAGAGCCGAGTTGAGCGGACACAACTTTTTCTAATATTTTTTATATAAATGGAAGATTCGAAATGGGTCTGTAATTTGCTAGGTTATTTGGATCTAATTGTGGTTTCTTAATAAGAGGTTTTATAACTGCCAGCTTGAACTTTCTTGGAACATGACCTAAAGATAAAGATGAATTAATAATATTGAGAAGAGCCTCTTCCACTATAGGTAACACTTCTTTCCGTAGTTCAGTTGGTATAGGATCTAATAAACATGTTGTTGTTTTAGATGAAGTGATACGTTTATTTAACTCTTTTTGTTCTATGGTTGTAAAGCATTGTAATTGTTCTTGCGGGGTGATAATTGCGGCCGAATTATAAGGCGCGAGCAAAGATCGAACGTTTACGATTTTGATTCTGATGCTTTCAATTTTCTCGGTGAAGAAGTTCATGAAATCATTACTACTAAACTGTAACGAGGTATTTTGTTCAGACGACGTCTGTTTATTTGTTAGTCTAGCCACGGTATTAAATAAAAACCTTGGATTATTTTGGTTGTTTTCTATTAATTTGCTGAGGTGCTCAGCCCTGGCCGTTTTAAGTGCCTTTTTATAAAGTGACATACTGTCATTCCACGCGATTCTAAAGACCTCTAAATTAGTTTTTTTCCATTTACGCTCTAAATTACGGGTTTCTCTCTTTAAAACATACGTTGTATTATTGTACCATGGTGCTATACTTTTTTCTCTGACCTTTTTTAATCTAATGGGTGCAACAATATCCAATGTTCTAGAGAGAATGGTGCTCATAGTGCTAGTTAGTTCGTCTAATTCATCTGTTTGTTTGGGCAGCAGCTGAGACAGATCAGATAAACTATTTGAGAAATGATCTATGGTGGATGGAGGAATTGTTCTACCTGGTCGATAACGTGGCGCAGCATGACATATTACAGCAGTGCGTAATATGCAAGTTACCAAGTAGTGGTCAGTGACATCATCACTTTGTGGAATGATATCTATATCGGTTGGATCGGTTCCATATGATATAATTAAATCGAGTGTATTATTAAGACGATGAGTTGGTTTAATAAATTTGTAAACGGAGCCCCTAACGCATCATTTAAATTATCTACGTGTATGTTAAAATCTCCAACAATTAATGCTTTATCGACGTTGACCAAAAGATCTGATAGAAAGTCAGCAAACTCTTTTAGGAAATTGGCGTAAGGCCCTGGAGGTCTATATACGGTAGCCAATGCTAGAGATAATAGGGATTTTTTTCTTACATCTAAGAGCGTAACATTTAGCACAATCACTTCAAACGAATTAAACCTATGACGAGTTTTCTGAGTAACATTAAGGATATCTCTGTAGATTGTTGCAACACCGCCGCCACGACCGATCAGACGGGGCTCATGCTTATAACAGTATCCTGGCGGAGTAGACTCATTTAGACCGAAATAATCATTTGGTTTAAGCCAGGTTTCAGTAAGGCACAGAACATCGAAATTATTATCTGTGACCATTTCATTTACAATAACCGCCTTAGGTGTGAGCGATCTAATGTTTAGAAGACCTAGCTTTAGAAATTGTTTTTGTTCACTAATAGCGAGATTTTTTGTTTTAATAACAATTAGATTTTTTCTAGATCCCGCAGTAGATTTATTATTTGATCTTAGTAAACGAGGAATAGACACAGTTTCTATACAATGTTCTACACTAGTATTAATATCAATTAAATTGGTGCAGTAGAGACTGTGATTTGGATTTTTGGTTACTAGTCAAATGGTATTTAACATCTTGGAGATGTTATCCGACAGAAGATCTGCCCCGATTCTACTTGGGTGTAAGCCATCAGCGCGGAAGAGCCTTGGTCGCTCCCAAAACAGATTCCAATTATTTACAAAAATCAGTTTCTGCTCATTGCACCATGACAATAACCATTCATTTAGCGCGAATAATGTACTGAACTTTTCATGCCCTCGTCGGTACGTAGGAAGCGGTCCAGACACAATAATCAATGTTTCAGGCGATGTGCTGCGTACCGTATCGATAAGGCTCCTGAAGTCTTTCTTCAGAACCTCCGTCTGTTGCAGCCTAATGTCGTTAGCTCCCGCGTGCAGCACAACAGCTCCGAAGCACTCGTCACCGTTCAAGATCTCAGTTACCCGCGCAGTGATATCGAGAACACGAGCACCAGGAAAGCAGTGACTGTGCACCCTACTTTTACCTAACGTAGTGTGGACGTGTCGGACGGTGGAATCGCCGATGATCACAGCATCGCGTTCCGTTTCGCGAAGAGGGGACAAACGGTTCTGAGTGGAGATCTCGAAAACCGGGAGGGGCGAAAAGATTCTTGTCCTGGCTCGCGGCTTCCACGGAACCACCCAGGCATCGTGGTGGTGTGTTGGAGCCGGAGTGAATGAAATCATGGCTGATCGTGACCTGGACACTCGGGACCAATGCTGAGAAACGCACGGAGTAGACGAGGTCGGCATCAGCGGGTTACTAACGTTAATCACTGATCCGTGTGCATCAGCGCGTGATGTTTCAAGAGCTAAACGCCGGTCTCTCAGCTCAGCTTGTCTCTCTAGAAGGTCACGGATCTGCTTTTCTACAGCTTCTAATTCAGACTGCACCGCGAGCAAATCAGATTTGTTCTCATCTGCACCAAAAGGTAGATAACATACACCTCATATATTCGCCATTTTAACAGATGGACAGTAAGTTAGCAATGATGCAACCAGTGATGCTATTTATATTTATATTAATTTATGACTCAAGTCTTGGGTAAAAACCGTCTTTGTAGTGGTATGGGTGTAATGTAGACGCACGATAGACGGTAAAACAAACAAACTCACAGCAGTCAACGAGGCTGACAAAAGCAGTCGATCGCAGGGCGAACAGCAGTGAAGCGGTGTCTCGCTCTACGACCAACAACCAATGTTCAAACCGTATTTGCGGTTCCAGCCGTATAATGGATTGAGACGTGTCTGGCCAACAGTCCGAGTTGTAATTATGAGTTAAATGATGGTTCAGAACAGAATAAAGAGAGAAATAAGGAAAAACAGAAGGAAATACGAAGCTAATACGAGGCTTAGACAGCCACGACGCAAACAAACTCACAGCTCACAGCAGGCAGCGAGGCGGACAAAACCAGGAGTATGTACGGGAGGAGTGTGTACAGGAGGAGTGTGTACAGGAGGAGTGTGTACAGGAGGAGTGTGTACGGGAGGAGTGTGTACAGGAGGAGTGTGTACAGGAGGAGTGTGTACAGGAGGACTGTGTTCAGCAGGACTGTGTTCAGCAGGAGTGTGTTCAGCAGGAGTGTGTTCAGCAGGAGTGTGTTCAGCAGGAGTGTGTTCAGCAGGAGTGTGTTCAGCAGGAGTGTGTTCAGCAGGAGTGTGTTCAGCAGGAGTGTGTTCAGCAGGAGTGTGTTCGGGAGGAGTGTGTTCGGGAGGAGTGTGTTCAGCAGGAGTGTGTTCAGCAGGAGTGTGTTCAGCAGGAGTGTGTTCGGGAGGAGTGTGTTCGGGAGGAGTGTGTTCAGCAGGAGTGTGTTCAGCAGGAGAGTGTACAGGAGGAGTGTGTACAGGAGGAGTGTGTTCAGCAGGAGTGTGTATGGGAGGAGTGTGTTCAGGAGGAGTGTGTACAGCAGGAGTGTGTTCAGCAGGAGTGTGTACAGAAGGAGTGTGTTCAGCAGGAGTGTGTTCGGGAGGAGTGTGTTCGGGAGGAGTGTGTTCAGCAGGAGTGTGTTCAGCAGGAGTGTGTTCGGGAGGAGTGTGTTCGGGAGGAGTGTGTACAGGAGGAGTGTGTTCAGCAGGAGTGTGTACGGGAGGAGTGTGTTCAGCAGGAGTGTGTACGGGAGGAGTGTGTTCAGGAGGAGTGTGTACAGCAGGAGTGTGTTCAGCAGGAGTGTGTACAGAAGGAGTGTGTTCAGCAGGAGTGTGTTCGGGAGGAGTGTGTACGGGAGGAGTGTGTTCAGCAGGAGTGTGTACGGGAGGAGTGTGTTCAGGAGGAGTGTGTACAGCAGGAGTGTGTTCAGCAGGAGTGTGTTCAGCAGGAGTGTGTTCAGCAGGAGTGTGTACAGGAGGAGTGTGTACAGGAGGAGTGTGTTCAGCAGGAGAGTGTACAGGAGGAGTGTGTTCAGCAGGAGTGTGTACGGGAGGAGTGTGTTCAGGAGGAGTGTGTACAGAAGGAGTGTGTTCAGCAGGAGTGTGTTCGGGAGGAGTGTGTACGGGAGGAGTGTGTTCAGCAGGAGTGTGTACAGGAGGATTGTGTACAGGAGGAGTGTGTACAGGAGGAGTGTGTACAGGAGGAGTGTGTACAGCAGGAGTGTGTTCAGCAGGAGTGTGTTCAGCAGGAGTGTGTTCAGCAGGACTGTGTACAGGAGGAGTGTGTACAGGAGGAGTGTTCAGCAGGAGTGTGTTCAGCAGGAGTGTGTTCAGCAGGAGAGTGTATAGGAGGAGTGTGTACAGGAGGAGTGTGTTCAGCAGGAGTGTGTACGGGAGGAGTGTGTTCAGCAGGAGTGTGTACGGGAGGAGTGTGTTCAGGAGGAGTGTGTACAGCAGGAGTGTGTTCAGCAGGAGTGTGTACAGAAGGAGTGTGTTCAGCAGGAGTGTGTTCGGAAGGAGTGTGTACGGGAGGAGTGTGTTCAGGAGGAGTGTGTACAGGAGGAGTGTGTACAGGAGGAGTGTGTACAGCAGGAGTGTGTACAGCAGGAGTGTGTTCAGCAGGACTGTGTGCAGGAGGAGTGTGTACAGGAGGAGTGTGTACAGGAGGAGTGTGTACAGGAGGAGTGTTCAGCAGGAGTGTGTTCAGCAGGAGTGTGTACAGGAGGAGTGTGTTGTACAGGAGTGTGTTCAGCAGGAGTGTGTTCAGCAGGACTGTGTGCAGGAGGAGTGTGTACAGGAGGAGTGTGTTCAGCAAGAGTGTGTACAGGAGGAGTGTGTACAGGAGGAGTGTGTACAGGAGGAGTGTGTACAGGAGGAGTGTTCAGCAGGAGTGTGTTCAGCAGGAGTGTGTACAGGAGGAGTGTGTTGTACAGGAGTGTGTTCAGCAGGAGTGTGTTGTACAGGAGTGTGTTCAGCAGGAGTGTGTTGTACAGGAGTGTGTACAGCAGGAGTGTGTTCAGCAGGAGTGTGTTGTACAGGAGTGTGTTGTACAGGAGTGTGTACAAGAGGAGTGTACAAGAGGAGTGTGTTCAGCAGGAGTGTGTACAAGAGGAGTGTGTTCAGCAGGAGTGTGTTCAGCAGGAGTGTGTACAGGAGGAGTGTGTTCAGCAAGAGTGTGAGCTGCGGCCTCTCTGGGTTTTACTGTCGAGTCTGTAATTACAGCACACGAGCCGCTGATGAAGAGACACAGTAATTAACACAGAACACATTCCACTGTGTGACTGAGGAATTCATTAAAGAGACGAACCGGCCGCCACTCGCTCTCGTCCTTCTGCATTTATTTCATCAACACTACAGTAAAAACACTCACATTGTCAAACAATTTAAAAGAACTGTATTCTATTGCACTTTATTTTAAACTGTCATTTATTACTGTGATCAAACCTGAATTTTCAGCATCATTACTCCACTAGTCCTATTGCTGATATAGTTCAATCAAACCACTAGGGGTGTCACAATATATCGCAATACAAAAATGCAACAATATGTGTCGTGGATAGTTCACCCAAAATTAAAAATTACTGTGTGAGAAAAAATTCTAGTTTTCAGAGTTTTAGTGTCAGTACTACATTACTATATATAATGTTGAATATAATGTATAATAATGCAATGGAGGAATATTTGTGTGTCCTGATAATGCCAAATGTCTGATATTACCAGTACAAAGTGGCCTACATTATTTTAAATATATAGTAACAGAATAGAAGCATATTCATCTAAAATAATTCTGTATTTTCAGCTTCAGAATCATGAATATTTTTATTCTGGTGTCTCTATTGTTCTGTGCATTGGGTTTCCAGCACCAAGTCCAAGCCTATTCATTTACACACGCAATGTAATATCAAATTTAGGATTTTTATCAACGGTAAATTTTTTTTGTTAACCTTTTATCATATGTCTTGGAGTATCACAATAATATCGTATCGTGAGTTCAGTATCGTGATATGTATTGAATCGTGACATGAGGGAATCGTTACACCCCTACAAACAACTTTAGTTAACTTCCCTCAAACTCAACACGACGGACTGAATGAAGACGTGTGTGTGTTTGCTGTGTTGTTGAGTGAGACTGGAACAGGACGCCCCGAGACGAGCGCATGAGACGCCTCACATGACAAGAAGCTTTATATTGATCACTTTGGGAATCTGGGAATGTTAGTTTATGACATGAGAAAGTGGACAGAAAGAATTTCACACTTCACACACACAATCATGACTTATACTAACTTACAGTCGCATGAAATCAGAACAAACTCTGTTTACTTTCTTCATTCACGTGTCTGGTGTTATTGTGAATGATTCATCAGTGCATGTTATTCTAAAAATTATATATATATATATAATGTTTTTTTTAAAACGCACTAATGAATCAAAATCTATCCACCTATCTTTCCATCCATCCAAATATCTATCCATCCATCCATCTATCCAAATATCTATCCATCCATCCATCCATCCATGCATACATCCATCTATCCATCCATCCAAATATCTATCTATCCATCCATCCAAATATCTATCTATCCATCCATCCAAATATCTATCCATCCATCCATCCAAATATCCATCCATCCATCTATCCAAATATCCATCCATCCATCCATCCATCTATCCAAATATCCATCCATCTATCCAAATATCCATCCATCCATCCAAATATCTATCCATCCATCTATCCAAATATCCATCCATCCATCCATCCATCCAAATATCTATCCATCCATCCATCGAAATATCCATCCATCCATCTATCCATCCATCCATCTATCTATCCATCCATCTATCCATCCATCTATCTATCCAAATATCCATACATCCATCTATCCAAATATCTATCTATCTATCCACCTATCTATCCATCCATCTATCTATCCATCCAAATATACATCCATCCATCCATCTATCCAAATATCTATCCATCCATCTATCCATCCATCTATCTATCTAAATATCCATCCATCCATCCATCTATCCAAATATCTATCCATCCATCTATCTATCCATCCATCCATTCATCTATCCAAATATCTATCCATCCATCCATCCATCCCTCCATCTATCTATCTATCCATCCATCTATCCAAATATTTATCCATCCATCCATCTATCCATCCATCTATCTATCCAAATATCCATCCATCCAAATATCTATCCATCCATCCAAATATCTATCCATCCATCTATCCAAATATCTATCCATCCATCCATCCAAATATCTATCCATCCATCTATCCAAATATCCATACATCCATCTATCCAAATATCTATCCATCCATCTATCCATCCATCCATCCATCCATCCATCTATCCATCCATCCAAATATCTATCCATCCATCCATCTATCTATCCATCCATCTATCCAAATATTTATCCATCCATCCATCCATCCATCCATATATCCATCCATCTATCCAAATATCTATTCATCTATCCAAATATCCATCCATCCATCCATCCTAATATCCATCCATCCATCCATCCAAATATCCAAATATCTATCCATCCATCTATGTATGCATGTATATAAAATAAAAATGATATGAAATACATCAGAAGTAAATAGAGGTTGTAAATGTCATTGTCAATGTTGACTTAAATATTCAAACGCAGCAATAAAGAATCCGTCTAGAGATTGCTTCCCAAAATATCTTCCAGTGGTTAAAAGGGCAGAAATAAGACAGAGGTCATATCTGATGTCAGTCAGAACATATCTGAATATCTGCAGAACGATGCAGAATCCCACAGATGAGAAACCTCTGCAGGATTGTCCCATCCATCTCTCTCCTCAACAGCTGAGCCTGTTCACTCGCCTCTGCTGATACACACCTCGGGTTTACACGCGCCAAACACACACACAACTACAGCTAACACACACATTACGCTTCTTTAAAACATCTGGGCACATTAGTGCTGATAACCAAGAGATTTCACTGCAGGCCAACATCTCCAGATCATGATTTACTGTACACATCTGCACTATAATACTCTGATTTTGATGATTTATGCACTTTTTGTAAAAGTGTGAAAGTTGTTGACGCATTTGTTTTTTGACTGTAAAATTATCCAAAGTTTCTGGATGGAATTGACCCTTCGCTAAGCCCCGCCCTCCTTAGTTACTGTTGCTACGCCTGACAAGCTTTCGCGCCTGGCACGTCTATTACAGTGTGTATGCACCGGTGTCAGACATTCCCAATGAGATAATTAGTCATTTTTGGCGAACATGTGAAATATCTGAGAGAGCAAGACAAAAGGGACTTCAGTATGCATTCCAGGGATATATCCACAACATAATATGCAACCGATTAGAGAATAATTTCATAAAAATTGAAGCTAAAGCCTATAGTCCCAGCGCAAGCAGCCGCCGTTTCATACACTGACCATTCAAATGGGAAACACAGTTATGTTTGAGGAACAGTTATGTTCGTGCACAGCAGGGTAAGTGAAATGTGAACATAATCTAATAATTATAAATCAAACAGCTTATCCATAAATCTTGTGGAATAACTAACACCGAGAGAGCCGCGATCGGATTGGGTTAAAGTTACTCAGTCAGGGGTAACGTTAGTAGGCCGTCGATTAACAAAATGCTGAAATATATTTTGAAGTATGTAAGTGAGCCTCCGTCTCTTTAATCGTCTTATTTTACGTTAAAATATATGCATTATGAACAAAGAACCGTCATTATTTCCAAGCAATAGGTGTTTTTGTTAATGCTGTGGACATGTAGTTGTGAATGGGGTCTCACACACTGCTGATCCATGCACATCATTTCTCCCCTTGGCTTTTAGATTTTCGGGAAGGAAAAAAATTCCACTCCCCCGTCCAAACATTTAGGATTCCGGGTATCAGATTTGCACAATCCACACGCACAACGCTTCGGCATGTTTCCCTCGCTCGAAAGCTTGCAGACCTCCCGCGCCTAGTTACGGTTGCTAAGACACGATTGGCCAGTGGCGGTTTTCGGGCGTGACTTAGCGAAGGGTCAATTGGCAGGATTTATCTTTAATTTAGTAAAGATTAAATACTGTTTTACATTAAAGGATATTATTGTGTATTATGAAAGCAATTTTAACAGAGGTCTTGAATACATTGTTAATTTATTTATCCTGCCGCAAAATTGTATATACAGAAACAAAAGTATGTAAACTTATTCCCAATCTTTAAGGTGTTTATAGTGAAATTTGTTTGTTTTATGTCTTCTCTGTATATAAAAAAACAAAAAGTCATTAACATGTTTAAAATATTATGATGTAATTTTCGGATCCCGTTACCAATAATGCCACACTTTGTTATGTACTGTATGCTATGCTATGTTTGTTACTTGTTCTATCTTCATTAAATAAATCTGCACTGTTAATATGACTGATTGATGAAGAGACACTAGATGAGTTCAAATAGTTTGTGTTGAGTCTCTGTGATGCTTTCAAACATTGACACATCAACTTCTGACTCAACCAATCACACGAGTCTGGGGGCGGGACTATCTGTTGAAAACAATCACTGTTTCTGGCCACTTAACAGTCAACGTGAAACATTAAGTGCACTCAAAAAATATTTCGGTAGTATTTGAGGTGCATATAAAATTTCCATGAAGAACATTTGTCTGTCATACAGAAATTAAACCGCGTTTAAAACACACAATAACCAAGTTTATATATTTATATCAATCAATCTGATTTGTTTCAATTTCACTCATTTTAACTAATTGTATATTACTTGATCCACAGCACGCCATATCTTAACCATGTTCACACTGTTTAACTGAATAAATGTAATTATTTTATGCGGATTCTAAACAATTTGAAATAGATGCACAGTAAAAATATATGATTTTTAAATAAAATCAAATAGATGCAAATAGTTTTATTAGTGTAGAAATCTTTCCTGTTTAATTTCTGTATGACTGAAAAACACAAATTGCATTAAGTTTATTAGTTTGTGTATGTTGAAACTGTGTTATCCAAATGCATGGGAATTTTATATGCAAATTCAAATGCATAAATCTTTAGTTTAGGCCTAAATATTTTTTGAGAGTTTTTCCTTTTTTTCCCTTTAATTTGACGTATTTTCATTTGAAACAGGGTATTTACAAAAAAAAAAAAGAACAAAATATTTTGTCCATCAATAAATGATTGGATGGTGAAAAGCGTCAGTGAAAAATAAGATGTTTCAATGACGTCAATTAAAAAGAAAGTTGTGCTTTTTTTCACTGATCGATCGTTCATCGTTGGTTTGTGTTTATTGCATACCAGCTTCAAGACATAAATTACTCAAACATTTAATAATATTCAGCTTATAAAAATCCCAAAGCGTTCTGTACAACATGACAAAATCTATAAAAGATTCTTTAGTTGTATTTTTTCCCCATCTTACAAAGCAAGTCTTTCAATCATTCGCAAAGCAATAAAACCGTGAACATGTAGAACTGAGGTCAGTTTAGTTTAAAGACCTTTATCCGGTCCATGCAGGCCTCCATCTTCAGCTGCTCCACGGCTTTCCGGGCCTGAGAGATGCTGGCGGTGCTGTTATTGGCCATGCCGTCCTTCATGATTGAGTCCTGCACACAGATCACATGACAGTCACAAACCCCCTCATTATCAACAGAATGGGAATACGGGATCTTGCATGAATGAAAAAGAAGGACCGTCTTCCTTATTGTGACGAGTGAAACGGCATTAACAAAGCCATTATGTTAAAGAGTTAGTTCACCAAAAAATGTGTGTAAATATAGATATTTTCGCTTCAGAAAGCCTTTATTAACCCCTGGAGTCGTATGGATTACTTTTATGATGGATGGATGCGCTTTTTTTGGCCTTCAAAATCTTAGGTACCATTCACCCCCATTATAAAGCTGGGAAGAGCCAGGATATTTTTAATATAACTCTGATTGAATTTAGCTGAAAGAAGAAAGATATAAACACCTACACTGAAAAAAAATCTAAGTAAAATTTACTTAATTTTTCTTTGGCAAGTTTTTGCACAAATATTTTTAAAGTAAATTTCACATATGGAATTAAGTAAACTCTACTTAACTAAATTAAGTGAAAGTAACAAAGAAAAGAAGTAATTTTAACTTAGCTAGTAAAAGGTTGAGTAATATCTATTTAGTTGAAGTTTACTTTGCAATACATTTCACTACAACAACAATATAACATTGAATTAAACCACATGTTTAAAATGGATGCTGTACTTAGAAACATCTAAGTAATTAATACGATAGATATTGTGTGAGACACCATATCTACTTATCAGAACACATGATGTTAACGCAGAGACCTCAATACTTGGTAGACAATGACGGTAACATTTTATGGATCGTTTTTGTGTTTGAATGTGTCATTTTGAGTAGAAAATTAACTCCAAATGTCACAAAATGGCAATTCACTAATCCTAACAACAAAAGCAAGAAAACAGTAAAAAAATAAAAATCAACCTCATTAATTACTCAAGGCCCAGTGTATGATGGGAACACCAGTATCAGAAAAGTTGAGTAATTTTACTTAATTTTATAACGTTGATATTTATGTTTTCATATGTTTACACGCTTGATATAGAATTTACTTAATTTTTTTAATTCTTGCCTGAACTAACTTTTTCATGTAAATAACATTGTTTTTTCCTGAAGTATTTACTTCACCTCAAAATACTTTTTATCAGTGTAGGATGGCTTGAGGATGAGTAAATGATGGGATAATTTTCATTATTGTGAGAACTAACCCTTTAAGACTACAGTATGTCTTCAGTACTAGTAGACCATCTAGCGGTTAGTCAAGCGGCACGTTGACTACGCTTTTATGTGACTTAAAACAGTTATGGTCTGGACAGTCTTAGAGAAAAAATGTGATGAATAACTTGTAAAACTAGTCTTAACAGTTTATGCAGCCGGCTTCTGGAACAAGAACAAATGTGGGCGGGGCTTGATTTTGTCCGTGAGGAATTGATTGGATGGTTGTGGTTTGCTATTGGTGGATCTCATGTGAGTGACAGGTTATAGCCCCGCCCTCGTCATCAGAGAAGAGAAGTTATAAGAAGGAGGGGAAGTTAAGATGAAAGATTATGAGCCACAACATGATGTGCATGGATAAATAATTCAGAATAAAGTAAATTTTTGTGACTTTAATTTAAATGTAAACAGTACTTTACTGTAAGAGTGTCAATGTGACTGTATTTATGAATGACTGAATCTGAGCTGTGTTCAGTAAATATACTTGTTCTCTGATCGTTGATTTATTATTCTTTTAATTCCATTCAAGCTTGAATGGAATGTATTTTTTTTAAAAAAATATCATGGTTTCCACAAAAATCTGAATCAGCACAACTGTTTTCAACATTGATAATAATCATAAATGTTTCTTGAGCAGCAAATCATCATATTATAGTGATTTCTGAAGGATCATGTGACACTGAAGACTGGAGTAATGACGCTGAAAATTAAGCTTTGATCACAGGAATAAATGACACTTTACTATATATTCACATAGAAAACAGCTGTTTTAAAACGTAATAATAATTCACAATATGACTATTTTTACTGTATTTTTGATCAAATAAAAAAAGCTCACTGACAGAAATAGAATAGACAGTAGAATAATCACCGTCATTTTACGCTTCCCTGATATTTCCAGGCTTCCCATTCTGTGAAATGTTTTTTTCTGGGTTAAACAATCACATTTCCCAACGTTGTGATATAACAGCTCCAATAACACCTGTCAAAACAGGTCAGAGGAGCAGCTAAGAATTATAGAGGTTCATTTGTATTATTTTCACAAATAAATCATAACACAGCAGTAAAGTGAATCTCACCAGAACATGAGCTTCATAACAGCCCTTTTAACCCTCAGTGCATCATGTACATCTACATACATTCATAATGATACAGTGCTGAATAAAGGCCAAAACAACAATTGCACTGAAACATGTGGGTTCATCTCAATACAGTAAATCATAAACCATTAAAGCTATTTAGCTTTCATATTTAATGCTTGTTATTTTTAGGCGACATGTGACAAAATCTAGAATCAGCAAAAACACACGAGGGTCGTGATATTCCTCCATCCATCCATCCATTCAAGGCCATTCCGTGAATTATCACAGAGCTCGTGAAGCTCATCACTGAACATCTGAATCTTCATCATAATAATTTCGATTATAAAAGCGGAATTCCAGCCGATGGAATCAAACGCCCAAGAGACTCGCGCGCGTCCATCTTTCGCTCTCACGCGCTTCTGGTCATTCCAGCATCATTCCCCCAAAAAAACATGTATCCATCAATACATACATCATCCCTCATCCCAAATCTACAACATGAGTGCGTTTATATCGCTCGTATTGACCATGAGATAATAAGCGAAACCGTTGCCCATAAACCCGCGGTCACGTCAGGAACGTTGGAATTGTTACAAATGTTGCACTCAAACGTTCCAAAAATTACGCAATAGAACATTCGAATCTACGTAACGAGCACAAATACCTGGCGAGGCACAGGAACGCGTGTTAACACCCACCTGAAGTGTGTCAGTGGTCAGACTTCAGTATGTGGCTCGACTCCACCCGAACGCGACGAGGAAAAACCCGCAACACACACCTCACACACAAACGGTCACCGTCCGCTCGCGTGCATCCGCCGAACGCCGTCAAATGTCGAGTATTTTCCCGGTTTCTGCTCTGCTGGTTGGTTCGGTGTCGGTTCATGGGATGTGAGGAGGGGAACCTCGATGTGACGCACAAACGCGGCGCGCGAGGAAGACGCAGGTATCACTGCGCCTTTAAGAAATCAGACGGTTCACTTCGCGCGCGTCCTCCAGTATCGGTGGACCGTTGTGTGTGTGTGTGTGTGTGTGTGTGTTATCAGATCAGATGATGTTTAGTATCGCTGGAGGATCGCTAGGGCTCATTATTCGGCAGGGCGCATCTGAGGCACGTGAGGTTTCCCTGCTTAATGTGACATCACCGGGTCTCCCAGTCACCGGGATGACGTAACCGCCTCCAAAACACTCGCACTGTGACGTAACACAGATGTTGGGCGCGTGAAAATCTCTCGCAATTAGTCGCCCAATTATTCTTACTTTCAAGACGATAAGGTCTATATTAAATCCTTGTCTGACTCCTTTAACAAAAAGGCTACTAAAATTTTGAATGTATGCTCACTTTTTGTGTAATCTTTAATTAATATTATTTTACGTTTTGTGGCGAGGATTTATTTTTATTCATATTTCAATATTTCCACATTTATTTATTTGTTTAATTTTTATATATAATCCCCCCCCCCCCCCTCCCCCCTCAATTAAAATGATCTGATGTAATATTTTGCTGTTCCTGAACCCCTGGCTCTTTTGTATTCTGTAAGTAAATGTTTAAATAAAGAAAATTTATAAAGAAAATATATATATTTTTTAAATCTCTTGCAATTAGTTTTTTTTTTTTTAAAAAAACAATAAAATAGACACGCATGTAGTTGGGAAGGAATTCACGGGTCCATTGGAATAGAACTAGCATATAATGGAACAGAACAATTTAGAATACAAAACAACAGAATAGAACTGAGCAATATAGAATATTAGGATATATGGTTCCATGAAGAATCTTTAACATCAGTTGAATCTTTAAATTACGCAAAAGGTTCTTTAGGTTATTAAAATGTTCTCGACACTAAAAATGGTTCTTGTAAGAACTGTTGACTGAAAGGTTCTTTGGGGAACCAGAAATGGTTCTAAGGCATTATTGCAAAACCTTTATTTTTAACATTGAACATGAGAAACAAGTGCAACAAAATCAATTTTTGTTTTTTTGAATATGTATATATATATATATATATATATATATATATATATATATATATATATATACACACATATATATATATAGGTGACATTTTATTAATTATTTCATAAATACAAAAAATTAGAAATGTCCCAGCCAGACCTTGGTGAACATATCAATCTTAATTTACATAAACCGCTGTTAATTCAACATTCGACTGATAACAATAAGCCTTTTCGTGATAGTTTTGTCAAACAAATTCACACATCTTGCTTTACAAACTCAGTCAACAACTCACACAATGACAGTAACATCAATCTCTTTCTGAGGGAACTGCAAACATGACAACACTGTGCACAATAATTAAGAGATATATGTATGTAATGCAAGCATGGAAAACAGATTTTATACATAAACATAAAAAAACAAAAAACAACATAAACCGAGCACATAACTCGGGTGGGCGCAGTAAACACCAGATGACTCTCTCTAACTACCTTTCATTGAAGTGCTGGCGTTCTGGATTCACTTTGAGAGTGAATGTCAGTGATACATGTGATATTTCTGAAAATAATGCAAAACAGAAAGGTAAAAGCATTCCCTTTCTGGTAAACACTTAAATGTAAGACAAGCTAATTAAATTAGTTGCAATGTAAGAGAAAATACAGAATGCTTCAGAAAAAAAGAAAAGAAAATAACACAAAGAAAACTCTGGATCATGTTAGGATAACAGACGCTCGTTTACTTCAGTTATGTTTCCTCCACTTTTAAGGCTGATTGACACTTAAGACTTCAAGAGCATCGGTTTCCTGTGAGTCTATGAAATTTAATTATATTGCTTTGCCTTTGTACAGTAATCAGGTTGTTTTTATTGCAACCAAAAAAAAAAAAAAATCACCCATGAATTAGTGATTTGGTCCTAAAGGTAGATTTGATTAAACTTTACATTGTATCTCCAATGAAAGATAATGCTTGATCACAACATGCAATAATTTATTACACAACTGAACAGTATAGAATAGATTCAGAATGAAAGCAAGTTTTTAATGAATTTGATGCGCTTATTAACTGGCAACTGGGCCGTTTGGGTTGAGTTGGTGGAATAAAAAACAGAATAAATATTGTTATTTCAGAACTTCATGAGTGACGCACGACCACCTTCATCATCTCATATCGTCACAGGATCGTCTGAAGTGCATATTATAATAAAGACCGAGAAACACGTTTAGATGTGGCTTTCATCCTTGTTTGAGAATAAATATTTCAATGAAAGTTTAACAAGGCATTGCGTGCACACATTCATTCTGCCACTGCATGTCACTTCGCAAGCATGCTGAAGTCTGGGAGAGAAATATCCCGCATGGATTACCAATACAGACGCTAGTGTTTACATCATCTCAGCCTGGATTTCTATTCTCAGGATAGCAAAGACGAGGGACATAATAACGAAGGAAAGAGAAACAGGCCTTCAAACATCGAGTCTTAGGAGGACCAGACTTTAGCAGCTTTCAAAAATCAAACAACACTGAATCACTCAACAAATACTACGACATGAATCATCAGTCAAACCAAACACAAAACAAACGAGGATAACGAAAGGAAATGATCCGGTGGAAAAGGCCTGCGCTCGCTCTGCCTCACGACCCCCGACGCATGTATGGAAACACACTTTACACGCTCTTTATGATACAGTTGCTTATTGCACAGCATAAAGTGCCGTGCATTTCCATGGCGTATCAGGGGGCGGATCCTGTGATGTCATGGGCGGGGCTTGTGCCTCTGGCTCCTCCTCTTTCGGGGTCAGCGGGGTCACTCAGCGTTGGTTCTGTGCCACACGGGGATCAGCCTGCAGCGTAACTGCTGAGGAAAGAGTAAAACATGGGCAGCTTCATGCGCTGCTGGTCTCGTCGGCACCAGGCGATCACGGTTCCCTCGCTGTTGGCCGTGTAAAGATGGTGTCCGTCACACGAGAACGTGAGACTGCGAGAGAATCGAGAACAAACATCATCAGGCACATGAGCATCAGGAACAAATAATGCATTTGCAATATCAGTCAAAAGTTTTTAGTTTTTGAAAGAAAACCAAGGCTGTAGAAATACAGTAAAAATTTGTGAAATATTATCACAGTTTAAAATAACGGTTTTCTATGTCAATATATAGTAAAGTGTAATTTATTGCTGTGATCAAAGCTGAATTTTCAGCATCATTACTCCAGTCTTCAGTGTCACATGATCCTTCAGAAATCACTATAATATGATGATTTGATGCTCAAAAAATATTTATGATTATTATCAATGTTGACAAAAAACCGTGATGCAGTACCCTTCAAAAGTTTGGGGTAAATAAGATTTAAATATAACAATAATAATCATAATAGTTATATAATATAATTATATAATTAAATAATTAATAATAAGTGTTTTTTTTCAGCAAGGACAAGGACCAAGGACTGGATCAAAAGTGACAGTAAAGAGATTTATAATGTTACAAAAGATTCTATTTCAAATAAATGCTGCCCTTTTGGACTTTCGGTTCATTAAAGAATCCTCAAATTTTTATCATGTTTCCAAAACATTTTTAAGAACCATAATTAACAATTGAGGATCAATAATAATGGTTAATAATTAATAATTGCAAATCATCATATTATAGTGATTTGTGAAGGATCATGTGACACTGAAGACTGGAGTAATGATGCTGAAAATTCAGCTTTGATCACAGCAATAAATTACACTTTACTATATATTGACATAGAAAATCGTTATTTTAAATTGTAATAATATTTCACAATTTTATTGTATTTTTTATCAAATAAATATAGCATTGGTGAGCAGAAGAGACTTCTTTAAAAAAAAAAAAATCTTAATTGCTCCAAACTTTTGTTCACTTCTGGTCGTGTATAGATGCATATAACTTTTCTAATCAAGACATAAGAACAAATCTGAGTGACGTCATTTGAGGTGCAAGTGTGTACCTTATGATAGGCCTGTTAGATTTTAGGAAGGTGATCTCTCTGACTGGCTTCAGGTCCCATGTGCTCCACAACCTGAGCGAAAACATGGACAAGACGGAAAGAAAGAAGTAGAGAATTAAAATATGATGAAAGAGAAGAGGAAAGAAAATCATTGATAAGAGTCTTAAAACACAATGTATTCTGTTGTTTTTATGAAACTCATTCAATATGGCTGTGCAATAATAATATTAGTAACACTTTACAATAAGGTTCGTTAGTTAACATTAGTTAACTACATTAGTTAGCATGAATTAATAATGAACTGCACTTCTACAGCATTTATTAATCCTGTTAATGTTAATTTCAGCATTTAATAATACTTTATTAAATCTTGTTAACATAAGTTAATGCACCAACAATGAAAAGCTGTATTTTTATGAACTAACATTAACAAAGATTGATAAATACTGTAACAAATGTATTGCTCATGGTTAGTTAATACATTAACTAATGTTAACTAATGAACCTTATTGTGAAATGTTACCATAACATTAAATAATGATTCACACAGGAAGTCCAAGTGATATCGCACAGGAAGTGTGAACTTTTGCATGAATGTGTGCAATTGTTATGCGTCATCAAATTCAATCTGGTTTCCAAAGTTGTTTTAATTTACAGCATAACAACATTTGGTCCCAAACTAGCTAAAACAGTGTAGTTTGTGGGGTTTTGGGTCAGTATTGTACCTGACCACACCGTTTTCCAGCCCGCCAGCGATCACGTTCACCGACACTCCCTCCGGCTGATTGGAGAACGCCACCGAACAGATGATCTCTCGACAGTGAACATGACCGATCAAATCTCCATTAATCGTCCACAGCCTCAAATCACTTCCTCCACCCACTACACATATCCAGAAAGAACATCATTATATACACAGAACAATCAACATGGGAAAACCTCACAGTATAACAAGCAGCTGTGCAAGATATGATACACAGGTTATTACGTTTATCTATGTATCATCTTTTTACTCTTTAATTCCTTTTTCAATTTAACAGTTATTAAAATAACTCTTTTAATTTTTGACCCAAACATGGGTTGAAAAAACCCAGCATTTTTTAGAGTTTACTCATGAAACAAGGAATGACTGCAGAACTAGTCTAATGACTTCAGGGAGTGTAATGGACAAAATCAGACTTTGCCCTAGACCTCCAGCTGTTCAAGCCCATATTACAACTAGTTTCCATTTCTGTAATGATCTGGAGTTTCACAGTCATATTTCAATATGAAAGCAGCTGTGCCAGGGCTCCAGGTTGCATTTTGCGACCATTTTTCCTATATATTTATTTATATATAAAATACATTTATTTAGGTTGCGCTGGCGCGACGAACAGCGAATGCAAACAAAATGAAAGCGGAATGAAAATGCGCTACTCATTTATGCTTCACGGACCGTTTATTAGTTCGGACCAATAATAGACAGCGCCGTGCCCCGAACTTGCCAGTTGTGGGCCGATCTCGATCACGTGACACTGTTACTAAGAGATCCAGACTCTGTAGATCCAGTGAAGAAATCCATTGAATTCGCCTCAGAATTAATAACATCATCGTTGCGAGATCCGATTCGGCGCAGAGTTCTCAGTTATAAACCATCGATATCAGATCAATCAGCGCTGACGTGGAAACACTTCTCGAAGGCTTTCAGTCCACAGATCAGAAACCTTCACCATGGGTTTATACTAATGTAGTAACTCTAACCATAACTATGGTATTGTGACAGAAATAGTCAAACGCTTACAAGTACTACACATCTTTTTCCAGCACTTCAAAACTATAATATCATATATAAATGTTATTTTTAATGTGATGACCAACACATTTTTTGTTCATCCTTCAAAAACTGTCCAACAGCTAAAAATTTTAAGATGTAGGGAAACTCTTATTTAAACATTTATTTAAAAATAAAAATAAATTACATTGTAAACAGTAGGATGCTTATTGGCTATTTTAACTCCCTAATATTAATTGTTTTCACTCGTTTTGCTTTTTAATTAATATTAAGACATCATGAATGATAATAATTAAAGTTCATTTCATCTACACCCTAAATTAAGCTCAGTGCTTTATTGTCCGCCCCAGTGCTACCAGATCTGTGTTGTAGAGCTCAGTGTCTCGGTGCGACGGCCCTCAGATGTTAGTCTGGAGCCTGTGAACTTACAATAAAACTGCACATTGTAATATCTGTACGTTAAGTCTATTTATTATTAAAGAATTTGTCAGTGTTAGTTATTTTGGGGGAAATTTGCATTGCAAGCTGATTTAAGGTGTGCCGCTAAATTTTCTGCTTGCGCTCCTAGTAAAAAAGTTAGTCTGAAGCCATGTATGCAAAATATGATATACCGTTTTTTTGCCAGATGAGAAGTTTATGTATGCATCATCTTTTTACTCTTTTAATTCCTTTTATAACTGTTTTAATTTTCCTAGCGTTTATGTTGTGATTATTTTAATTTCTTTCTGTGTAAGGCACTTTGAATTACCATAGTGTATGAAATGTGCTGTATAAATAAACTTGCCTTGCCTACAAATTAATATTTTTTTGCAAATATATTTGAATTTATATTTGGGGTTGTATTGTCACCTGAGTCACAGACTGTGGCGATGTCTCCTGTCGTCTCACTGGCGGACACTGCGTTCACTGGACTCTTGTGACCCGTGAGACTCTGAACGTAACACAGCCTAACACAAGAAACCACAAACAAACACTCATTAGATTCGCATTACTGCAATACAACACAGAAAATACTGCAATAAAGGGTTAATTTAAATAAGCCATAATTATTATAATATCAAGGCAGTACAAATACTTCTATACTGTACTTTAACTCTTTCCACACCAGTGTATTTTAAAAAAAGTTGCCAGCCACCGCCAGCATTTTCATAAAACTTTCATTTGTTAGTATGGATATCTGAACATGCAATATATACCCGTTTTATTCTAGCTTAATGCATAATTTTTTTTATCAACACTTTTAATAAGTTGAATTTCTCATAAGTTTAATAAAAAAGCAACATTTTGAGCAAAAAGCAGTTTTTTTTGTCAAAGACTTCGGATCGGATCCAGAACGATGATTAAAACACAGATGAAGTAGATCGAGTCCATCAACACCCCCAAAGTTTCACAGTCCTGTAGACATTTCATTCAGTAACATTAGGCAGTTTTGATTTTGCTGTTTAATGTTGATGATCGTGTTATTTTACATGTGCGAAAGCAATGCTTCTATTGCTTGTTTCTGCTTTTTCTTTTCCTGTGTTTTGATGAGGAGATTCTGAACTCTTTCAGAAGATGTGTAATAGCGCCCCCAACCGTATAACAGCGAAAACATGGAAACCCAGAAATTTCCGTCAATGGCAAGGAAAGAGTTAAGTAGAAAGACCGAAAATAGTACTTTCTTGTCAAACGTAATCCAATAATCTTCTAAAAATCCTGTTTTAAATTTTATTTTACAGTGTACTTATGTTTGAGGTCTAAGTTCTTTAAATTAAATAATACGTCAAAATTCATTAAAATATTTATATTTTTATATATAGAATTGTCATTTTGTACATTATAGAACTAAGAATTTGAGGGCAAAAGTTGTCTTAATGCTCCTAAAATATAAATTGCTCCTGAAATTTAATTTCATACTGTTGATTTTGATGTGTAAAAGTGTGAAGTTCTTGACTAATTTAAGTCAACTTTAATATCTTTTCAGCATCTACATTCCTTTAATATATCCTAATATGCATCCTAATATAGTTGTCTACTAAACCTGGCATTGTATATTATGAATATCGTTGTCACTTATTACAAATATCATTGGCTAAACTGCTTTTGCTCCCCGTTGTTTTGAGTAAAAGTGTCTGCTAAATGCATAAATGTAATATACAGGGTTCATACACATTTAGCTCTTCCAGGTTTATCATGACCCTGAGTATATGAATGGTTAAGACTAAAGTGATCTCACTGAGCACAGACCTGTTGAGGTCCCAGAGGATGCAGGTGCCGTCCCGACTCACACTGATGAGGATACTGTAGGGTTTACAGACGAACAGGCCCGTGACCTCGGCCGTGTGACCGTACAGGTGAACCTGAGCCTCCACCTCCATCTCTGTGGGCTGAAGAACACATGGAGAACGACTGTAACTGCAGATCTCAGGGGTTTGGCTAATAGCCTCATTAGAGCACCGATAATGGCCTGAATGAGCTGAAAGAGCGCTTTAACAGATGATTCTGATCTGGTTTTATGGTTCAGGGTAAACAAACCACCACATGGCTGTATGTAAGATTACAATCAATAAAAGCACTAAAACTGGTCATGGAGGAAAATGCAGGCAAGTAATTGGCTGATAATGCATTTTAGTTGGGCTTATTAATCATTCAATACTTGTGCATTTTCAGATTATGGCTGTTGGTTGATAAACTGTTGGTATCTGTTTGATTTGAATAAAAAGATCTGATAATAAATATTTGCATGTAGATGCACATGTGAAGCAAATCTGAAATTCATATACACTAAATAACCTAAAAAAAATTTAATCATTTCTATGGACCTTGACGATATCTGGTCTTGGAAAAGAGCAGCGTGAGCATTCTTCAGAATATCTGCTTTCGCTGATCAAAACTGTCTTTTTTATTTCTCCTTTTTATCATCTACGTCATCTTTATTTTATATTTAATTTTTTAATTCTTTATTAAGCTTTACATAAACAGGGAACCATTAACAGCAATACGATATCTTGAAACAAGACTTCACATTGCCCTCATTCCTGAATGTTATATGAGAATGAGAAAAATAAATAAAATTAAATAACTAAATAAAATGAACTTGATAAGAATGCATATGAAATGATATCAACTGAAATACCTCTCCAAATGTCAGAAAGATTGGTTGAAACGAATAAGAGAAACAGGTTATCAATGAAAGCGCCGTCTGACGCCCAGACTTCAGCCCACCTGTGGGCCGCAGGAAATGTGTTTCTAGGGCAACCGGGAGATGACTAACAAGGCCACTACAAACACTGTGTGTGTGTGTGTGTGTGTGTGTGTGTAGGTGCTCTACAGGGAGTGATAATGGACGTGGGCGGCTGCGTGGGTGGGGGCATGTTGCCATGGTTACGCACCATGGTGGTGGTGAAGCGGTTGCTGTAGGCGGTAATGACTCCACACTTGCTGCCCGTAAACAGCTGACAACTGTCCGGCACCCAGGCACAACTCGACAACTGAGGAGAGACCAGAGAGACCCAGATCAGAACGGAGACGAGGAAACACACTCATGAAGCAGGGGACATTTTGATCACGTGATTACGTAAAGGGTGAATCTCACAAAACCCGTTAAGAACAAGCCTGGCACATATTTCACTCAAAATCAAAATTAAAACCCATTAAGAACAAGCCTGGTGGCTCATATTTCACCCAAAATCAAAAATTGCACTACCGTTCAAAGCATTAGGAGGTCAGCAATGTAATTAATACTTTGGTGCTCTTTGCGTGGCGGTCAAAAATGACCGTTTTTATATTTTTATTTCAATTACATGAATTTACTATATTTTAGTTCACGAGCAAGAAGGTGGCTAGCCGCACACTGAAATTAGTACGACTAGTACGATGACGTGATTACGTAAAGGGTGAACCTCAAAAAACCCATTAAGAACAAGCCTGTCACATATTTCACTCAAAAAAAAAAAAAAAAAAAAATGACACTAGCACTCAAAGCCTTGTGGGGGTCAGCGATACTTTGGTGCTCTTCGCGTGTCGGTCAAAAATTGTTTTATTTTTTTCACATTTTTTTTTATTAATTTTTCTTTATTTAATATTTTGTAGTTTTATGGGATTTTTATGGGATTTTATTTAATTGTCGTAAATCTTGAATGCTTTAGATCAACAGATTTAAGTTTGATCTCTTTTCAAAGACGGCACTAGGCAGATTATTGCTTACGTTAATTAGTATGCAAAAATGCACAAAAATACTATTTTAAATTTTTATATGAAATACATATTTTCCGGCACCTAGCAACAAATCGACACCTGAGGAGAGACCAGAGAGACCTAATAAGAGAGAATTAATAAGATTAATGTCTTATTGTGTTCTTTTGATTTAGGGGTAAAATATGACCTGTACATGTTTTTGTGAGCTATGCTTTGTCAAGTCAGCTTTATTTCTATAGCATTTCTTTATACAATACAGTTTGTTTCAAAGCAGGGTTAACAGGAAAATAATGCATTTCAGCTGTTGTTCAGTTCAGTGTTGATTCAGTTCCATTGTAAAGATCATCAATTATTAAATTAGTTAGTTCATTTCCTCTATAAAGCATTTCTGCAAAAAATTATGTCATCGTCCAGCTCAGTTCAGTTCTCATTCAACAGAGTCAGATCAATAATTTTGTTGAATATTAAGATTTTTGGTAACTAGTTAAGGTTCACTAGTCAGTCCCTCCAGAAAAACGCAATTATGCGATCGCTGAATTCAATGCATAATCAGCCAAAGTCCGCATATTCATGCGGGGGCCGCATTTTTTCAAATACGCCGCACTTTCGCCGCATAAATTGCCGATTTCCGTGCAAAATATGCGGGGTTTGCATGATTTCATAATCCTCGCATTTTAGTTGCAAAAAAGTCACATATATCTTAGCAGAAAGTTGAAAAATGTTGCGTTTCCCCGTTTCCATGGGAACGTTATGAAGTGACGCAATTACGCGACGGGATAGCTCACAGCTGAAGTTATTGCAGAGGCCAGACAGACTCACGGAGGTGATTGACATCTCACAAATCGAACTCGTATAACTGTCTGTCACATGTTCTACCGTCACATCGTTACTTAATTAACAAAATAAGATAAAACAAGAAGCATCAAACAGAAATTACCCGCGCACATATAATATAACACTGCAGACAGTTCAACAGGGAGCGCGCAGCTCTTAAAGGGGCCACACCTTATTTACACTCGTTACAGTCTGAAATAAAACAAGATGAGAAATTAAATATTCCCAGCACTTTCTATGATGTGGTATGCTTGCTTATCAAAGGAAGTAATAAGAAATGACTCTTTACATTAAGGTAGTAGCCTAGTGAGAACAGGGTGTTGGGGGAATCACTTTTTTTCTCTTTTTCATCAAACCGCAGTTTTTGCAAGTTCCCACAAATTTTGCAAGTTCCCGCAATTTCATCGCATAAAATTGCATAAATATCCCGCATATTCCATCGCATTTTTAAAGAAAACGGGCCAAATAATCAAGGATTTTTGCCCGCAACAATCACAAAAAAACTCTTTCTGTAAGGACTGATTAGTTAACTACATTAGTTAACATGAACTAAGAATGAACAATACTTCTTCAGCATTTATTACTCATTGTTAATATTAATTTTCAACATCTACTAATACGTTATTAAAATCAAAGGTTGTATTTGTTAACATTAGTTAATGCACTGTGAACTAACATGAACAAACAATGAACAGCTGTATGTTTATTAACTAACATGAACAAAGATTAATAAATACTGTAACAAATGTATTGCTCATTGTTAGTTCATGTTAGTAAGTACATTAACTAATGAACCTTATTGCAAAGTGTTATCAGATTTTTAAGTCAATTTTGAGTACAGGGTGCTGTACATATACATATAACAGACGAGTGTACTGCCACATCACAAACTGAATCTGAAAACTGTCCAAGCGTAGCCGGCGTATGTTAGCAGTGTTTACGACTCTGACCTGGTGCAGTGGTGAGCACTGGATGAAGTTGATGGGCGGCTCGCTCTGTTTGCTCTTTAGACGCAGCATGTTGTCGGTGTAACCCCAGCTCAGGATAGCAGACCACTGTATGTCTGTGCTGTGCATGCTCCGTACACCTGAGATGGAGATGGAGAGAGAAACACTTCATTGTACTTTGAGCTCATTTTCTATGATGGCAAACTTAATTTCCTCAGGTACTATGAGAACTGTGTTCATTTATGTGGAGAATTGGGATAAAATGCAGATGCCATAAAAGTACCAGAAACTGGTCATGGACCAAAACACAATCAAGTTCTAGAATAGTTGGGCTGATTAATCATTCAATATTTGCACAGATTATGGCTGATAAACAGCCTGGTTTCCTCTTTAAAGAGGTCTGGGTTCCCTTTTGTTTTTCACATCTGTTATTGACATCTGTTTGATTTGAATAAAAATATATGCTAATAAATGTATAAATGTGGATGTGTATAAATAAATGTAGATGTACACAATACATTTGGAATGCATCAGAAATTCATAGACAGTACCGTTAAAAAGTTTTTTTATGTTTTTGAAAGAAGTCTTCTGTCCACCAAGGCTGCATTTATTTGATCAAAATTACAGTAAAACCAGTAGAATATTATTACATGTGAATATATAGTAAACTGTAATTTATTCCTGCGATCAAAGCTGAATTTTCAGCATCATTACTCCAGTCTTCAGTGTCACATGATCCTTCAGAAATCAGTATAATATGATGATTTGATGCTCAAGAAACATTTATGATTATTATCAATGTTGAAAACAGTTGTCAGTCCCTCCAGTTTTTCAGGAATCGGCTATCGCTGAATACAGCACAAAATCAACAAAATCCTGCATAAAAAAATCAAAAGGTCACAAGAAATTGAATTATAATTATCTTATTGAACTATCCCTAATTTAATTAAAGTTGTAATGTATTATTTTCACAAGGATAGAGATGTCGATAAGATAACTCAATCCAGTAATGACATATTGACTGATGTCAGACTTGCTTTAGATTTCTTGTCGAGTACAGAATTGTGTTCTCTTAACGGTCAAATACACACATAATCATGTCAAAATGCCTGTTGATGGTTATGTCTTAAGTGAACGAACAGTTTTTGACGTGCGCCAGTATTGGATCGTTGCATTAGTGTAGGTCTTAAAGTGAAAACAATCTAATATACCTGCTGCTTTCTGTGTCGTTAATGTTAATCAAACAACAACTGTTTCTATCTGTATCGTTATGTTGTGTTTATTTGTTGTATTGTCATTTGTTTCTTATTTTATTACTGACTATTTAGCCTACTTAAATACTTAATTACTTACAAACTTAACTTTAAGCAAGTTTTGTTTATCTGTGGTTTGCTTATAAGATTTTGGTCATATTGCCTACCTTAAGTGATCATGTTATTAAAGCTAGATAGTACACCGTTACACTAGCCTAGCAAGTTATCTAATAGCCTTACAATTTTGAAAAAAATATTTTTTCAGATTTGTAAGACTTGATAAGGCTGAGCACCACACTCAATATCCCCCTTTTCAAGTCTGAAAAAACATTGTTTTAAAAGTTATAATTTTAGACCAAATTAAACAAGATTTATGCATTTTGTTTGTTCTTTTGTGTCATTTATATGGTAAATGTGGTATCCTAATTATATTAGAAATATTCCCCACAAATCACCATCATTTTTATCACAAAAATCACAAAAAAATCATGAAATCCTGGTGGGACTGAGTTGTGATGCTTCATGTTTTGTGGAAGCCATGATGCAGTTTTTTTTTTTTTAAATTTAAAGTTCTTAAAAAAACAGAATTTGTTTAAAATAGAAATCATTTGCATCATTATAAAATTTCTTCAATTTAATGCGTCCTTGATGAAAAACATAATAAAAAAAATAAATATAAATATATATATATATATATATATTGCTGACCCCAAACTTTTGAACGTCACAGTACATCAGGTCTATAACTGTATGTCTATATGATGAGGCAGTTTGTCGTGTGTGTCTCCTCCACCTTGCTCTTTGCTGTAGATCATCATGAGGCAGAACTTGCGGGAGAGACCGCAGATGGCTCGTGTGGGCAGTGCCAGCAGGGACCCGAAGCGTTCGCCGTGAGGTTGGCTGAAACACACCACGGGGTCCGGAGCACTGGGGGATCCCACGTACTCGCCCCATTTCAAGCCCTTTATCCACGGCAGAGGACTCTGGAAATCACAGGAGAGGATTTAAAGACTGTAAAAATCATTTGGGATTCATGCGACGCGCTGGAAGCGGTCGACCAATCACAACAGACTCTGACCAATCAGAGCAGAGTCGACTCTCGGAAAGGAGGGGGTTTGTTTAGAGAGACTGAAGTGTAGTTTTTTTTTTTTGGCTAGTAGACGTTCTGAATGGCCGGTAACTTAAAAATTTAGTAGCCAAATTGGCCGGTGAGTGAAAAGGTTAATTTCAAACCCTGCTGTAAAACCTATTGTAGGATACTCGAAAACAAAACTAGGAACCTTAAAAATAGCATAACTGGGGCACTTTAATATCATCCTTAAAGATGAACTGAACTGAAAAAAATCAACATTGATAACGTGTTGTTTATGACAATTAAAAGTAAATTACACAAAAAATTTTAACTAAAAATATCAATATAGCTTTTTTTTAAGCAGCACAAAAATTGCATTTGTTAGTATAAGAACACTGGCAATTTCAATGACGTCACTGGCATGGTAGGGCCCGCGAAGGTATATAGGCAACAGCTGTAGGTCCTAATATACACACACGAAAATGAGTAATTTTAAAGGGGGAAGTGACTGGTGTGGGCGCTGCGGGAGCATGGACACTGCACCGGAGTCGATCTGTTGCAGAGAGGTCAACCTGGAACATTTATTGATCGGTGAAAATGCATCACCATGCACCGTTCATTCCGGATGCTGTGCAGTGAGAGAGACGTGTTGGAGGAGGCTATGCTATCTCTAAGGGATGTCCAAGCTGAGACACTGGAGCGCCCCACAAGTAGCTGGTATGTAACAGTGTATTTTACGACTTGGTGACTGGGCTAGGCTAGGCTAAACTGTTATATCCCTTCTCAGAATGTCCGTTCCCATCCTGTGCAGTGAACTACATCAGGGATCTTTTCCCCTCAGCCGAATATCAAGGATTCGAGTATGCGTTGGACTTGTAACGTTAGCTAAATAAAACATTTGATGTCAGACGCTTCATGACGTTTTCAACACATCTGTCTCTCGTACCTAGGATTAAACACTAGAAATCACGACTAGAATAATTTTGTTGACAAGGCAGGGGGTAGAGAGAAGCTAGCTCTGCTAGTGTTGGTTGGCAACGGAGTAGCCTACCATGCCAGTGACGTAGCCGAATGTTGAAATCCAATATGGCGGCGCCCATGTAACAACAACAGCATTTTCAACGTACCATTTTATCCCTTTTAACAAATTCTGCCATTTTAATAATTGTACCAATGAGAATAAATAAAATACATCTGTTATATCACCTTTTTTCAAATTTCAGTTCAGTTCATCTTTAAGCTATTTAATGTCAAACTGCACAATAATTTCCGTACTGGGTAGGTGGAGTCTTTGTGCTGTAGTAATTGGGCTGTAATTAGTCGATTAATCACTTAAATGAATGACTACTAGTCGGCTAGAAAAATATTTAGTCAAGGGCCGGCCTAGATGCAGGTAAACGTATTGTAGAAAAGTCTAAAACAAAACTAGGAACTTTAAAAATAGCATAACAGGGGCACTTTAATGTCATCCTTCAGCTATTTAATGTCAAACCGCACAATAATTTCTTGTGTTTGCTGTACCGGGTATGTGGAGTCTTTGGGCTGTTCCCGGCTCTCTCTGAAGGCCAGCTGCACCAGGAGGCCCATGGCCGCGGGCAGTTCTGCATCCGAGAGGAGTTTGGTTCCCGCTCGGCTGATGTGGGAGGCGTTGAACAGTTGTCTGGGAGTTTGGCCGTACGTCTTGATCATAGTTTCTAGAGCCCGACGCTGTACAGGGTCTTCAACAGCAGAAACGTCCATGCCAAAGTAAGTCTAAAGAGAAAGAGAGGGAAAATCTGATTTATTTACGGATGCTAGTTAACAGGCTGAAGCGTATGTCCGATATGGGTTTATCAATGTTTGATGGATTTGAAAAATGGAAAGAGCAAAGACAGCCGATATACAGTAATGCTGATACATAGAATACTGTTCAAAAGTTTTGGGTCAGAATTTTATTATTAATTATTAATATTTTTACTTGGCATGCATTAAATTGATCAAACATGACAGTAAAGACATTTATAATTTTACAAAATGTTACTATTCCAAATAAATTCTGCTCTTTTTAAACTTTTTATTCATCAATGAATCCTGAAAATAAATGTATCACAGTGTCCACGAAAATATGAACTGTTTTCAACATTGATAATAATCATAAATGTTTCTTGAGCAGCAAATCATCATATTAGAATGATTTCTGAAGGATCATGTGACACTGAAGACTAGAGTTATGATGCTGAAAATTCTGCTTTTGATCACAGGAATAAACTACATTTTACTATATATTTACATAGAAAACAAATATTAACATTTTTAATAATATTCCACTGTTTTTATTGTATTTTTGATCAAATATGCACATTATGCAGCCTTGGTGAGCCTAAGAAACTTTCTTCAAAAAAAAAAAAAAAAAAAAAAAAAATCACACCAACCCCACACTTTTGAATGGTAGTGGTCCTAAAAAAAGCTTAATTTCTTTTAAGAACAATATTATTCTTTGTAGCTGAACATGTTTAGATTTTTTTTAAAAGATCAAAAGACGTAAAATATCAGTGCTAAAGCTATACGTAATAAGGAATCGTACTGCAGGATGAAAGACATTGATGGCGTGGACTGCAGCTTTGCCCTTTTGCTTGAGCCCGAACACCAGGTCAATCCACTGGCAGAGCGTCTGGGAGACTTGATCCGATTCCAGAGCCTGTCTGTGTATGAGGATGAAGAGTCTCGGGTCGTTCCTGGCCCAGGGCGGCAGATTCACGTGGTTCACCCGCTCGCTGTTCTGCCGCACGCCAAAGTCAAAACCTGCCAGAGGGGAGAGCGGGAAATACCACGCTAACATTAGGAAGCGGTTTTTAATATGATTCTTGAATGTTTTACATGAATATTCATTGGTTATATCTAGGTTACCCTCATCCTTCCCTCGCGTCCTGTAGCAAATCCTTCCCTTCCCTAAAATTATACTTAATTCTTTTTTTTTTGTCCAGAAAGATAATTTTATTTCATTTTGATAATATTTTTTTCTATTTTTAATGCAATTTTTTTAAATTTACCTTTAAATTACTATATTTAATCAATAAATAATAAATAAATAGTAATTTAAGCACATTCCTCACATTCTTTCAACTTAAATTCAAAATAACTCAATTTCATGCATAAACCTTTTAATTCAGCTCAACATATCTTACATTGGGTGTCTTTGCCGACCTCTTAATATATAAAAAAAAATAATATAACATATTTCATGACTCTTGCCACTAGATGGCCTTATAGCTCTATATAGAGCAAATGACCTGTTCCTCTGGGTCCTAAAGTCAGTTTCTCTTCAGTATGCATTCAGATACAAATGTAGACATTATAAAAAAAGTTTTAGCATTTTTAGTTTTAATTTTGAGCATTTTTAGGTTTTTCTATGTGTACTGAAGCATTCCTCGCATTCCATTCATTCCTATTGGGGTCAAATTGACCCAAGATTTGTTACTTACTGCTATTTGTTATTTGTTACTTCTCGAATCCTTCAAAAAAAAACTCTTTGAATCCATTACAAAATGTTTGTGAATTCGTGGTTCAAGTGCGACAAAAGTCCTGGCGTCTTGGAACCCTCCAATGAACACTCAATTAAAAAAAAAACATTTTTTTTTTAAATTTCCGGGTCATAATGACCCGAGGGAAGGATGAGGTTATTTTCTTTTTTGATTGTGACAGACATTTCCATCATGAGAAGTTGGATGCTAGAAGAAGAAAACCAGGTGTAAAAGAGCGTCCACCTTCTCTGTTGACCAGAAACTCGGGCAGGTAGAAGAACTCTGGGATGAGCTCTTTGACATCCGTCATGGACTCGAAGGACGACAGACGCCACGTGGTGTTCATGGAGTGAAACGTTCGGTCGGGAATATCAAAGCTCTGGTCTGCGAGACACACAAAACCTTTCATTAGTTTCTTGTGTTACCTAATATGGATAAACCAACTGAACTAAAAATAGACGGAGAAAAAAGGAAAGAGGCTGGATGAAAGGCCTGATCATCTTTCTGAGGCTAATGCATGTAGCGTGAGACTTCAGAAAGACCCTTTTCAATGACAGCCTTTAAAAGCATCACACTGACATGTTTGAAGACGTTGCTGCAAACGCAGGTGCTGTTAAATATTAAAAACGTGGCGATGCTGAATCCTAATTGAAGAGGGTGATGCAGCAAAAACCTCAACGAGTTATGAACAGACAACAGATCCTCATTCAGTGTTTTTTAAGGGGTGGTTGCATTAGATTTTTAAGTAATTGATATTTATGTTCCGGAGCTTCTGTTTTCTTGAATATGCAAATCATGAACATTAACATAACAAGGTACGAAATGTCGTGTTAAAGGATGATGCTAGGCGCAACACAGCACAGTGATTTTTCATATATTAAAAGGTTTTAGTAAAAATATGTATATTAATATTGCTATATATTAACCCTGTAAAGCCTGACATATGAAATAATAGTCAGGAAAAAAGATTAATGAGAAGTTTATTGAACCTTTAGATTAAATCTAAAAATAAATAATTTGCATATGTTTTTTAAATTAAGTATCATATTTGATATACAACAGGCTTTTATGAAAACGCATTCATGGTATTTAGTGCAGCTGCTAATGTTCATTTGTTCAAAAAGTGATGATATTCTTATGCTTATAATGTAAATCAATGAGATCTGCATAAATAAAATGCATATAAATATCAATATCTGCCAATAATCTGTCTTAATAAGATGATATTTAAATGCTTAGTTTTATGATCAAAGTTCTGTATTTTTAAAACATATAATGCAATGCGATACAATGATGATTAAAAGATGAACTAATAAATCTTCCTCAAAAGGCTGATGATCCATAATTGACATTAAAATTTTAACATGATTTTTCAAAAAAAATGATTTATGGATAATCAAGTAAACGGAAGTTTCTTCAGTGCAGTAAGTGTTCATTTTGAAATACTATTAACAATATCAAAGTTATTCTTACGTTTACTTGATAATCAGATTTGACAGCAGAAAGACTCGTGAAGCTCAAGAGGAAGGAGGACGTTTGTACAATTATACTAAAATACTTTTACTTGATAAAACAGTCTAAACTATCAATCAGAGACAGAAGGACTGGAGGAGATTGTGTGCGACGGCAAAGTTGATCATGTTGATCAATTAGAAGCCATAGAAATTAGCATATTAAATATGACAGTAGGCTTAGTTGGGTTAATATATATTAATTTAATTATTAAGTGAGTTCACTTACTAAAGAATAGCATGGAAACATTTTTAACTCAAACTTTTTACTTTTACATTTAATATTTTTGAATCTGCTTGGTCAAAAGGCTGAACGATTTTTTGAAAACTTAGATAAAAGTTGAACTGACCTTGATAGGCCAGAAACATCTTGGTAAAGGGAGGCAGCCTGACCAGGAAGTGAAGCACGGTGCCGCTGTTGGAGTAGTGAGAGCCGTAGTGATAAGGCTGGACGGGGGGCATGGGGTCGTCCTCTCGCTTGCCCTTCTTAAACTCCTCTTCCAGATACTGCGGAGGAAATCAATAGTTAGTTACACTTACACACACCTAATGACATCAGCTGTAAACATATACGCTCTAAAAGAAATATGGATACAAAATGATCAAAGAGTGTAGAAACCGTGCTTTCTTCTGTCAGCTGTCTTCTTGAAATGGTGTTTCATAAGTGAGAGACTTGATTTATGGTATTGCTAAGCTGAAATTCTTTTTTTTCTGGGATATCCTTTTCTGGAAAGGACACTTGTGATTCTACATCAGAATTTAGCCAGATGAAAATGTCTTAGAAGGCAACATAATGTACTGTTGGGAAAGCCCTTCATGCCGGGACTGCGCCTGTGATGCCTAAAATTGCAGCCTATGTAGGCAGCTCACCAGATTTTGGAACAGAGCCACAGTGTGATTGGTTAACAGACGCTGGTGTAAACAGGAATTAAAGCCCTGCATTGCTGCCGTACCCTGTAATTGTCCACATAACGGTCTTCTTTCTCTTTAGACTGCACTGCGATGGGTTTGCTGAGGCTCCTGTTACATCAAAAAGAAAAACAGAAAGGAAAAATATTCATTTGCATACATGTTTATATATATATATATATATATATATATATATATATATATATATATATATATATATATATATATATATATATATATATATATATATATATATATATTAGTGGTGGGCCGTTATCGGCGTTAACGTGAGACTCTTATCGGGCAATAAAAAAATATCACCGTTAATCTATTCTCAAAATTGGGTTGGGATCATAAAATAGCTTTTTTGAATATCGTTATATTTTCGCGCAATTCCATGTGTAGCCTAGTATATTTGACATAATTGACGCCGCGCCTACTGTCACAGATCGCGCAGCAGGGTATTTTCCTGTCAGGGACACAAGGTGTATACTTTTACATGTTACGTTGAGCGACGTTCCTCTCGTTACTTTATTTTAATGCAATTGCATGTTGTTAAATGAGTTTATTCCAAGCGCGCTGTATCTTTTTATGGGCATGAGCTCAATTTACAAATGAATCACTCTTTTGAGTCGATTCTGTTCAAAGACTTCATCAAACAAGTTGGCAGATCTGTATAAATCGGTTCACGAATCAGTCTGAATGATCTGTTCAGTTCCTCACGCACTGAATCGTCTGAAGCGCGTTCAATCACACTCGACACGGATTCATAACAGGAAGATTTAAGAACATCAAGAGCGTTGGATGAAGTGGCCGTGGATCTACAGTTTAGTCTAGTCAAAGCAAATCTGCAAATGCATCATATTTTTGCCAGCGATGAAGATCTTTATTAGTTGAACATCTTCGTATGCTGACTGTGAACGAATGATTCAAAAGGACGATACATTCGATTTCATTTCATTCAGGTAATACATTTTACAACCAAACAGATTATTACGCCACGATAGCACTACTAAAAAGTATGACATTATCCGTTTTTTTGGACATATACATTATTTTATAGGCTACAAAAAAACGTTGGCGCACTGGCAAAGGTTAACAGGTTAAATAAGCTACCATTATGTACAGTTTATGAAATGAACACCCGCCATCCCGCGGTAATGTGTGTGTATTGCGCAGGGGCATAGTCAAACGAATAGTTTACATTGATTGAAAACTAATTTGTTTAAAAAGGAGGAGGCAATTGCCGGTGTTCTGTCAATGTAGCATACTTTGTCAGAATAGCATACCGGAAGTTGAGTTTTATAGTAAAAGTAAAGCCAGGTTCACATAAAATCATTATGACATATGACATTATTTTTTGATCTAACGAGCATCTGGTTTGGCGATGCAAAAACGGACTGTAGCTACGTCGTGCTTATTGTTTTTTTCTTCTTCCAATTAGCCTACTACGTTAAAAAAAAAAAAAACGAAAACATGTTACTTGTTCAATTAATAAACAGTTTGTTTGATGACAAATCGCTAAAGATGAAATTGGCCTCCCTTTCTGTCATTGTGAGTGAGCGTTTTTTTTTTTTTTTGAACGATATTCGACTTTTGCTCCTCTATTGTCGAATGGCATTTTTGGCACAAATTCACATCCGTACGCGAGGCGAACTATTCTCAAAGACTTACTTTTAGTCATTGTTTGGGTAGCACACATATTCTGAATGCCTTCGGCAGAATTCAAATGAGCCATTTTAATCTAGATTAATTCCAAGATTACAGTGAGATTAATCTAGATTAAAAGAATTAATCTATGCCCACCTCTAATATTATATATATATATATATATATATATATATATATATATATAAGGTCAACAGTTTAGAATAATTCAGATTCTTTTTATGTTTTTGAAAGCATCTTAAGTCCACCAAGGCTAGATTTAATGGTTTCCTTTTTAACTACCGTTAAAAAAAATGTTTTCATTCAGCAAGGATGCATTAAATTGATCAAAAGAGACAGTAAAGCCATTTATAATGTTACAAAAGATTTATATTTCAAATAAATGCTGTTCTTTTAAACTTTCTATTCATCAAAGAATCCTGAAAAATAAAATGCATCACAGTTTCAACAAAAATATATAAATAATAAGCAACACACTGTTTCCAAACTTATATTTATATGAGAATTGATAATTATGTGTTAAAAAAAATCTGATGGCGATACTGAAAATTAGAACATACTTCCATTTGTACTATTTTATAGTTTTGATGACTAGCGAGAGCTAACACTACTATTAACTGGCCAAATGGGTAAAGAAATCAGTTGATGCCGATGATCTTAATACGATCAGCTGTTTAATCAGGCTATCACCAATGAAAAACGGCATTGAAGTACAGTAATAATGCTGATGCTCTGACCTGTAAATGGAGGCCTCCTGCAGGTCCAGAGTCTCACTGATGTAGTCTCTCAGGATGAAGGGGAAGACGGGATACTGCATGAGGTCGTTGAAGGAGCGGCCCGCGTGCTTGTTGAGATGAGTGAGGTACTCAAAGTTGGTGATCTGTCCTGAGCTCCACAGGTGCGTGAGGGCCGTGATGTTGCCGTACTCCAGCAGGTTGGGCAGGTCTGAGGTCAGGATGTTGTGGTAGACATCATCACGAAACTGAGATGGAGACGAGAGAGAGGAACAAACAGGAAGTTACGGTTGGGCAAAATTCTGAATTATAGAATTGGGTCTCTTTCAATTCATGAGTGGGAATTTATAAATTAAATAATTAATTAAATAATATTTTTTTTCGTTTATTTGTGCAATATATAAAATATACACAATAAAAGGCAAGAAAATACAATTTATATAAACTGCAGGTTAAATATATATATATATATATATATATATATATATATATACACACACAAACACAGGTGCTGGTCATATAATTAGAATATCATCAAAAAGTTGATTTATTTCAGTAATTCCATTCAAAAAGTGAAATTTGGATATTATATTGAAGCAGATAAACTTACGGTTTCATTATTAGTAAATACGCTGCGGCCAAACACAGACTCAGGTAATTTACATACACTTAATCTCTTTCTCTCTCTCTAACTGCGTTAATAACTGCATTAGTCTGCTATCAGTGGCTCAAGTCTCTGTTTCTAGCTCTAAAAGGTGTGGGATGAGATGCGCAATAAATTAGTCCTGGACACCAAAACGTTTTAAGGTTTGAGCGTTTCATACGTATGTATGAGCGGAATAATTGACTTTCACTTAATGTGCATTATTTTTCTAATAATTCAACGGCCTGTCGTCAATTATTTCTTACATTCATATATATATATATATAAATAAAATCAGTAATCATTAATACTAATGTCATTATTTCTAAATATAGCCCATATGCTGTGTGGAGTATATGCATGATTATGGGTAATTTATTCTGAAAAATAAAAACATATTTAAAACACTACACTTACAGCAGTTACATAGCTATGCTTTCTTGTATTCAAGAACCATTAGCACACTTGAACGTCATAAAACGTGCACAAGCCCTGTGTAGATTAGCCGCTAATACTTGTGTGTTTGACAATGGCATTGTTACCTTGGCGGTATCAAACGCGAGCAGCAGCGTCCTGCCGTTAGTGAGGAAGATCTCCATCGCATTATCTCTGAGCTGCCACCAGCGCTTGTGAACCTCCTTTATCTCCTCATACGTCCAGGAGAAGGAGGCTGGTTCTGTCTCTCCATCAGGACTCTGGGGGAAGGACACATTGTGAACCTCTAAAACACACATACGCCTCATAACATCTATTAGCAGTGGGTGGTGTGACCAAAATTTAGTTTAATGGTATGAGTAACTTTATATATCACCGTAAAAGTAATATTATTTTGTTATTTAGTTGCTGGAAAATTTTTATTTTCATAAACGAATACTTATATTTAATACTATTCATTACTATATACGATAATACTATTATTTATACTATATTTATTCTACAAAACATTAAAGAATAGTGCATAAGTATGTGAATTGGGACACATCTATAAGCTTATTTAATTTCGACTAGTTGACAAGGTAATATTTCTAATTTTTATTTAGTCCAAGTACTAAAACAACTATTAAACTTAATACAAAATATACAACAAAACGACTAAAACTAACTAAAATTAATTAGAAAATATAAAAATAAAATTAACTCAAAATATGAATACAAACTATAATAGTATATCGGTGATACTAAAATAACACTGGTTTAGATATAATATAATATAATATTATAATATTAATAACATATAATAGACTAGTTTAAATAATAAGGTAAAGCCTATTTTTAAATGATTTAATAAATGAAATACTTTCACTTTTTTATTTGGAACTTGATGGACAAAAAACAAAAGATCAGATTGTTCATGATAAACATACTTCCAAACGTTTAGGAAAAAAAAAAAAAAACATACTTGGTTATCATGCGTCTCAGCAACATTATCCTCCACAAAGTACATCCCAGATTTTCCTGCAGACCCGTAAAACACAACATATCATTTTAGCGGCCAACACAAGGATCATGTGATGGAGGTTTCGAACGAGTCTTACCCAGCAACAGCTCTCCTGCCATCTCTCTAGAGGGCGCCACACTTATGCACCTTCTCGTGAACCTAAAACAGAAGAGAAAATGTTTTGGGTTTTGAAATTCTGCACTGTGGCTCTGGCGATGAAACCTTAATGTGCTTCTTGTGAGGTGAGAGTACCTGATGGGCTCACTGGTGGCTTTGTCTTTCACTATGGATGAAGAGGAGTAAGCCTTGTCCTCAAACAGGAATGCTAGTGGAGCCTTGATGGCATCTGTGATGGGCAAACCACACGCATGAGATCAATCCGTCAGCTGATCAATCATATCACAGCTTTTGGTACATTTCTGTTAGTCATATTGATCTGTTCATCTAAAAAACATGCTCAGGTCACAATTCATCCCAAAGTCTGAAAAAGTATTAATTAATTAATTTACTTATACTTACTTATTTATGTGCTAATATTCTTATTTACTTCTATTTGTTGGTTTACTTATTAAATTATTACTTACTAATTTTACTGATATACTTATTTAAATATTTATTTACTAACTTACTAATTTACTTTAATTTTCGTATTTATTTACGTATTTACTTATTCTTGTTTGTTTACTTATTAAATTTCTTATTTACTTATACTTTTTTATTTACTTATTTTACTGATATAATTATTTACTTATTGATTTACTTACTAATTTAGTACCCAACTTTACTTATATATTAATTTTCTTAGTTATTTATTTAATTAATTACTACTTTAGTAAATAAAGTTAATGAATAAATAAGAACATTTTATTTTCTTTATTTACTACCTTATTAAATTACTTATTTACGCATTTTTTTTTAAATAACTTATTAATTTACTAATTTAGTTCTCAATTTTACTTATAATAAATAAGTATAACTAAATAAGTAATTTAATAAGTTAATTAGAATATATTTTTATTTACTTATTTACTAACTTATTTACATATTTATTTATTTATTAGTATTTACTTATTAATTTACTAATTTAGTTCCCTATTTTACTAATATAGTCATTTTCTTATTTATTTACTTATTTAATTTACTTACTAGGTCATTTTTCACCCCATTTGTTAATGCTATGAGTAAATAAACTGCATCATGAAAATACATAAAAAAAAAAACCCTTTCTAGAATCTAGAAAATAGTATATTATGAGCTGATGTTGTAAAGTGCTTTCTTCAGCTCCAGTCACCATCTAGTTTGCGACGGTCTTTGAGCAGATATTTGTTGGGGATGGTCAGGTAGCAGCGCTGGAGGCGTCTCCGCTCTCGGTTCGGTCCCTCGGTGGGATCCAGTTGCCAGGATGTGGGGTAAGAAGACTGATCGTACCACACCGCCCTGTTCCACGGGAAAAAAATAACATCAGACGTGTTTGAAACAACATGAGGATGAGTAAATATAGGGGTGTAACGATCCCCTCATGTCACGATTTGATACATATCACGATACTGAACTCACGAGACCATATTATTGCGATACTCCAAGACATATGATAAAAGGTTAACAAAAAATGTAGTGTTGATTAAAATGCTAAATTTGGTTTTACATTGTGTGTGTAAATGAATAGGCTTGGACTTGGTGCTGGAAACCCAATGCACAGAACAATAGAGACACCAGTATAAAAATATATTTATGATTCTGAAGCTGAAAATACAGAATTATTTTAGAAGAATATGCTTTTATTCTGTCACTGACTAGTTATATTTAAAATAATGTAGGCCACTCTATACTGGTAACATCAGACATTTGACATTACAATATTAGGACACACAAATATTCCTCCATTGCATTATTATACATTATATTCAATGTATGATCTAAGGCAAGCCATTCAAACATGCCAACGCCCACCAGCTGGATTATAAAACACATCGTGTTTAGTAAGTATCTTGTACAGCTGTGTACACAGCGTATCCTTTAGCTGTGAGGAATAATACTATCTAATAACCCTGGAAAATGTAGGCTACAAGAAGTTCTGGTAGTTTCATTTCGAGGAGCAACGGATCCAGCTGATGTAGTAAGTCATTTATTCTTAAGTGCTTTGTTCTAATCGCGATATTGAATAGTGTCTGACTGTAAACCGCAAAAAGACTGTTTAAATATGAATTGCGTGTCTGTGTGTAGAATAAATGATGAATGAACAGCACGCTTTGTTTACTACAGTTATACAGCGCGTGTCTGTGCCGTTCATTCACTCTCGCTCCTACATTAGTAAACGTTATGTTTACATGAACACATCCAAACTATATTGCTATAGCCTACTAAGATGAGTAAAAATAGACTGAAATATGTTGAAATAAAATGTCTGTATAAGCAACAAGCTGCAAATTCACATGTACATACTAATATATCATACACAATATGTTACAGACTAAATATGAATGTTTAGACAAGATTTTGTGATTAGTTTTGGATAGATTATAAAGTTTTGACTGTAAAAAAAAGACTACTTTCACATTAAATAGTTAAGCTTTTGTTCACCAATTTCTGCTCATAGTTAAATATACTATAGTATGATGTTTTGTCAAAAATAAAGTAGGTATATTGAATTATCAACTAACATGTTATTATAGTGTTTGTTCCAATATTCAAACTAATAAATCCTTACCTTTTTTAATACGTATGATAAAATGTATACTTTTTACAAAAATACACTTGAAATATTGTTAAAATTGTAATTGTTGTTGTAATTGTAACCTATTTGTAATTTGTTACAATTTCTAATTGTAAAATATGTATATATAGATAATTTCTTTTGTCCTTGCATTCTTTGGGATCCTGTGACACACCTGTGTGAAAGGGCTAATTAATATGCAGCTCATTATAGGGCTCATTATCCGGCCTTTGTCTTCTCAGGTGTGAACACGCCTCCACGCATATTGCCTTTCCAAACAAAAGGTGTCTTATAAAATTTAAATCAATGTATTGTTTTGTGTAAATGATTAGGCAGGATGATTTTCAGATCATTTTGAAGCAAAAATTCTAGGCAACAACACTCATTAGTCAAAAGTCTTGTGGACACATATTTAGTATGTGTTTTGTGGCCTTATTTCAGACACTTTAAGTTTTAGTTTTTTCAATAACCATGCATAAGCAATATTCTCTCAAAAAATACAAACATGTACACACATGTTGCTCACATATTACGGTAGCCCCGTTTGTGCTATATAGAGTGAATTCACACCTTTGCCATTAACATGTTTATAAATAACTGAGAAAAGCACAAATCTCAGAGCACGTCAGAACACCTCAAGGACCCCAAAAAGCCCTTAGACCTCAGAGGGTTAATGTAGTACTGACACTAAAACTCTGTAAACTTGAATTTTTTTCTCACCCAGTCATTTTTATCTTGGGTGAACTATCCACGAGTCATATTGTCACTATCCATGATACATACTGTTGCATTTTTGTATTGCGATATGTTGTGACGTGATATATTGTTACACCCCTAGTAAATGATGACTAGCGTTGCAGTGAGCGATGCTGACCGGTCGTGCGTGAGCTGATGCACGAGCTCCTGCCAGTGCCGGCTGGCACTCAGGTCGGTCTTGTAAAGGCCTCTGATGTGTTGCATGACCTTCTTGCGCTCCATTCCCTGCCTGAGAGACACGTTCTGAGTGATGTCAGCAGCGATCTTCGAGATGTCCTTCGACTTCCCATCCAGCCTCTGCAACAAGCTGAAGCGGACACCAGAACAGCTCAGAAACAAATTGCAAAGAAGTGCACGCACATGTTTGTGTATTATTTTAAAATGTTGGTAACACTTTACAATAAGGTTAATTAGTTAACTACATTAGTTAGCATGAACTAAGAATGAACAAAACTTCTTCAGCATTTATTAATCTTAGTAAATATTAATTTCAACATTTGTATTTGTTAACATTAGTTAATGCACTGTGAACTAACATGAACAATCAATGAAAAGCTGTATTTTTATTAACTAACATTAATAAAGATAAATAAATACTGTAACACATGTATTGCTTATTGTTAGTTCATGTTAGTAAATACATTAACGAATGAACCTTATTATAAAGTGTTACCGATATTTTTGTGTTTCTCTCAGAGCGCTCACCTCTTCTGCGTGTTGGCCAGCTTTTTTTCCCAGGCTCCTTTGCTGGTTCTTGCCTCTGACTCGTATTTCAGTTGCTCCTTGATAAGGAATAGTTGTGAAACAGATTTAGTTGAAAAATAATAAATGCATACACTTCAGCTGAGCAATTCAGAACTAAATTATATTTAAAAGTAGTCACACTACTAGCATTCACAATGCAACACAAAGATGATTTAGTGAAACTGCAAAAAAAAAACTCATGCAAATGATGCAAGAACCCAGAACTAATCCTCTTATGCCCTGGAAGTGTGTGTTGGGACATGCACACCTCTTTGATGGCTTTCAGGAGGTCCGGTTTGGCCGGAGCGCTGGGTGGGATGCATCGGTGTCCGCAGAGTTTCAGCGCTGTCATGAAGGTGTTGGCAGCCGCCTGCTCTTCCTTGCTCAGGGCGTCTTTATGATCATGTAACAGCTCGTACAGATACAGAGCCAGCTTGGGCCCGTGCTAATAACACACACAAGCACAACACAATCAGGAATGATTAGAGGAACCTGTCTTTTTAGGGGTCACCTCCATTGTAGATAACAGAATCGGCTATTCAAAACCCTTATTGATCAACCACATTTTCAGAGCATTTAAAAAAACATATTTTCCATATTTAAGATTTTTGTCTTAACAGCCATTAGTGATGAAATCCAAAATTTGCATCAAGGTGGAATTTAGAAAAACATGCAAAATAGCAAAGCTGGGCGAAATCTCACCACTATTTTTGATACAGTAAGTGAAAGTTTTAAATTCACAACACAATTCAGAATACACATTTATTTGAAAAAATTATATAGGTCACACTTTAGATAAGGGTCCAATTTTGACTCATTAACTGCGACTTTTGCCTCAAACTCCTAAAGACTGCTTATTAATAGTTAATAAAGTAGTTGTTAAGTTTAGGTATTGGGTGGTTTATGGGATGTAGAATATGGTCATGCAGAATAAGGCATTAATATGTGCTTTATAAGTACTAATAAATGGCCAAAATCGTAGTAATATGCATGCTAATAAGCAACTAGTTCATAGTGTGAATCGGACCCTAAACTAAAGTGTTACCATAATATATTTCAACAAGGATTAAGTAATTAAAAGTTAAAAGAACTATTTGGCCATTTAAATACTACAATACACATTCAAGCAAAGCCTATTTTAAATATTATATAGTAATTTTAATACCATTTAATTTAAAAACATATATATTACTAAATCAACAAGGCAATAATAATGAAACAACTCAGAAAACAACTTAAAAATGAAACCATTCATTAAATCGTCTCAATGGTTTGGGAACAATGGACAAAAGTTTGACCCCTAATGCCCAGCGTTGCATTTCTGCTACGCTCAGAAAAAAATGGTCTTAAATTTATGTGCGTTCAAAATTTAAGGGCTTGCAGAAAGAAAACAATTAATAAAAAATAAACAAAAAGACACATTTGTTCCAAGTTGACTGGAACTTTTGTAAGCTGTGGCAGTTAATATATTAAAAAAATATTCCCCACCAAAACTGTTGTTGTGATACATTTCTGTTATGTGTAGTTTCTATCCACAGTTGGACAAAATTAGGTGTTATTTAATCGCTTTACGCAAGACTTGCTATTCAGATGAGTCTCTGAGGGTTAATGATCTTTTTCGCCACTCTACAGTATAATGGAGAAATGAATAAAGCACTAGCGAGAGGACGGCACTGCTGCTATGGAAACAGTCTCATGAAGATGTATCTGTGGGTTATTTACTGCATGCCAGAGGAGAGCTGTGGCAAAACCAGCCCAGTCAAATGTCATTGTCTTCCTCCCAATAGAGAAAGTGTGCATGCGTGTTGTCACACTAATTTGAAAAGTGTCAGCAAATAACCAAAGCAAAATGTCACACAGTCTCTGGTTGGCATGTAAAAACAAAAAGCCATTTCTGTCAACATATCTGGTGTTTATTGGCCTCACCTCGAGGCCAGGACTGAGGCTTTCTCTGAGGATCTCAGAGTAGCTGTGCTCGTGGACGAACTCTAGCGCCTCCCTCCTGTCCTCCAGAGGTACTGCAGGGCTGAGCGTGTGCACCAGCATTCGGCCGATCTGAACCCTGAACGTGTCACGACAGGACCAGAGGATTCGCCTCCACTGCTGGCGAGGGGCGCCGCCACGACCGGTGCTGCCCTGAGGAGGCAAACATCACACAAACACACTGAGTTAGTCAACACCGGACCAGTGAGACACAATAGAGATATAACACTGAGAAAGTATGCATTTATTACATGCACACATGGGCATTAGGTATCAGAAAGACCATGTCAATAGATCATTATTATTTTATTAACTAAAACATTGGTAACACTTCAGTTCAGGGTCCAGTTCTCACTATTAACTAGTTGCTTATTATCATGCATATTACTAGGATATTGGATGTTTATTAGAACTTATAAAGCACATATTAACGCCTTATTCTGCATGAACATATTCTACATCCCTTAATCCACCTAATACCTAAACTTAACAACTACCTTTCTAACTATTTATAAGCAGTAATTAGGAGTTTATTAAGGCAAAAGTCATAGTTAATAGTTAGTTAATAGTGAGAATTGTACTCTAATCTAAAGTGCGACAAAAATTTTATTCAAACATTCATTTTTAAGTTGAAGTACTAAAATAACTAAAACTGAAAAAATAATAAAAACTATATTTGAAAAAATTACTAAATAAAAATGAACAAAAAACAACAAAATTGCTAAAACTTTCACATTCAAATATAAAAATACAATCTAATCAAAATATTTACAAAATCTATTATAGTATATCAAGGATACTAAAATAACACCGCAATAGACTAGATTCACAATCCTTGTCTCGAGATTTATGGGTACAAGAGTGTTAAAGATGTTTTATTAGTGTTTCATATGATAGTTGGGAAGTTTGATTAGTTTTCATGGAACACTTCGAAGTTTCCATTTAAATAAGTGTTCACAAAAATCTCGTAAGGAATTTTTTTAGTAATTAGTTTTTTGGGGGTAAAATGTATTTATTTATATATATATATATATATATATATATATATATATATATATATATATATATATATATATATATATATATATATATATATATGTTTATTAAGATCAGGGCTGTCAATTTAAAATAAATAAATAAATTAAACAAGTTACACTAGACACTGATGAATCACATTAATCATAAATAAATAATTAACCAATGTTGCCCCAAATTCAGATAAGTCAAAGATAATGGTGGTGACATCAGTGAAAAAGTGGTTGTTTCAGAAGCCAATCTAAAATTTCTTTGGAACAATGTGCACTGAATACCAAAAATATAACCAGTAACAAACAAAATAGGGTAATTTGATTTCATGTTGACTTTAAGAAACACTGACGTCTGCTGTAAGTGACTCACCAAGCTGATCTTTATGCCCTCCATCATTAGTTTGAGAATGTCTTTGCTGAAGCTCTTGGTGTTTCCCGGCGGGAGCGGGGTGGAGGGCGTCGAGCCGTTCTCCTCAGACGTCTGTTCGCCAGATAATGGCAAGGACATCGAATGATCAGGAGACTCAGGAAAGTTCAGGAGGTCAAAGAAATCGAGGTTGACGTCTGGAAAGCAAACACAAATTTATTCAGCCTACATGGATTGTTTCTTGTTGTCACTAACAAACAAGTACCATGGTAATACCTTAATCTTCGAAGAAACTTCCAGAACCATGTCAAATGCATTAAAGTGTTTTTCAAGTCAAGTCACCTTTATTTATATAGAGCTTTTTACAATACAGATTGTTTCAAAGCAGCTTTACAGAAATAACAGGAAAATAGAAGAAAAAAGCGTCACAGTCCACCTTAAGTAAGGTCAGTGATGGTTAATTTTTGTTGTAAAAAGTTATTAATTTAGTTCATATATATATATATATATATATATATATATATATATATATATATATATATATATACATATATACATATATATATATACAGGTCCTTCTCAAAAAATTAGCATATTCTGATAAAGTTAATTATTTTTCATAATGTAATGATAAAAATTTAACTTTCATATATTTTAGATTCATTGCACACCAACTGAAATATTTCAGGTCTTTTATTGTTTTAATACTGATGATTTTGGCATACAGCTCATGAAAACCCAAAATTCCTATCTCAAAAAATTAGCATATCATGAAAAGGTTCTCTAAACGAGCTATTAACCTAATCATCTGAATCAACTAATTAACTCTAAACACCTGCAAAAGATTCCTGAGGCTTTTAAAAACTCCCAGCCTGTTTCATTACTCAAAACCGCAATCATGGGTAAGACTGCCGACCTGACTGCTGTCCAGAAGGCCATCATTGACACCCTCAAGCAAGAGGGTAAGACACAGAAAGAAATTTCTGAACAAATAGGCTGTTCCCAGAGTGCTGTATCAAGGCACCTCAGTGGGAAGTCTGTGGGAAGGAAAAAGTGTGGCAAAAAACGCTGCACAACGAGAAGAGGTGACCGGACCCTGAGGAAGATTGTGGAGAAGGACCGATTCCAGACCTTGGGGTCCTGCGGAAGCAGTGGACTGAGTCTGGATTAGAAACATCCAGAGCCACCGTGCACAGGCGTGTGCAGGAAATGGGCTACAGGTGCCGCGTTCCCCAGGTCAAGCCACGTTTGAACCAGAAACAGCGGCAGAAGTGCCTGACCTGGGCTATAGATAAGCAGCACTGGAGTACCCACAGTCAGTGATGGTCTGGGGTGCCATGTCAGCTGCTGCTGTTGGTCCACTGTGTTTTATCAAGGGCAGGGTCAATGCAGCTAGCTATCAGGAGATTTTGGAGCACTTCATGCTTCCATCTGCTGAAAAGCTTTATGGAGATGAAGATTTCATTTTTCAGCACGGCCTGGCGCCTGCTCACAGTGCCAAAACCACTGGTAAATGGTTTACTGACCATGGTATTACCGTGCTCAATTGGCCTGCCAACTCTCCTGACCTGAACCCCATAGAGAATCTGTGGGATATTGTGAAGAGAAAGTTGAGAGACGCAAGACCCAACACTCTGGATGAGCTTAAGGCCGCTATCGAAGCATCCTGGGCCTCCATAACACCTCAGCAGTGCCACAGGCTGATTGCCTCCATGCCACGGCGCAATTTCTTTCTGTGTCTTACCCTCTTGGTTGAGGTTGTCAATGATGGCCTTCTGGACAGCAGTCAGGTCAGCAGTCTTACCCATGATTGCGGTTTTGAGTAATGAAACAGGCTGGGAGTTTCTAAAACCCTCAGGAATCTTTTGCAGGTGTTTAGAGTTAATTAGTTGATTCAGATGATTAGGTTAATAGCTCGTTTAGAGAACCTTTTCATGATATGCTAATGTTTTGAGACAGGAATTTTGGGTTTTCATGAGCTGTATGCCAAAATCATCAGTATTAAAACAATAAAAGACCTGAAATATTTCAGTTGGTGTGCAATGAATCTAAAATATATGAAAGTTAAATTTTTACCATTACATTATGGAAAATAATGAACTTTATCACAATATGCTAATTTTTTGAGAAGGACCTGTATATATATATATATACATATATATATATATATATATATATATATATATATATATATATATATATATATATATATATATATATATATAGCCGCTCTGGAAAAAAACGTGATGTCATCATCCAGCTCAGCTTTGTTCTCATATAATGGTATCAATGCAGATAGATTAATAATATTGTTGAATATTAAATGTTCAATGGTTGCGTGAGCTGATGTTTGTCGTATGTACCTTGATAGATGAGTCTGTTCACGGCCAGAACCACGAGTCTCTGCAGTCGCTGGACCAGCTCCGTCTCACTGGCTCGGATGGGGTTTTCTTGACTCATTCTGCGCTGCATCATCTCAGTTAGTTCATCACTGGCGACGGAGCGCATTCGCGTCAGTAACGAGTCCGACTGGGCCACTGTGAACCGCCTCCGACCTGATCAAAACATGCATGTAGTGAACACAACAACAAACTGTGTGTGAAGAGCAGAGGATATTAATATCAATACCTCATAAATACATAGACAGACAGATAGACAAATGCAGGTATTAGAAAAAAACTTGATTGATGTTAAGTGGTTAGACAAGGCAGGTTGTCATTTACACCCGACATGTAACATGCATCCTTGCTAGCAAAAGTTTACAACTTATCTCAATGGCTATATATTGTATGAGTAGGTGAGCCTTAAATGTTTTTAGGATTTATCAGGGTGCATTAGTTTAGATAGTCCAATTTAAATTAAAATAGCAAAAAAGATAGTAAACCAATCTTTGAAATATTATTACAATTTAAAATAACTGATTTCTATGTGAATATATTATATAAATGTAATTTATTCCTGTGATCAAAGCTGAATTTTCAGCATCATTAATCCAGTCTTTAGTCACATGATCCTTCAGAAATCATTCGGTAACACTTTACAATAAGGTACATTAGTTAATTACATTAGTTAGCATGAACTAATAATAAACTGCACTTATACAGCATTTATTAATCTTTGTTAACATTAATTTCAACATTTACTAATACTTTATTAAAATCATGTTAACATTAGTTAATGCACAGTGAACTAATATGAACAATGAACAGCTGTATTTTTATTAACTAACTTTAACAAAGATGAACAAATACAGAAACAAATGAATTATTCATGTCTAGTTCATATTAGTTAGTATATTAACTAATGTTAACTAATGAACCAATCATTCTAATATTCTGATTTGATACTCAATAAACATTTCTGATTATTATTAATGTTGAAAACAGTTGTGCTGTTTATATTTTTAAACTGATAATCTTTTTCAGGATTCTTTAATAAAAAGAAAGTTCAAAAGAAAAGCATTTATTTGAAATAGAATCCTTTGTAACATTATAAATGTCACTTTTGATCAATTAAATGCATCCTTGCTGGATAAAAGTATTGTTTTTTTAATCCTAGAGGATGGATGTTAATGCCAGGTGTAAATGAGAGAGAATGAGAATGATAAACAGACAGAGTTGCAGAAAAACTTTTAGAGGCCTGGTGCAACTCTGACTCTAGACAGTGTGTATTCAGTCTTGGTTCATTCATGTTAAAGCACACACAAGCACCAGTAGTTTGGGACACTGGGCAGATGAGCAGCAGACAAGCTTTAATCAGTTCACTTCCACATGACCAACATCCCTGAGAGAGCCAGGATGTTGTCGCCCATCTGTCCGAATGGGGTCGATGGCTACCTGTGTCTGAGGGGAACATGTAGGAGTTTGGTCCGGTTGGGGAAGGGAGGGGGGAATCCTGGGACAAGAAGCTGAACGGGGAGGGTTGAGGGATCAGGCCGTACGAACAGTAGTGCTGCCGGGGAATACGGGGAATTATGGAGTCTTTCAGCCCCATTGAACCTTGGGAGTGTGAGGGGAGGTGATAATACAACAAAAACACATGAGCAAACAAGCGTGACATCCAGGACTGATGGTTAAGACAAGATGAATGGAGATGAAACGCATTACGACACATGGATATGGAAATTAAAGGAACAGTTCACCTAAAAAAAGGAGCAACATGGATATTCGGCAAGATTTATAAAAAAAAAATCAATAAAAAAACAGGTTTGGTTATTATCGTTAACTAAACCATCAAAAAATAAAAATAATACATTAATTGAAATAAAATAAATGATAACTGAAATAAAGTAAAATATATATTTTTTAACTTATTTTATTTCAGTTACTTGCTAAGGAAACATTTCTTATTTTCATTTAGTTTAACTTGATGAACTAAAATAAAAATTTATATAAACACATCATATAATAATATATAGACATATAAAAATAGGAAAAATAAAAAAAGCACAACTCAATTACTAAAACTTTGACATTAAAATGGAAAATATAAAAACTTGATTTAATAGTCTATTTATCATACTAAAATAACCATGAACAACTGAGTAAGAGTACACGATGACAAAAGGTTATTTTAGCATAAACTGTCCCTTTAAATGCAAACCCAAACTATCAAATGAACATTAAAAATACGAGGGAAGCACCGAAATTTCAGCTATCGAAAATTTTCAGTCTGAAATCAGTGACCGAAACAGACGTTTAAATAGCGCTTCTCCGATGGCACGTCTGTACTATTTTCTATTGATCCATAATGTGAATAAAGCTCCTCTAAACATCCAATAATAAAATAAAGCTTTGTTCCTTTTAATATGAAAGTAACAAAGTTACTTGCGTTACTTAAAAGTAACAACTTTTTACTTCTCTTCATCAGTTTGCACTGGCTGCCAATAGCCGCTCACATCAAATTCAAGGCACTGATGTTTGCCTACAAGACCACAACTGGCTCTGCATCAATACACCTAAACTCGCTACTTTAGACTATGCGATCATCTCATCTACTCTTTTCAGCACCAAATAAACATGAATGAATAAATTAATAAACTTCATGAATGAAATTCAATGTTTATTGCTTAATGCTCCCCCTGTGGTGAAAATCCAGTTTTTAATGTTGTTTATATGTCTATGTGGTGTTTTTAATGTGCTTTAAGACAAACCATGTGTAAATTCATAAGTCGACAGCATTGCTGAGTATTTTCTCCTTAAAACTGCAGTGAACCAAAGACAGTCTCAAAAACACTTGTTTGAAATCACTGGTGTTTCTGACATCACAAACTACCTTGTAACCAATCAGATCAACGTGTGATCGTCAAGGGGGAAAAAAAACCTGCTTAAATATGTCATTATGGTGATCAAAGATGAGTTTTAAGGGATAAAATTATTGACTACAGGGGGACTTTCAACAATAACATTCTTTTCAGTAGAAACAATTCTGTTATTTAAAGGTTTATATAAAAACTGCCTTATTTGCAACTTAAATGTGTGTACAACTCAGTTTTAGCTATTTGAGTGTTGATTATTAAGTAAGTTTGAATTATTTATTGAATTATTTTCGGTTTCGGTCAAGTGCATCCAGAATTTTCGGTTTTGGCCCAAAATCTCTCTCTCTCTCTAAAAAAAAATAAAAATAAAAAATAAACCTTTCACCTTTAAACTGTCTCACCTGCGATGCTTTTGCGCTTCTGCTGTAGAGCGTGATGTGGCGAGGTGGGGACGTGCACGTAGCTGCCTGATTTCTGAGGGTCCTGATTGGCTGTGGTCTTGATGAAATCAATGGCTGCCTGTATCACGCGGAACTGCAGGGCCAGGGCCATTTCTGAAAGATGATATTACAACAGAATATGTCCTATTACATTTAAATGACACGTCACATACCGCATCATTGTCATACAAAAATATTTGTTTTGTACCCTGTGTGCGCCGAACTTTGCTGGTTTGCATGTAGCCCAACAGGGTGATCAGGTCTTCAATGATGCGGAAGTACTGAGAGCCCGAGGAGCTGCAGGAGTGGATGGTGACGGCCACCAACAGCTGCTGAATGTCACATACCACCAGTTTGTAGTCATTCGGAGGAATCCTACAGAGCCAACAACATCAAGAAAGAGTTCACTTACTGTAGTTATGTATAATCTTCCATATTAGAGAAGTAGGGTCCAATGAAATGGATTCTGTTTTAATGGTTAAATAAAATTGTAGTAATTTAAAAAGCATGCCTAAATCATTGAAATCATGAAACTTATACAATTTAACAACACTTTATTAAAGGTTCAACAAAAATAAAAATTAGGGCCCTATGAAATCCAATTTATTTTTCCTAAATTTGGTGTTTTCTGTTCTATTCTGTTGTTTTAAGCAAAAAGCATGTCTGAATTCAATTGAATGCATACAACATAAACAATTTATTCATATTTTTACAGTAATATGGCCCTATAAAAAGTTTTTTTTTTTCTGGATTTATGATTTACAGTTAAATTTTAAATATGGAGGAAAAATTGTGATTCCTTGATTGTATAATTATCATTATAACTACTTTAAGAAGCACATTCTACCGTACAATAGTAATACATTTGTCATAATTACTTCAAGTTAAACCAAACTTTTATTTTGGCGGGTTGTAGTGAAGAGCTTTGAGTTTGTGTGTATATCTGACGATAGTTTTCTGGAGATGATGTTCATGTCCTCGTATAGAAGGACGGCAGACGAGCGTCACACACGCTTGAGTGTGTGTAGTAGAGCAAACTGAGACACGCACAACGTGGAGAATTCAGATTTCAATTGCAATAGAGACACTAGTCCATATCGTGATTTAAATAAGTGTTAGGCCTTACTTTTGATTTGTTCACCTAAAATTAGCAAAATTCTATAACATTCTACGTTACACTGTAAATTCCATTTTTATGACTGAATTCTGTGATTTCGATCATGTTATCTGCATTAAAAAATGCATAGGACCCTGGAGAAAAATGCTCAAGTATGCTGGCATACTACAGTTTCAAAGGAGCTTTCCCAACACTGACATCAATTTAGATATAACATCTACTCCGACTAAAGCCGGTGCACACTGTGTGATTTTGGCCACGATTTGGCCGTCTGAGACAAATTTTGCAAATCCTAACAGGTTGCTCTGATCCCAGGCTAAAATCTGTCATTCATCGTTAGTTTGACATGTTCACCGACAGCCGATTAATGACAGTTGCGATTAAAATGTTACCCCTGACGAAATTCTGGCAGTGTCAGAAGATTTGCCTCTCAGTCCTGCAGTGACATCTCCTACGACGACCGCCAAGTTGTCTTCGTTTTTTAAAACAAGCCCATGACCAAAATTAACATTAGAGATTTCTTTGTAGCCACCGTTTCAATCCCGCATGTAACGCTCACATCACCCAACGTGTCATTGATTGATGATGTAAAACTCTGGACAAGTTTTCTTACGTGTGTCCGTTTTTAACGCGTCTGACATTAATGACAACTGAGATCTTACAGTGTGACATGGCTTACAGCAATCGTGTTCGTACAGTCTGATAAGCAACAATCGTAAAGGACTATAATAAATCGCAGTGTGTGCCTGACTAAGGCACATTACCCGTTCTCCAGGCCGTTGAGGGTGGAGAGTGTGTTGAAGAGCACGTAGAGTAAGCCGTGGTCCAGTAAGATGTCGGCCAGCTTCGGGCAGGCGTTGAGGAGCTGCAGAAGAAGACACAGGCCGTTGTGCACCAGCGAGTTCTCATACAGAGAGTTCTCCAGCAGACCCAGCACTGGGATGATGCAACGCTTCCTGAACGGGGAGATGTTCTCCATGTCTTCCAGATCCAGACTGGGAGAAGAGAGGATTGTGGTTATTGACAAGGGCAATTTGGGTAAAGGTTCATTTAGACATCATGCAGGAGTTTCTTGAATGCGTTTCCTGCCACATATTCCTTGCAGAAAAACAAAACAAAATTATATATAATTATCTATAATATTTTTTAGTATCATTAATATATTATAGTATTTCTTCATATTTTTTATGTATTTTTTTTTAATTTAGCTTTTATTTTTGTATTTTAATTTTAGGTAATGTTTCAATACTGTTGTTTTTTAATAGATCTATTTAGTTTTTATTCATTTTTAATTATTTTAGTTGTAATTATAGCCATTTAAGTTCTTTAACTTAAACTCATCATTTTTTTATTCCAATTAGGTTTTTTTTATTTCTTTAAACAAACTTTTTAAAAATATATTTTTAGTTTTAGTTAATGACGACATTATGGAAATGAAAAATATATATATTTAATACAATTTTAATAATAATATATTATAATATATTATAGTTTTATAATATTTAAAAAAAAATTAAATTGCAGTTTCATTAAAATAAATAAAAAAATAAAACATTTATAGCCAACACATGGCAACTAACTAAAATAAAATAAGTTTAAGTTTTTTTATATCTTTATTATTTCGATCAATATTTATTTTATTTATTTAAACTTAAAGGATTTAAAAAAAAAATGTAATGACAACATATACAATACATATGACATTTATTATATATATATATATATATATATATATATATATATATATATATATATATATATATATATATAATCATATTTTTCATAAAAATAATAATGTTTCCTTTTCATAAATAAACAATATAGCCAATACATTTCATCAAATCACTCTCCACTGACATGTGTGGCTAATGTTATATTCTGGAGCTTAATTTCCAAATATGCTAAATGAGCCCACAAACACATCTTAAGAGGCATTCACCACTGATGGTCATGTCGGCAGTTTTATACTGTTCGCACACACTCACTCTTCCTCGAGCCCCACCGGTCGACCGAACAGCATCTCGAGGAAACACTCCAGCAGACCATGTGACCCCTGGTGCAGGAACAGCTGATTGGCCAGCAGTGAGAACCCATGGTTCTTCAGGAACTTCTCCTTCTGCTCTTTCTGAGCGCGGGTGAAGTAGGCGTCCAGGAGCTACATAAATAAATGTGGATGTTTGTGTATCCGTGCATGTATGAGAAAAAGGACATCAATTATATAATTTATTTATTAGAAATAAATAAATTAAACTCATTGCTAAAGCACTCCTGCACCGGTCTTTGCTTAGAGTGGTAAATAAAACTGGTGAATTAGCAATTTTCACATCAGCTAAATAAACAAGCCACAGCAGCATATGTGATAAATAATACAGCTCTATAGAGAGAGATAGAAAAAGCAAACATTTTCTGTCCTAATTTTTTTTAATGATCTTATATTTTCTTGATTTGTTTGGAAAGCAAATAACAGATTCTTTTCCACAAACATTACATTTTCAATGCAAATTTCAAGAACAAAAAAAAAAAACTATGTGAGTGTGATGACTTCATCATAAACTATGAAATACAAAAAATTTTATCAAAATGTTGATAGAAATACTATTTAAATATATTGGCATTATCTAATGTGGGGGTCTATTTAAAAAAATGACTGATCATAAATTGACATTCCCCTAAAAACATAATATTTTGTCACCATTAATTGGAAAATCAGAAAATTTTGTGATTAAGAACCCCAAAATGAAACAATTAATAATATTGTGAATTATTTAAATTCAACAATTAATATATTTCTCCAAGTTAGGAAGAGAGAGAGTTTAACCAACTTTTCAATATTTTTGTGGAAGTAGTAAGTACTACCATGTTCATTGATTCAGTCCTGTCCACATTATACACAGGTTTCTTGTAAACAAACAAAACCGGATGCGCGCGCATCCAAGAGGCAAGACCGCTATATGTTAGGCCGAGTTCTGTGAAAGAACATTGCAATTAACGTAGATTTTGCATTGTTTGTAAATTCTTGTTGACTCAATAATAAACTGCAATTTCAGAGTTGGATCTGTTTGTTTGTGTTTCATTTGCATATTAATATAACATTATGTAAAATGTTAGTTAGTTGACTAGTAAGCCAAGTTATAATGTTAGTCATCATGTCTCTACATGAAATTGTCCAACTAAGTTTGCGAATCATAAAAACCTGACATACCCTATGCATTTAGGTTAGTTTACAGCACAACAGCTCCGTGTCATCTCTGCTTCTGCTAGAATAGACGTAAAGAGTGTTGTTTTCTGCCTCTTAGATGCGCGCGCATCTATGTGCTGACGTTGCACAGAAACCTGTGTATGGAAAGAGATTTTCTGCTTTAATAAGCATAAATTAAGTTAAAGATTTACCCATTTGTGTGGATGCTGCACGTGGGAATCTAATTGTTGGCAACAATGTTGAATGCTTTGAAATGTATTGCAGTGTGATCTAAAACCACTTTACACAGCCCTTTTAATTGAATTATATGTGTTGTGCATGCAGTTTTAATGAGCTCTTATAAACAAAGACTTTGTGGAATATTTGTTTTTTAATTAACTTATCACACCGTTAATGCCTTTGAAATGAACTAGTGAAGGTGAAAAGGTGATTAAAAGTGGTAAAACTCATGATCACATATTTTGAGAAAATGAAGACTCTCCCACTTATTGATCAATGTTAAATATGATCACCATTGTTGTTTGGTTTTATAATTATGTACGGACCACAAATATGTCAGAGAATTGTATTATTGGTAATATATGTATAATTTTATTTTTTTTAATCATTATTATTTACATTTTTTCCCCCTTCAATATTTGTCATTTGTAAATTAGTACATTATTTAAAGTTTATTTATCATTTTGTATTTTTATTTATTTATAATTGTAATTATTTTCGTTATTGTTGTCTTATCTTTTATGTAAAGTATGTTTAATTATTTCGGCGGAAAGGGTTATTTTGGGGGTAAAGTTCTAACTTTCTTTAATTGTATGAAGCTTTCTGTTAATGCTTTGAAAATTTATATAAATAAACTAGATTGTCTTGTCGAGACACACTTTAAGTTGGCTTAAGAAAGCTGGACCAGAGTTTGGAAAAGTTTGAAGTTTAAAGTAGTTTAAAGTTTGATAGATAGATGGATGGATAAAAAAAGTATATAAAAAAAAACTTGTCAGCTGCAGGTAAACGGACCTTCATGACGCCCTGCTGTATGAGAGGAGAAGAGTGGTTGACGAGGACGAGAAGAGCCTCGGGCTGGATCAGTTTATCCATCACCTCCTCCAACAGGAGGTCTGGCAGCAGAAGCAGAACTCCTCTCAGCAGATCATACAGACCGCAGCAGATCAGAACCAGACAGTCTTCTGCACTGGACCTGAAACAATAAGAAAACACATATCTGAAACGTCAGATCCTCGGCTGTGACTCAGAGCCGAACCAAAAATATGGTTTGTGGATTGGATCTCGGAATTAAAAGTTGTTAAAGTCTCCCTGTAGTCAATCATTTTATCCCTTAAAATCACCTTTGAACATCAGAATGACATATTTAAACGTCCCCAAAAAAACTTCATGCCTTAAAATAGCTTGAATGTAACTCGACACCCTTGCCTCATTTAGTATCCGCGGTTCTATAAATATGCAAATTAGCCCCGTCTCCACTCACTCACTCACTCAGAGATCCACTCGTTGACGATCACACGTTGATCTGATTGCTTACAAGGTAGTTTGTGACGTCAGAAACACCAGCGACATTAAACCATGTTTTTGAGACTGTCTTTGGTTCACTGCAGTTTTAAGGAGAAAATACTCAGCAATGCTGTCGGCTTATGAATTTACACATGGTTTGTCGTAATGCATATTAAAAACACCACATAGACATATAAAAAACATTTTCACAACAGGGGGACTTTAAAAGATTTAATGAGTTGAACTGATTTTAGATAGGATATGTGTTTAGCACAGAAACAGCGATGACAAAGACAGGAGAATATTACCCAGAAACTGTTGACTGAAAACGTTTTTTTTTTTAACGCATTAAAGAGATGACGCAACTTATAAATGTAGGCTGATATTACAAGTCATTCATCTCCAAAACTGAGTGGCATAAATTAGCATAATTAAAGAGCATTATTCAATCATCACGTGTAATTTAAAAAACTAAATATATCACAAAATATTAGAAAAAATGCTTCAGAAGAGTTTTACTCCCTCCCTAGTTCAGTAGTAAGCACACTACCTAAAGACTACCATTTCTGGGGCTGTCCTATTGTAAAAACAAAATTCTTCTTATATACAAAAAAGCATACTTATTTAAAACTATTTTGCAATGCACTTTGCAGTTTTATTAGGGCTTTAAGCATTTACCTGTACATTTATGCATTTGGCAGGTGCTTTTGTCTAAAGTTATACATTTTATCAGTTCATGCATTCCCTGGGAATCAAACCCAAAACCTTGGCGTTGCTTGCGCCATGAGTTAAAGAAATTCATACATAAAGAGATGTCTATAAATGGCTTTAAGTGACCAACCAAGATTTTAGGCATCTGTTATATAAATCATATTATCAAGGGAATTCATTTGTGAGGCATATTTGAATGATCAAAAAAGTGTGTGGTGGGTTGAGCTGTACATTACCTCATCAGGCTCTCATCATCACAAGCAGTCTTTGAACTTCCGTTTTGCGGTCGCTCTGTATATTTCCATGTCATTGCTGTTCAGGAGAAATTAGCTTTTGAAGTAGATTTACTTAATGTAAAGTTAACGAAAGTTATCATGAGGATTGTAATGTTTAAAGCAGATGTCTTAACAAATGACAGTAGACCGGGAAGATTTTAAAACAAGCCGTTCGTTCATAAATACGCAAAAACGCTGTGAAAATACAGACCGGAAGGCAAAAGACAACGAGCGCAGCGTTGAAAATGGGCGGGGCTACTTAAGGTCTATAAGTGACGTCAATGCACACCCTCTATTTAACAGTATAAAGTAATACCTGTCATTACTGGAGTCCGCCTTGCTGTGTCTGTCATAACCGGGTGAGTATGTGTAGCTTTCCCAGTCGTCCGGGGGGGCGGCACGGTCAGTCACGGTGGGCCAGCGAGCAATAGTCAGAGAGCCGTTCTGTGCGGGAAACGCCAAGCCCAGACTGGCCAGGTTACTGTGGCTCCTCTGGAAGGACTGGATTCCCTTCAGGCTGTCGGGTCGGCGTGGCGCTTCCTCGCTGGTCCAATCGAAATGGTCCTCTGAGTCCACCGGGCTTTCGGCTGGCCCATCATGCTCCTCTTCTACACTAATAGAAGGCGTTCGGTTTCCCACGATGCTTCCCTCCTCATCAACACCCGCAATCTGAAAATCACAAATGGTCTTTGCAGACTCACAGCTGCTGAGAAGCTGCTCGTCTACGCCCCGCTTCAGGGTCTCTGTGCTGCCCAAGGCATGCTGGGTAATGAGAGATGCCCCATCTTCAGGGTCGGTGGTCCCGGTCACGCTCCCGTGAGCCAGACGGGGCGTCAGGGCTGGAGAAGCGTGAGGAGAGGGATGTGTGTTAGGAGGCCGAAGAGACAGATCTTCATCTCCATGATCGGGGGAAGAAGTGTGGCGAACTGTGGGACAAAAAAAAAAAAACACACACATCAGTCATTTAGTCAAGTCAAGTCACCTTCATTTATATAGCGCTTTTACCAATATAGATTGTTTTAAAGGTGCAGTGTGTGATTTTTAGTGGCATCCAGTGATGAGATTGTGAGTTGCAACCAACAGAAGTTACGGTGGCCGACAGGAGAAGATGTCGTCGTCTGAGACAGCAGAGAGTAGCAGTTCAGCAATGAGGTTTCTTTACAAAGGTAAATTAAGAAATTATGTTTACTTTATTATTCACTAAAACGATATGTTATTGCGAATATTATTGTTACTTGTTCATCATTGTGTCAGTGTTTTATTCGCTGACTTTAGCTGGCTTCTTTGCATGAAGAACAACATAGTGACGAAATGCAATTGTCCGTTTAGGGCCACCGTAGAAACATGTTGATATAAGGACACCCGCGGTGTGTATAAATAAAATGTCTCATTCTAAGGTTATAAAAACATAACGGTTCATTATGTAAGGTCTTTATACACCACTGAAAACATAGTTATGCATATTATATTGCATTTCTGTCTACAGATCCTCCTAAATATTACACAATGCACCTTTATAGCAGCTTTACAGTGATAATAGGAAACTAAAGTAACAGAGATTGTTTTGGCTTTACAGCAGCTCTAGAATAAAGTTATTGTCCAGCTAAAGTTAGTTTTTGATCATTAGTTATTAACTTAGAGGCCACTAACACGACACCGTTTCAACCGAAAACAGAAAACTTTTAATGCATTCCGGCCGCTCATTTGCACAACAACAATGTTTTAGTAAGTAATTTAGTAAGAACTGTCTTTTTTTATACGACAAGTTTTACATTTGTGGCTTTCACAGCGTTAGAACTAGGGCTGGGTATTGACACAAATTTCACAATTCGATTCAATTTACAAGCTTGCAATTCGATTCCGATTCGATTCAATATTGATTATTTTGGATATCAGGTACAATACATGGGAAATTTTCTCAAGGAAAACAAATCTCTTAACCAATGCTGTAAACTATGGGAGTCAGTTGTATCATTAAAGGAGCTGTATGTAAGAAATTTATTTAAATTAATCATAAAATGGCCCTGATATGTCACTAGACATTAAGAAATCATGTTCATTTCAAATACTTATATCACTGACAACAGTAGTCTGGCCAGGATATTGTCATTTAAAAGGTGAAGTTGCAGCCCTCAACTGATGTTGATGTTGTCATGTTGTGTTTTGGTCTGATGCGCCACCCTCCACCTATCTACCAATCACGAAGTCAGTAGTGTTGCGGCATCCGGGTTGCCAGCTCTGCTCCAGTTACCACAGCTGCAGATACAAACGTGTCAGAATCGGATTAAAAAAAAAGTCTAATGTTGCGATTCAGATAAACTGATAAACTCATAAACTCGTTATGAATCAGAAATACTTCGTGACAAAGTCCAACATAAAACAAGGATCTGTATAGGAGATGCCTTTGAAAGATGGAGACGGCTGAAAACGGAGAAGAATTTGAAGACAGACGCCAACGTTGCTAATTTTCTCCTGGACAGGTAAGATTCATCTATGTTTGGCTAACTTGTACTTTATGTAAATGGACATTTCAAATATTCATGACAGTCGAACAAAGTTATGCATGTTCGTGCAAAGTAACGTTACGTTAGCTCATATGGAGGAGGTGGGTCATCGAATTCGAAGCACTATAGGCGCAATTCCACGGTAAAATAACTTTTTCTAACGTCCATAACACCAATGAAAAGCACATTGTAGCCTATGATGTGAATAATGTGTCCCACTTGGAACGTTTTGTAGCCTACTTGTTTATCATGCAAGTTCTACAGCCAAAAATAATAGAATGACACGTAATCTTTCACATCACATATTTTAGCGTTATGGACGTGTACTGCAGGGTAAGTTAAAAAATACAGCTGGTCGCTTTCACTTATAGCGTCAGCTAAATGAATAGCTGTATCTTTGATATCGGTTACACACAGTGACAGAGGCTTGTGCTTGTACTTACGTTAATGACAGACACCTACCGTTAGTATACTAACAGCTACTGTTCTAACAATGTACTGTCACATACGAGCGTACATCTTTACTATTATATTTGGCTAATCGCCATTAGTACATTTTTGCGATATAGAATTACTTTGCAAAACATCTCTCATTTGAAGCATAAACATAATTAACAGAAAAAGACTCGTCACTTGACATTGGAAGCTTCTGTAGCAGCTTACGTTCCTGCTGTATCCTGCAGCCTATCTGGCAACCTCCAGTCAGGGAGGAGGGGAAGGGGATACACCACTCTACAGTAATTTGAAGGTGATTGCAGTACCAGTTTTGGGCACAATCCTACATACTGCTCCTTTAAGCTGTACCTTATCGTTAATACGTGTTTCCCGAAACGCTCTTAGTTAAGTATACCTTCTGTAAGTCATACGTTCGGAAGGTTGGTCTGGACCACTCTTAGCTTTACCTTATCACTGTTAAAGGTCTATATGAATATAATTCTGAAGTTTTAATCCACCCAGACAGTGTTCAATTAGGCTAATTCAAGTGTTTTCATGCAAAGAATAAAATTGTCATTGCACTGATTGTTGTTAGAATTTTAATTATATATTATTATATATAATAACATTTTATACATTTATTTTAATTAAAGAGCGCTTTTAAAGGCCAGTGAAAGCATAGGCTACTGTCAGTTAAGTCCTATTCGGGCGCTAATATTGTTTATCATGGTCTCGTACGGTATTTTAAACATTTACAGGGGTAAGTCGGTTATTTTAGTGCCGTCCGAATCCATAATATCAGTGTTTTTTCTCACCCAACCCGCGTAAAAATCTCTGTCCAAATTAGTACCTACCTACTGATTTTTGACAAACAGGTCGTGTGGTAATTTATTTGCCGTCTGAATCCACATCTCTGAGTTTACAAGAAGAGATTCAAAATTCACTGTTTAAATCCTTTTTGATCACTGCAGAGCACCGTAGCTACGTGACGTACACTTTTATTACTGAAATGCTTGAAAGTATTTACAAGAACAATATTTCATCGCAGCTCACCTCAGCGAACAAAAATGGGAAAGAGAAGAAAGCACATAAAAAATTTAAATGGTTATTATGGCAGCAATATATGATACAATTTTTAAATATGTAGGCAAGGCTATTATAGGCTGTTATAGTTTGGTTTATTTTTTATAATATCCCATGAGTCCTAGTAAATGCAATTTCAACTATTTCTGAAGTGCTTCTTTTATAAAGAACAGCGCTTTCTCACATAAACAGCCCCTGCATGAGAGAATAATTGATTCTCGAGTCGATATCAACAGATTCAGCACCATCGCCACGGACAGCAACCGGTAACGTCGCACGTAAGAAGGTATATCTTAAGCAGCTTTCTAAGGTATAGTTCGGGGAACACGCCTAGAAATGGTATACCTTCAGTTAAGTTATACCTTAAGAGTCTTCGTTGCGCGCTAAGAGACAACGTTATCGGGAAACTCAGCCCTGAACTGCAGCTGATAGAATGCGCGCTTTATGATATACCATATTTTAGTTTCCATTCTTATTGGGTTTCCACAACAATGTTAGTGAGTAAATCTACTGAAACAGGGTTTCTGCAGGTTTCAGTAAGTCAAATTTAAGACCTTTTTAAGACATTTTAAGACCATTAAGATTGAAATTTAAGACCTACACGACGCATTATCAAAGTTAGATAGATAGTTACCTCGGGATCATTAGAGTATCTATCTATCTATCTATCTATGTGTGTGTGTGAGAGAAGGAGAGGTAGATATTTTTTTTAATATAAAATTGTACTTTTGCATATTATACTGTAAAAACACGATTATTGTTGATTTTAGTTGATCATAGTTGATCATACATTTACATTTACATTTATTCATTTAGCTGACGCTTTTATCCAAAGCGACTTACAATTGCTATATTTCAGAGGTCGCACGCCTCTGGAGCAACTAGGGGTTAAGTGTCTTGCTCAGGGACACATTGGTGTCTCACAGTGGATTCGAACCCGGGTCTCTCACACCAAAGGCATGTGTCTTATCCACTGCGCCATCACCACCACATCATAACTAGAGAGGAAATGATGAGATGATTAAAGTGACCAAAATGATCAAGGTTATCACAGAATCCTGTTCAAAAAGTACTAATACTACAGAATGAAGTCAATTCAACTAGTTTTATGTCGAAAAACAGCAAATAAATTGATTAGCATCAATATGCACTTTTTGTTTACATAAACATTAAAATACCATTAAAAATGATGGCTAGATTTTAAAAGAGTGTCTTGCAACATGTCATCTACTAACATGTTCAAGTTCAAATAAAGTTTTGACAAAAAAGGTTTTATACAAAGATAAACCTCATATTTCAGCCTTTAAATATTTTTTTATAAAAAGAATGAGTCAAAAAGATAAATTACTGACATTTACACATTAGCTTATATTTATTAGTAGTGTTTGGGTGAACCCCCCATCCTTCATGTTGACGGAGCTTTCAATGTTGTTATGGAAAGGGGTTATTGGTTGGTTCCTGTCACATGACCTGCGGTGCGTGCATTTGCGGCATTCTGAAAAGTTTAGATTTTTTCCATCTCATTGCGCCTGGTAAAAAAATTAACGCGTCGCTTCAATTATGAGCGTGCCTGCTGCGCGCCTACACTTGAACAAACTTGAGCGCGGAAAAGACGCGATATGTGAACGGCCTCTGGCGAGCTAGCTCATATCAAGCCACGAGCTACTGGAGCACGCGAGCGACGTGTTGGAGAACCCTGCTCTAGAGCTCCGCTTTGTAGGCTACAACTCGATACTTTTTTGCTACTTTGTAATAACTTTCTGCGGCCAGCGTTTCTGGAAATGAACGAGGGTAAACACTTTTTTAGACCTGACAAAATGAAATTTAAGACCTAGGATGAAAATCTGGCCGTTTTTAAGACTTTTTAAGGCCTTAAATTTAAAGTCCAGAATTTTAGACTTTTTAAGACTTTTTAAGACCCCGCGGAAACCCTGTGAAATTGCCACCATGAGAGTGGAGTGTGATGTGTTAGACGTAGAGCTACCACATTTTTAAATTAGGCTACTATTAGAATTATTTGAAGTTAACATAGGCTAATACAATACGCAGACCTACACCAAAAAACTAGTTGAGGATAAATTCTTTAAAATTGGACAATTCCAGCGTTATGGACGTGACATTTGCAGTCAAAACTTGAAATATAAATTATCAGAAAATGCATTTAATACTGAAACGTCTGTTTATATATCCATACCCCCTTAATAAAGGAGTCAAGACATTAGAAAAATATCAGTCTACGCATGGTTTTATAATTAATATGAGCAAAATACACATGTGACGTGACACAACAAATCTTTAACTTTTAGGTGGCAAAATATTTTTTAATAATTCTATGAATTAGGCTGCGCAAAACAAAAGTAGGCTAATAACCGGATGAAGAAGGGTCGGCCTCCACAGAACATAAAATATTATTTTTTATTTAATTTTTCATGTTCGCATTTATGAGGAAAAGAACAATGTTACGGACGTGACAGTTCTCCGTTACGGACATGACCGCTCTGAAAGCGACTTTAAAACTTTCACAGAGACTTCAGAAAGCACAAAGCCTTTCTTTAAAGTAAATTTCGTTTTTTATTAATTGTATCTTAATTTTAATTAATGTTTCATCAACCAATTGCCTGGATTTAATAAATAAGAAGTAAATATAGTAGAAAATAGATCATCATGACACACAGTCGCCGGCGCGTGAACTGGACTCTCGTCTCATAAATGAACCGAAACTCAGCATATAATGTAGCTACTTGCCTCACAGACTTGAGAAATATAGAAAGCTTGATGTCTACTTTTAAACAGAACATTTAAAAACGAAAAACAGACTGCTCTCTGCTTATGTAATCCGTATGAAATCTGCACTTCTCTCTGGCGCGTTAATGTGAAGATCGCGATCAGCATCGTCAACTTCATCTTGAAGCCGACACACTGACACAGAAAAACCTTGTTTATTAATAAACAATTAAAATCTCTCCTTGCTATATTTGACATATTCATAATCATTACTTTTGCCGGTTCTTTGTGGCAGCTTTTAGATACTTTATTGGGAGCGCCACGGTCACCCTTGTTACATGAACGCGTCACTACTGCATCAGCACCGAAAACATGATTATTATTTTTTTTAAATCTAAAATAAAAAATCATGATACGAACCGAATTGTTGGTTTGGTCTATCGTTACAGCCTTAGTAAGATGAGAAAGCAGGAGTTTAGTCGTTTGTCATGGTTGTAAAAAAACAATGGCTATCTGAACATCTTTGCCAAGCGCAAACCAGTAGCCTATGTAATCAATAAATTATCGGGGAGGGTCATGCCTTTTTTCACAATCATTTTGGAGGGTCATAGAAAAATGTATTACTGGCGAAGGGAGCGTCAAGTCTTTTTTGACTACAGATCTCAAAACTCCTCCGGTGGCCCCTTAAATAAATAACGAACAGTCCCTAATTGATTCTTGGGATTTAAGAATCGATATCGGTTCGTAAAAATGAGAATCGATTAAAATCGAGTAATCGATATTTTTTACCCAGCCCTAGTTAGAACCTTATCACTTGCTCTTCATTCAAAAAGCGTGATTGTTTATACTGTCACAAAATATAACAATATTATAGGGATGCATGATATATCGGCCACCATATCGGTATCGGACGATATATGTAAATTTTTTATATTATCATTATCGGTCCAATAAGAAAATTTGGCCGACATATTAAAGCCGATAAATCAATTATTATTTCCTTCAGCTGAGACACTTCAGATGCGCACTGTTGAAAACCATCATAACCATCATCATTGCTTGAAATATGATTGGAATCACTTCAGAAAAGGAAAATACGGTTAAACTGACATATAGTTCTGTCATATAGGCTACATAAAATTATAATAAGAACATTATAATTGTGTGCTTGGGACATGGATTTTAATCGTGAGACTTTTGTTTTTGTAGTCAGGCTCTCAAAAATTATATAAAAATGTGGATTTAGATTTACCAGCCAATATATCGGTTATCAAATATAAAGAATTATCGGCCAAAATTATTACACAGCTCGTTATATAAAGGATGTATAGTATATCCAACTACCCCCACACATACACTCATGTAAATCAATATATACTATATAGCATATATCAACTGCTTGATGTTTATATCATTGCGAAATATAACTATATTACACAGATGTATACAAAGTTAGATATATAGTATATCCAACTTGATCTGCATAAATAGTCTGGAAAGCAGACAGGATATTGTGCCAACCAGATCATGTACTTAGTAATGGATTTGTTATCATGCAGTCAGGTCAGCAGTATTATGTGCCAATACGGAAAACTAACCGCTATGCCAAATCAACTCATTCATTCCCTCTGCTATAAGACTTTTAAATGAACAACATACAAGATGGTTAAATGAAGATAGATAACTACAACAAAACTGGTTCTCGCTATCCACTGCTCTGCTCCGTTCCGTCACTGACAAGTGAATATGAATGTGTGAGTGTTTTTGTTTTACCACTATATTATATACATTGTATGCTAATGCACTTTTTAAACTTTAACCCTTAATGGATGGGTGTAAAAATGGCTGTAAAACTAAATTGCCCCCTTGGGGACTAATAAAGTTATCTGTGTCTGAATAGAGTACACTCATGTAGGGCAATATATACGGCATAGCAAATCTCAACAGCATGATTGCTTGTATCGTCGTAAATTGTAACTATAATATCGTTCAGCTCTAATCTGCTAAATGCAACTATAAGGCATCAAAATATAAAGATTTTTATAAACATTAACATTATAATTTTCTTTAAAGCTGCTTTGAAACAATGTGTATTATGAAAGTGCAATACAAATAAATTTGACTTTGACTTGACAGAGGCAGGTTTGATTTTGTATTTGTCAAAGGTCATGCGTTTCAAACTTTATAAGATGCAGAAGTGCCAAACAGCCAGATAGGGACATTTTAAGTTGAATAATGCTTGTGAAGTGCGACAAAATGAGTGAATGGAGTGGATATTTTTCAGATTTTGACCTTCTCATGAATAACTGCATTAATGATTATTAGTCTGCTGGTTTAATGCGTCTGGAGGAGGCGCTGACCTCTGAGCTTGGGGGAAGTGGGCGGCAGTGATGCGTTCCCATCAGTGGGCATTTCGGTGAAGACGGTGGGAGAGAGTGAAACCACTGAGCTGCAGGCTGATTTCCCTCCACTGCTCGAGTGTCGCAGGAACATCATGGACTGAACCTTCTCCTGGTACATCTTACCATCTGATGCCACAACAAGAAAACATGCATGAACTAAAGTGTTCTTGTTTACTAGGGTTTCTACACTCGAAGCAAAACACCTCAGAATGATTACTGATATGAATGAGCTGTAAGCTCGAGACTAGACTACTGTTAGACTACAGCTACAATAAAATGAAAATAAGAGCAGTAATATAAATAGTTAGAAACAACATCTGATTTAAATGAGAAAATCATATATATATATATATATATATGTATATGTATATGTATATATATATATATATATATATATATATATACATATATATATTGGTATCTAATATTTGTATACAAACACACAAGGAAGTTTTTATAGTAATAAAGTTAAAATACTAACTTTAGAATAACATAATTATATTTATACTCCAAATTGTTTTGTGACATATAAACATTTAAATGTTGGCTAACTAATGAGTTTATGGTCACTGAATGGCTTATCTGAGGTAAATGTAACATTACGTAACAAATATATATATATATATATATATATATATATATATATATATATATATATATATATATATATATATATATATATATATATATATATATATTAGGGGTGTAACGATACACGTATTCGTATTGAACCGTTCGGTACGAGACTTTCGGTTCGGTTTTCGGTACGCGTTTTTGAACCGAACAGTTCGTTGGACCATTTTTCCTGCCGACCAAAACTTCGTTATTTCAAATGTAGGCGCGTCGCGCGTGGCAAGCGCGCTCATAATGTGAGAGACGCTGGCGTGACCACAACATTGCCCAACATCAAATGGCAAATGTAATGTAAGCGGAACGAAACTGAGCTACTCGTTTATTGTGTGGTTGACGGACCGTTTATCAGTCTGGGCCAATGCAGCGCGAGCCGATATTATTCAAGCAGCACAGTTACTACACAGCGCTGAGACATCCAGTAAAGAAAGCATTTGACTTCGCCACTTAAATAATAACATCGCTGCGAGATCTAGTGAGAAACATTCGCATTTCTCCGTTATTAACGGATCAAACAGCGCTGACGTGGACACCAGGAAGAAACATTGTGCCATGAATGAACTATCAGTGTCCACAGATCAGCAATATTCACCATGGATTTACTTTAGTAACACTACTAACTGTAACCATGGAAGTTTGGCAGGAATAGTAGGCTATAATGCTTTCAAGTAACATCACGTCGGTTTTATTTTGACATTATGAATACAATTGGTGCCCTCAAATGTTAATCTGAACTAAAATAAACCTACTACAATATTACATTTAATTTTGTCCAAGGAGCTGTTTTGTTTTATATGCTCCTAAGAAAAGTCAAGTATAGCTCCATCATTGCTCAAAGTTAAAAAATATCATACTTTATGATGTTAGTTTTAATAAAAATATAATAAAAAAAATTAAATCAAGGAAATTTCTCTGGCATTTCTTTCTTTTTGCTGTATCGGAAACGTACCGTACCGAACCGAACCGTGACACCAGTGTATCGTATTGAACCGAACCGTGAATTTTGTGAACCGTTACACCCCTAATATATATATATATATATATATATATATATATATATATATATATATATATATATAAATCCAATAATGAAGTGGTTCGGACATGATGCAATGGATGCTTCCAACTTAGACAGCTTTACTGACTATAATGGAAACATCTTACTTTCTAGTTTTAGTTAATCCCTTGCATTTAGTTAAAGATTAGTTCACTTTAAAATGAAAATTAGCCCATGATTTACTCATCCTCAAGCCATCCTAGGTGTGTATGACTTTCTTCTTTCAGACGAATACAATCGGAGTTATATTAAAAAAATATCCTGGCTAATATCCTGAATAATATTAATATTTAAAACTTTATAAAGTAAAATAACTAGCTTCCGGCCAAACGAACATACAGATTCCACTTAAGTGTAAAGCGCAACTTATGCAAGTAATGCGACGTCCTGCTGATATTTATGCTATGCCATGACACACTACGCTACTGCTGACGTCACAAGTTTCATAAGTTGCGCATTAGCTGTAAAGTAGACTGCTTATGGCCAGAAGCTAGTTATTTTACTTTATAAAGTTTTAAATATTCATATTTTTCTTATGCAAACTCATCGTTTTGCTTCAGAAGACCTTTATTAACCCCCGGAGCCGCGTGAAGTTATGACGGATGAATGCACGTTTTGAGCTTCAATCTGTTGGTTGCAATCCACTGCCATTATAAAACTTGGAAGAGCCAGGATATTTTTTAATATAACTCCGATTGTATTCGTCTGAAAGAAGAAAGTCATATACACCTAGGAGGGCTTGAGGGTGAGTAAATCATGGGCTAATTTTCATTTTAAAGTGAACTAATCCTTTAAGTCACTTGTATCCCACGTAGACATGGTGTAAGTTTTATTTAATAACAATTTTCAGACAAAGTAAAATTAAGGTTAAAGAGGTGACCCAAAAATTATATTTCTGCCATCATTTTCTCATCTTCTCATATAAAACCTGCATTTATTTTTTTCTTCTTCTGTGAATCACAAAGGCAGATGCAGCTTGAACATTTGAATAATCATCATCTTTTGTTAAAGAAATTGAGTCATAAGGCATGATGGTTAGAAAATGTAGACAGAATGATCCTCTTTAGTGCACTTTTCCTTTAATGAGTATGACAGATATGACATGATCAGATACTGGTTTCCAAAATGTTTGCTTACCGATGTGCAGAGAGAAGTAGAAGCTGGTGGGTGTGTGGCACACGTAAGTGTTGGTGGGGGGGTGAACGGCCAACAGAAAGTTATAGACCAGCTGCAGCAGGTCCAGGTCTGGAGGCGAACCCAAAACCTCCTGGATGATTTTGACAAACGAGAGGCAGACCTCCTGTGGGATGGAGGTCAGGTACTCATCCCGATGCTCCTATGAGAATAATCATGATGATGTCACAAAACAAAACACATGCTGAACTATGATTGGTCTTTTTTCTCGTATCAATTGCATACTGGATAGCGATTGGTTATTTCTTTAATGATATTTCACCATAGGTTGATTTTAATGATGCACCCAAATTAATTTTTTACAGAAACACGAAACACGAAATTCAAGTTTTCATTTAGCTTAAAATCGAAACTGAAAATAATAATCAATCAACACTCAAAAAAATTGTTGTACATAAGAATTTATAAAATATTAAGTTATTTTATCTAGTTTACTAAGGAGTATATGGATATTAAAGACAATTGTTACCTTATGCCATATTGTTTACAGCCTTTTTTTTTTATTGATGTCTTTCCACAGTTGAAACTCTGATTGAGCAATTGCTTGAGACATGTACATGTCAGTATCATACCATTTACTTCAACATACCTCTGTTAATTCATGTTTATTTCATGCTGTATCTACTGGTAAAGAGGAAGAGATGACCGTTCACGTGCCGCTTAAACTGAGGCGCTACAGCGATCTGTCACCAGATCAAAGAGTGGAGGGTCAAAATGACATTTATTGATTGAATATCATTATAAAATGTAAAGAATTTGAAAGATGAAACTTTCTAAGTAGGCGTGCGAAAACGGTTTTGGCAGAAACTGAAAAATTAATTTTCGACCGAATATTTTCAGTTGCCGAAATTCCCGTGCATCACTAGTTGATTCTTCAAAGACAGCCGACGGAAAGCAGGCATCATGACCACATTTCAAAGACTACAATCTAAACTTACTTGACCGCCATTAACCTCACGTGTGTGTCCGTGTTGTAAACATCTCACCTGAAGCACCTGGCAGGCGAGTAGGAAGCGATGAACCACCTGGGCCTTTAGAAGCTGCCGAATGTTGAACATCTGCTGAGGATGACGCACTCGGATGAGGATCTCTAAAGCGGCCAACAGCGTCTCCCACACGCCACACTATTAGACACACATTATAATTAGCTCTCTATAAAAACAGCCAAACTCTATGGTATGCTCTCATTTAGATGTAAGTGTGAACCTGAGCTTTGGCCCATATCTTCCAGTCCAGCAGTATTTCAGAAAGCAGTCTGAGATCTTGCACCACCACAGTGGATTCAGCATCCAGATGAAACTGGCCGTCTTCTCCAATCGTCAGGATCGACCCGCTACAGCAGCCGTCCAACAATGTCTATCATACCACATGCACACAGACATTTGCAAAATCAAAATCCAGTGATACTCTGTGAATATACTGAGGGACAAAACTCTGTCTCACTGTCAGTCTGCATTAACGCTGTAAACCAGCAGGGTGCGCTGTTCAGTGCGACAGTGATCTGGCACTTCATTTAGAATTTTTTACAGCTTTAACTTGTCTTGAAAAAGGCAAACAAGTGACTAAATGGGACTACAGAGGCTTTCTGGGACATTAAACGTCACGCCGAATACATAAACTCACTAGTCGCTTTCACAGCCTCATTGTGTTTATAATCACTACACAACTATTCTAATTCAAATCAGTGCAAAATTATTCTAATTTAAACATTCAGGAAAATTGTTCTTTAAATAAAGACCAAAAGAGTTCACAAAGCTTAATGCTTGTGACGCTGAAGTTATCCAAACGTATTTAGAGGTTATAATTCATAAAAGTTCAAGATTATGAAAAAAATGTGTAAGAATCATAAACTTTTGTTGGCCACAGATTATTTTCTGCAACAATCCAAAAGCCAATAGAAAATCCTATTGTGTTTTTGTCGAGGGAATCAAGGTGAACTTAACGGCCTTAAAATATATGTCATCACCAAAGATCTCTATAGTTAAACTATACCTTGATATTTTTCAGGCTTTTTATTACATTTAATATGCATCTTGATATTTATCTATTTGATGTCTTTTTTAATTAGAGGAATCATTATTTTTTTAACTAACAGCCATCTTTAGGATACTTTATGACCAAATAAGAATTAAAAATTTTTGGTTTTCACAAGTCTGTTTACATGACCACCAATTTAATTAATTATGAAAATACGTCTTATCTACATCTGTTGTGCTAAAACTCACCTTCAGAATGTGGTATCCCACAATGCACTTGGGCTTGATGAGAACCTGGTGAATCATGGAATAACCGTGGTAACACTCCATCTCATGGGTGCGATGCTGATGGTTTTTAACTAGAGACAGAAGAAGCTGCAGCGCCAGAGCTTGAGTTTTCTCACAGTCACTCAACTCCACCACCTACAATACAACAACAACCAATGAAAGAAGTCAGAGAAAGAGAGGCAACATAAATGAAATGTGATTCAGATGTTCCTGGTGCTAAAATCACTGTATGCATGAAACGCATCATATAATGAAAGTGAAGCGAGTTGTGAATGTGTTCTCATGTTGATATTCTGGGTCACGGTGTTAAAACAGCCAGAGCAATCAACGCTTTCAGTGAGATGATTATTAGAGATGGCTGCTCCAAACTAAACGACCTAAATAAACTAGATTCTTTAATGAATATCAGTTATTTGGCATCATACCAAGATTGAGCATCTGTTGCTATTTTAATTAGCACTGCTCCTCAATTATTTTTATTTTGGTCTCAATCAGCATGGTTCACCCATTGGAGGTGTTGATCAACATTTATGATTTAAATAATGTCAAAAATGTTCTTAAAATTAGGGAATAAACAATATATCTGCAGAGATTTTGCAAATATACAGTGTATAATTTCAAAGCAAAATGAAGCAGCATTGTAAATATCCCAGTGGTTTTAATGTGATCATATGAGTATTAAGTTAATATACAATAACATTATACATTATTATTGGATTTCAAATAGCAGATTTTTCTATGTGAATATATTGCGAAATGTAATTTATTCCTGTGATCAAAGCTAAATTTTTAGCATCATTACTCCAGTCTTCAGTGTCACATGATCCTTCAGAAATCATGCTGTGTAGAAAACGTGATACATTTTATTTTTCAGGATTCCTTGATGAATAGAAAGTTAAACATTTTTATAATGCATTTATTTGAAATATAATCTTTTGTAACATTATAAGTTTCTTAACTGACACCTTTCACCATCTAATTCATCCTTGCAGAGTAATAGTATTAATGTCTTTAACATACAATACTGTTCAAAAGTTTGGGGTAAGTACGATTTAGTTTAAAAACAGTAATAATTGCTTCTGTGTTAGTATTTTAGTTCTCATGACAGACTGATAGGAAATGAGAGACATAAAAAATGAGAATGAGAGAAACACAAAGCAAGGCTTTGAGGTGACATTCGAGAGACGTCTGAAGGATAATAAAGGAACACAGTGTACAATTGAACGTCCTGGGCCAGAACATGCTGACCAAAAATCAAATTTTGCCCTCTGAGTGAAAAATACAGCATATTATCAGATTACCAGCAAAAAAATGTGTATTGAAATATGAAGGAAATACTGTAGATCCCATCGCTATAAACTTTGAAGCTTAATATTCAGATGTACCTCAGCCTCTCAAACTGATTGCTTCAATTAAAAAGCACAGCAAACAGTTTGTGAATCAGCACAAAACATCTGGTCAAAATACCTAATCAGTTTGTGTGCAGTAAACAGAAGTGCAGTGACATAAGAACTCATTCCATTCATTCCTGGTCTCTACTAGTGACATATGCAAACAAACACATACCCGTGCAAACAAGAAGACAAAAGAGCCGGTGCCACCGATCTTGTGCAGGGCGCTGTGTAGGCCAAGAGCCCTGCAGGGCATCATGGTCTTGAGGAAAGGAGGCTCCAGGATGGGGCTCTGGACCTCTTTGGCACTGAAGGGCCGCTGGGAAACCAGCGCTGACTTGGCCTGGCCCTTCAGACGGATCACTGGCTCATATATGGTGTATATAGACGGTGTGCTGGAGGCATAAACTACAGCTAAACTCTCCTGTAAAAACACAAATGCACATACGTTGAGATAAAAGCAGATCCACAGGTAAACATTTTAAGTTCCTCAAGACAGTATTTTTTTGCACTTATTAAAAAACAGAGTTTAATGCTGCATGTTGTTGTGAGCATGAGCAGGCAGTGAGATTTACTTTTTATTTTTGCCTATATATTCAAGAAACTGTTCAGAGCTTTAAAGGGTTAATGTTTTTCTTTTGATTTTGAGGTGATATATCACTTGGGACATATTTTTGAAAGGTTTCATTAGACAAATTCGTATAATATTTTAGATTAGCAATATATATTTTTAGAGAAGATTTGAAAAAAGAAGTCAATTCATCCATGAGAAATGAAGGTTTGTGTTTAAGTGACTCTGATAGCAGTAGGGTTGTGTCGGTAAACTTGACAACTGCATCACAGCACCGGCGGTGGTCCGCTAAACACATTTTATTGTACCTGAATGCTGTATTATGTGACTATTATGACACAAGTGAAGCATTTACATTTTTATGCATTTGGCAGACACTTTTATCCAAAGTGACTTACATTGCATTTCAAGGTACACATTTACATTCTTATCAGTTCTTGCTTTCCCTGGGAATCGAACCCATGACCTTGGCGTTGCAAGCGTCAACGCTCTACTGTTTGAGCAACAGGAAAGCACAAAGCTTTGTTTACAAAATAAATAATATGATTTACAAAATAAATAATAGGTTATAGCAATTAAATGTTACATTGCAGCCATTGAAACATTTGGATTCATGCCAAATGAGAGAGGTACGTCATGTGAGCCCATACTGTAAATTTGAGCTTTGTATTATGTTTTGCGATCTGGTCATCCGATTATCAGCAAATTTAACAATATTCCATTGGACATGGAATATCTTGTTTCTTTTTCCAAATCTCACATCTCGCCCATTTTCGCAGGGGATTATAAACGTTTCTTCCTTTGGTTCGCTTTAAATTTGTCCTACAGCGTTTTTTCTACTTTAACAGTAAAAAATGCGAATATAATAGGCCTTATACTTTTTTCCTTGCACATCAAATTCTATTTAACACAGTTTGTGCTTGCTATTATGGTAAGGTGCGTCAAGTTTATTTGTATAGCGCTTTTCACTCCATCTTGAGATTTTAGTTTAGCCTTCTCTGGCAGCACAAATTCGAACATAGCCTAAATGTCTTGACACCGCGAAAGATAAAATTCACTCTTCAGACCTTTTACAACAAGTGTCAGTTGCTTGGAACATCAGGAGAAAACATGAAGATATTAGGACTGTGGGAAGAGAGGGTAGGCTATATGACGCATCTTTGTAGGGAAATATAAAACCAATGTTTTTTTAATAACATAACTTTCTTATAATGTAGTGTCTGGACTAAATCCCGATGACTTATTCATTCTAAGCTTCAGAAAGCTTTTAACCTATTGGTCTCATTCATGTAAATCACAGGCAATGAGTCTGCATCAAATTGCCCCATTGTCACTTTAGTGGCTGGCAAAGGTTAAACAGAAACACTCAACTCAACTCCCGGCACTGAGGCCAGGTGGCATAGATTGACATCTGAGAGATGCACCAATATACATACACAAACATTATTTTCCATTTAACTCATAATATAAGTCCTTCCAAAATGTATATGATATATTTCTGTGTATGTATGTTTCCCACCTCATAGCAGTAATTACCGGACATTGGCCGGGAAAAAAATGAAATGTCAGACAAAATTAAATCTCTCCGGTCAAATTGTCAGATTAAAATTGCCTAATAGAAGGTTCCCCTTCATCTCCGTTTCAGCGCTTTTCTGCGGCACTGAGGACAGCGACTCAGTAGCCTATCTGTGTAGCTCTTGTGTCGCTGTCCTCAGCTCAGTAACGTTAGCCTAACTGGAGGAAGCGCACACCGGACGAGAAGCGCAGCGCCGCGTCGCGTCTAGGACAACTCGAGGTATCGCACACCGGACGCACACTTTCTCAGTTTATGGCCAGCAATATTGTTGTTTAAGGACATTATGGAGTTAAGATAATGTCTGAAATGTTATGATTGTACTGTACAATTAAATACAATCGTTGCTGAGCTTGCAGTCTGAACACTTTACCTCAGACCGTCCGGTAACTGAATGAATTGAGAATATCAGCTGAAAATCCGATAACATCAGCACTGAGGAGCTCTTTTCCAAAACGCTATATCCATATAAATCCATTTCAATAGTTTTCAGGAAAATAATTTTTTTTTGACCCACACATTTTGTGAATATTCAATTTATCCTGTTAAAATGTTTTTTTTTTTGCTCAGTCTGAACATGTTGAAAAATGATTATTAAATCAAACAACAATATTGTTGATGATAAATTCAAAGTTAAACTTTTTTTTTCTAAACGCTATAAATCCATCAATTCTTTTCCAAAAATTTATGGTTTGTCTTTTAAAAAAACAACAACAAGAGAACATGCAATATATAATCAGGGACTCATACTATGAATGATAATAAATTAAATAAGTGCAAATGCATGAAATATATAAAAGCCAAACAAAATAAATAGTCAAATAAACTAAATAGTACAAATAAATGTATCCAATGTCACGTTCCAAGATTGTCCACCACATAAAACAAATTTAAAGATAACACACATACAAATACCAGTCCTTAAATACAACAATGTTAAAAATGCATTCAAATCATATATATCGGGGGAGACATGGTCAGACATGATTTTGGCCACTTAATTAAGTTTTGTTTTGTAGAAAGCCTTTCTTTAAAGTGAATTTCGTTTTGTATAAATTTTATCTTAATTTTAATATTTTTTTCATCAACCAATTTCCTGGATTTAATAAATAAGAAGCAAATAGACAATATAATCATAACATGGAGGCGCGGGCGCGGTCCCTTGCATTGCACGTGAACTGGAGCGCATCTCATCATAAATTAACCGAAACTCAGCGTATGCCTCACACATGAGAAATATATCTATATAGAACGCTTGAAATGTCTTTAAACGAAACAATTAAAAACGAAAAGAAATAGGATAGGCCTAATCGCTGATTATGTAATCCATTACATGCATTTCTCTCTATAGGCGCGTTCACGGAGATGGTGATAGTCAATTTCATCTTTGAATGAATCGGACGTTCATGTTTTTTTCTGTCTATTTGACAGTTAGGCTAATAAACATGTTGCATTCTACACGGCCTGATTATGTCATTTTTTAAGTTACATAGCCTGCCTCCAGTTTTCCTCAACTTGACTAATTAAGAGGAGATATCTGACCGGCATATCATCAAAATGTCCGTAAAACGAAACCTCTGCCAGTCACTTTGACCGGCACCATTTTTTTCTAGCGGAAACTCTGATTCAAGTGTAAGAATGTATCTCTACTTTTGTATCTTCCAGACATATCTTTCTTGGTACCGAATTAAACCACTCGATTTGCCTTAGCTATATATATATATATATATATATACACTGTATATAGTAGGTTACCATCCTCTGGAGGAGAAATGACCAATTCTGGACACCATCATAAAACATGCAAATTAGGCTGTCAGAAGGAGACAAAGAAATTATTGGTCACAGAGTGTTATTGGTCACTTCCCCCAAAATAGGTGTGGAATAAGTTTTCCTTAAAGGACAAGGATGATGGCTCATCACTATCTTAATTCTTACATCTTGATTCTTACATCTTACTTCTTGGTCTTGTCTTACGTTTTAGTCTGTCTTCTGTGCTCATTCATTTCTATCTCCGGGTGAAATGGACTTAGCCTGAATTTCCGGCAACTTTGCTTTCAAGTAAACCTTTTAAACTTCCCGCGAACAATGCGCTCTCCGGAAGAACTGAAAGAACAATTCAAACTCACGGACCCAGCGAGGATCATAACACACACACATCCACACACATAATTCTTGCTCAGCACCAAAGATCCATGCAAGTATTATTTCTATCAAGATTTGGATTTGCTCTATTTCTTTACTTTTCGTTATTCTTTTTGTATATGTATTCTTTATTTAAGTATAGTCATATGTATTTGTAGTTCCATTTATTAAAACCCATTATACGTTTGATTGCCTCTGTCTCCTGCTCACCTAGCAAAGTCTCTTAAATGTGAGATCTTAAGCTATAAGCTTTTATATTGTTGAGTACTTTATAGTAATCTAATAGAACAGGAAAGTTAGTCTTCATGACCAGAAGAATAAGCTTTTTCTTGAGAGTTGATAATAATAAGAATCTTCCTTGAGAGTTGATAAGAAGATCGTACTGTCGGTTCGGTGGACGAACAGATTATTCGTGTGAAATTAATTCTGTTAAAGGTTATTCTGAAAATTGATCTGTATATTCATAGCTGATAATAATTCGTTGTAATTAATTATCCATATATATAGATACAAATACATGGGCTATGTATCCTTTTTGGGTGATTTAAAATATGTAGGTAATAATTGATCATAACCAGTATGATTAATTATTAATTATATATTCCCTTTTTTTTGCTAATTCGCTACATATATTATTTAGGTTACCGATATTTACTGAAATTTATTTCAATGTTTTACAGTCTGTAGTGTGGTGTTTCACTGACGGAAGTGCTAAAATACCCCCCCCCCCCCCCACCCCCGTGTCACTGCCGGTATTTGGCGCATTACCACCGCGGTGGTAAAAAAACTGCCACCGTCACAGCCCTAGATAGCAGTAATTGCCGTGCATGTAAAGCATTAGCATATGAGCACCTGGAACAGCATGTAAAATCACTGCTAATTAAGATGTCAGTGGGTAAAACTGCACAGAAAAAGCACTTAAGCAAGCAGGAAATTAGTATGTACAAATAGACAAATAATGCTGTCAGACAACAAGCCGCTGTCAGATACATTTGCATAAAAGCCTTCTGGTGAAGACATTCAAAAAAACATGTATTCATAATTATAGGCTTACAATAAGAGGTGTGATGTCAACGTCTGTATTCCTCATGAGGAGTTCTCGTATCTGCTCACACTGAAGACCCTCCTGTGTCACGTACTTGGACAGTGTCTCCTGGGGCTTGCCGTACTTGCAGGGCATGATGGAGGTGAGGTCAGGACCGCTGGCGTACAGGTAAAACGCCTCCGCAGTGTCAATTCTGGAGCCTAAAACAAGCAAAAGTTCACTACTTCTTTGCTGAACTCCCAGCATGCATTTGTAATGTATGTAGAAAGATATACCGGTAGGTAGGCAAATATCAAAATATTCTTTTGTGTTATTTCATGAAAACATGCCTGGATTAATTTAATTGTCCAAGTCATTTTAGAGCAAATACATAAGTTACCAACACTTTACATTAAGGTTCAAATTGTTAACTGATGTTAACTACATTAGTTAACAAGAACTAACAATGAACAACAATAGTTTTTATTAGACTTAATGTTAATTTCGACATTTACTAATACATTTTTAAACTTAAAAGTTGTATCTGTTAACATAAATGGATGCAATGTGAACTAAAGTGAACAAACGACGAACAATTTTATTTCTATTATCGGTAACACTTTACAATAAGGTCTATTAGTTAACATTAATTAATGCATTAACTAACATTAACAAATAATGAGCAATACATTTTTTACAGTATTTATCCATCTTTGTTCAAATAAAAATACAGCTGTTCATTGTTAGTTCATGTTAGCTCAGGTCTTTTAAATAATATGAACAGATGCAACTTTAGATGTTAGATAATGAATCAGTAAATGTTGAGATTTACTAAGATAAATAAATGCGTTAGAAGTATTTTTCTATTGTTAACCTATGCTTTAGGAGTATTTTTCTAATGTTAACCTATGGAGCAAAGTAATGCTAACTAATGAAACCTTATTGTAAAGTGTTACCCAATTATCTAACAAAATGTACAGCATAAACAAATAAAACATATTGCTCACTGTTACTTATGTTAGTTAATATATTATCGAATGTTAACAAATGTGACATTATTGTAAACTGTTACACCCCCCCCCCCCCTTTTTTTTCTTTTTAAAGAAAAATAAGAGTAAGTGTGGTAGATGTGTTTGAAACAGGCGGTGACCTACAGTCAAATAAACACAGTAAAAACATCCAGAGGACCATCTTACTGCATTAGAGCTTTTTAAAGGTTGGGAACGGCAGGACTTGAGCCATTCATGACCTATTAGTAGCAACAGAATTGCTATTCTGTTAAAAAAGGCTTGTTGTGTAGAGAGAATGTGGAGAATTTGTGGCTCACGCATGGAAACTACCAGCAGCAGGAAGATCCCGCGTCACCAACAACATCGCAGACTTTCAAAGTGCAAACAAATAATCTTTCCAACAGCACACAGTGTTTTTTTATTATTAATTATTAATCTTTAGGAAATTCAGCAAAGAGCTCAGTGTAAATATATTTATAATTTTTTTTTTGTATTTTATATATATATATATATATAAAAAAAATTATATATATATATATATATATATATATATATATATATATATATATATATATATATATATATATATACTTTTTTTTACTACATTTTAAATTTTGACATTTATTAACACATTAAAATTAAAGGTTGTATTTTTTAACATTAGTTAATACACTGTGAACAAACAACTTTATTTTTATTAACTAACATTAGCAAAGATTAATAAATACTGTAACAAATGTATTGCTCATTGTTAGTTTATGTTAATACATGTTAACGAATGAGACATTATTGTAAAGTGTTACCATTTATATTTTATCTCAGCTTTATTTCAGTTAACAAAAATGATTTTAACAGTTTTATTTAATCATTTAGTTAATATTCCAAACACTCCACAACAAGCTCAAAAAATTCCAAATAGAATCGCTTTTTAAAGAAGGAGGTGTTTTTAGGCACTGGTTTCATACCGTTAAAGAGCATCAGCGTGCCCATATCCCAGCGTGCACTTGGGCTGAACTGCTCCTCTGAGGGTTGCTGACAGTGTCCAAGCATACAGTAGGTCTTATTACTGTCCGATGACAAACTGGACTTCCTAGGCAGAGTGAAATCTAGCGAGACGTCACATTTCCTGAATGTGGCACAAGAAGGGTTGATTAAAACAGTGTAGCTGTTTACATGCACAACTTTTGTTTGAATAACTGAAATACTTCCGATTGATGAATCCGAACGTAGTGTTTACATGAAAGCTAAACATGTGATCAGGTTGATGTGCGCGTTTATATAAATCACAAGCTTCAAATCTAAATAGATTTTTGACATGCGCTCACTGCAAAAATATACAGTTTTCCGCTGTTAGTGCATAACTATTCTCCTACATTGGTTCTTTATTTGTTTTAAACAGCAGACTTAATATTTATACATTTATGGTCATAATTTGAAGACAATGAGCATATGAACCGTTGTGCCGTGCTGCTTATATATATATAACGCAGTAAAAATGTTCAAAACCAGTCGTCCAAAACTAGGACTGGTGGGCCGTTGTCCTGCTCCACTTCACAGACACAGTGAAAGGAGGATTACAGAATGACGGGACAATCATTTATAAGACACTTTATTCCACAGGAATAACAGCTCGTTCGGCGCATCATGCGTCATTACGCTGTTTCAACGTCATTGCACATGCGCAGTCCTTTCAGTTTGGGTTTTCAATCCAATCAAGTGTTTACATGTTCTCTCGATCCGATTAGAAAATGAATAAACCACTCCTTCAATCCGATCAAAATTTCGTTTGGATCGAGCTCAATCCGATCGATTAAGGTGTTTACATGAAGGCTTTTCAGTCTGATTGAGCCATCAATCCGATTACTAGATACTAATGGATTATTTGGTTGCTTGTAAACGTAGCCATTGAGAACTAAAGTCTGCATCCCTAAATTACAATTGCAGGGTATATACAGGAATCATGGGAGTTAAATTGAATTCCTTTTAAGACCTTTTTTAAGACATTTTTAAGACCTCATCACTACTTCAAGTTTAATCAATGCAACAATTCAGAAGGGTGGGAATGAAGCACAAGAGAATTAATTGACAAATTAAAACAATTCTTTGGACAAATATAGATAATGAAAAATTATACAAAATTGAATTGGAAAATGGCATTTAAGACTTTTCAATACTTTTTAAGGGCCTTAATTTTCTCTAAATTGATTAATCAACTTTTAATACTTTTTAAGACCCCGCAGACACCCTGATTTATCATATTTGGCTGAACTGTCCCTTTAAATCATCAACAAACCAATTGCAATCAAGGACTCACCTAATGCCGCACACCCAGAGTGTCAGCTGACCGTGAGCGCTCTTCCGGCCCTCGGGCTGCTGTGTGTATGTGAGAGCCAAGTGCTGCCACCTGCCAGCGGTCAGCAAACCGTCTCCAGACTCCGCCTGGGCGAGAAGACCCGCCTTCATCTCATCGTTGGGATCAATGCAGGTCCTGAATTCACAAATGAATAATCACTTTTGAAATTTAGCATTGATGACCTGTTTACACCTGGTGTTGAGATGCATTTTGGCCGATCGGATCTCAAGTGGACGACGGTATATACAGGTGTAAAACGTTTTGAGCTTGTCCACTTTCAAACACTTCCAGAGGTAGTTGGAAACACACTCGACCGGATTGCTTTCCTAGTGTAAACGCTCATGTGATCGAATGTGTTCAAACAGCCACAACAGACGCTTGCTCTCTGAATACTGACTTAATGCGTAAACATTATGGGAAGCGCTCTAGACCGACGGGATTTAAACTTTGTCGGCTGAAGACTCCAGACTGGTTTGAAGATGAAAAACATGCCAAGCACAATGTTCTCTCACCATTCCTGATTTCTAACACACACTCGCAGTGTTCGGCTGTCAGAGCAGAAACAAAAGCTGCTGGAAATCAGGACATTTTATCAGTTCATCCATTCCCATCGTTGCTAGCATCATCCTCTACTGTTTGAGATCTATTAGGTATCCTACATGTTAAAAAAAGTGCCGTTTTATATCAGAATGGAGAAACTGAATGTGATTTTGAAGTGGATTGTGTAAGATCTACCGCCCTCCAGAAACACCACTGGCACCCACTTTTCAAGGAGGCTTTAAAAAAAAAAAAAAAAAACAGTGTAACGTTAAATTTTTTGTCATGTCACTCACCTGAAGGTAAAGGCTCCGGTGGAGATGTTCACCCACACCTGAAGCATCAGTGCCTTAGAGCCAATGGAGAGGACATGGAGGAGGCATCGGTCTGTCTGCTGGTCCGTGACGTGTGTGGGACTAGGCAGGGACTCCACCAGAGACGGCTCCTCTTCTGTAACACACAGCAGGACAAACCCATCAAACGTCAAATCAAATTGCTATTGTTAACTAAAATTAAATTATTACTAAATATTTCCGGTAACTGAATTAGAGCTGAAATTAAATAAAACAAATACTTGAAAAACTTAAACCTAAAAAAAGCGCTTGTTGCTGAAAAATATAATGTAGCAATTATAAAAGCTATTTTATTAATAAAAGTCGCAGGGCAGCGTTAATAACAAGTTGCTGTGCTCCTGAATGTTTCTGTGTGTGGAGCGTGATCTACTAGTGACGTATGTGTGTGCGCTTCAATGAAAACAGCGCATTAATATAGAACGGTGATTAAACTCACTTGGAATTACCTATGCATTAAACAGTTTTATTGTTTCAGCTAATCAGAATCGAGAATTCAGACAGACCGTGGCATAATAGAAATTATATTTTTTAAAAAACGAATAAAAAGGACAAAAGCACATAACATTACGCAAACTATAATCATAAAAAAAAAAATTGGTGAATTCAAACTGAAATAAAAAACGTAAAAAAAATAGTTTGCTTTGGCAACTAAATTAAATAAATAAAATGAAGTTGAAGCATTACAATGACTAAAACTTAAATAAAAATACATTTTAAGAATTCAAACTTAAATAAAATCAGACATAAACATATATGAAAAACTTTTTTAAAAAAAACTAAAATAATAAATGTTGAAACTAACTGAAATAAACAAAAATTAAACAAAAATGTAAATGTTAAGAAAAAAATTACTTAAAGGACAATTCCGGCCAAAAATGAACCTAGGGCTAAATAACACATGGGTCGAGTCGATCGTTCTCTGGGATGCATTTTCATGATAATCAAATGTACCCAGTTTTAACGTTAGTTTTAGTTTAACCACAGATTAGCTTATAACGCTAGTGTATGATTAAGTACGAATAAAAATCGCTAGTTAATACCACTAACAAGGCTCAAAATAGCCCCACAGTAACAAGGTAGCATAATGAGGGTCTCTACCTGCAAACCAAAGCATTGAAAAACTCTGTAAGTGTACAGACAGTTTAATAAGAAGATACTTTATAAAGACAGTACACAAGCCATCTTTGGAAAACAGTCTCGACCAGTCGAACCGCGAACGCCGTGCTACGTGCTGTTCGATAGTCACAGTTCAGCTCACGTAGCATGGCATTCGTAGCATCGTAGTAGTTTCGTGCGCGCATGAACATCAACACAAAGTACCACACGCGGGAAACACTTAACGTAACGCGTAAATGCTAGTAACTAAAGTAAATCAAGCAAGCTAGTATGCATAGGCCACTAAGTGTTGGTGAAATAACACATTAGCAGACCGGAGGGAATAATATGGAATTTGTTCCAGAAAACTTCTTGCACAAAATAAATTCAAGCACTTTCAAGGACCTGTATCGATGTATGTTTATTTTCTAAAACTTTCCAGGGACTTGATTTTTTTTTTCAGATTCACAAACTTTCAAGGATTTCAAAGGACCCGTGGGAACCCTGAACACTTCAGTATATAGATAATACTTATCTGTGTTATAAGCTTATACAAAGCAAAAAAAACAAAAAAAAAAGATTCTAGGATAGAATCTTACCCTTCTTAGAAAGGCCGTCGTCCTCGTTCCCCGCTCGTACCCACAGCGAGGCGCTGAAGCCGCTGGACATGTGAGGCCAGCAGTTCTGGCCCACTAAAGGCAGGTGGAAGGGTGCCGTGTGCCAGGGAGAAGAGCGCAGATGACCCGGCCTGCTCGGGTCTCCTTCACCACGGACTAGGGGTAATTTACCCCTCAAAAGAGCGTTTACTCCACCTTTACCCACAACCGCCCCATGAGGCCTCATCCCAGGGGAAGAGCTCGAGCCAGGGACCCCTGCGCCAGGGATCATGGGAAAGGACATGAAGTAGAGGGGCTCTGTGTCCGAGTTGGCCTCCACAATCTGGAGCACGCCTCTCAACAAGATCTCCTACAGATGAGGAATGCAAATAAAGATTTCTGTTTTTAATGAGGGTGTTCGCCCAGTTCGCACAATTTGAAGTTTCTTTGCAAACTATTTAAATATAAGGTTTCATTCAAAACAAATCAAGCACCAACTAAATGGGGTCATATCATGAAAAACTGGAATCCAACATTTGAGTTTACCTTGGAGTGAGAATTTATGGTTTTTATGTTTTTTTTTTACATCACAATAAATGTATTGTGATTGTCAAAACATTTGGTAACAAAACATAATTTTACTAGGTTTAGTGACAACATGTTGCAATAATCATAAATGTTTCTTGAGCAGCAAATCATCATATTATACTGATTTGTGAAGGATCATGTGACACTGAAGACTGGAGTAATGATGCTGAAAATTCAGCTTTGATCACAGGAATAAATTACACTTTACTATATATTCACATAGAAAACAGCTATTTTAAATTGTAATAATATTTCACAATATTAAAGTTTTTTCTGTATGTTTAATCACATAAATGCAGTCTTGGTGAGCAGAAGGGACTTCTTTCAAAAACCTTTAGAAAAATGTTAACGACCCCAAACTTTTGAATGATAGTGTACTGTAACTTTCTGAACTCAAAACCTTTTCCCAGACCATCCACACCATTCATGGGAACTAAGCTGTTAAATTACCTCACACAACCAACCGAAAGTAGGGAGAAATTAATTTTTAACAACATCCCTGATAATTTCAGTGTAATCTTAACAATTCCTCATAAATTCACAAAACAATGCATGCTGACATAATCCATAATGCAATCCATTGACATGATTCGTGAAATGAACACACTGATGGTGCTGGTCTCTGTCGTCTGGTACAATGAGAGTGAACTAACACTGTCTTAAGTGACTGACTCCCTGTGGACCTTCATTAACACGGTGGTGGGAAAAACGCATTTCACAGCGATACTTCATAGAGAGCATACAGTAGCTGCCAAGAAAAGAGCCTGAAAATATGACTAGATATAGCAGTTGAGTTGTAATAATCAAGAAAACACAAAATATAGTATGTTAAATGTTGAATTTACAAGGGTTTTCCAACAATCGACTAAGTGAATATTGGAATCACTTTTCTAGAGCTTTATATCTAGATTTATTTATTTTTTTTTGCCTAATTTTAGCGAATTTTAGAAATGCAACTTCTCAGGTAAGTTTTTTTATAGCATGTTGACATCTTTAACCTACCGTATATGTGGAAACCATATAAAATAGTAAATTAGGGTGTTAAAGATGTGAGGCAAAAGGAAAAGAGGTGCTCAGAAGTAAAGGACTGGCAATCACAAATGAAGTTACATAACAAAAGTGTGAACAAAGAGCAAGATAATTATCCTAGAATGGCTGATTCATATCAGCATCAACAAACCAAAGGCTGGCATTACTAAAAGTGTATTCTGCATCAGCTTGTCCACTTTCTGACAGTGTTAAAAATAATCCTGTTTACAGGATGCTTGATCACGTTGTACATTTGCATTGCGTAGTTTCAAAGCTTTTCCTTTTCAGTGGAAAAGGGAACTGAAAAGGTTTTGAAACAGAGTTGTGGATAAATTCACTGTGGCCTTATTTAAAGGTGCATTGTGTAATATTTAGGAGGATCTGTTGACAGAAATGCAATATCATATACATAACTGTTTTCAGTGGACCTTACTTAGGCCGCGTGTCCACCAAAGCGTTTTTTCACGCAGCTGGCGTATTTTCCCAATTGTTTTCAATGGGAGCGCCTCATTTTTTTTAAACGCCATGAGCGTAACGAGGCGCTGAGCGTTTTTTTCACGCTGAAGCGCTGAGCGCTCAGCGTTTTTTACAGGTCGCCGAGAGGTGAAGAATGTTTAACTTTGGGTAAAACCCAACGCTCATCACTGTCACTTTTTACACAGCCGTCCCATCACAGTGGAGGAGGGGCGGGACAAATACCACACCGACCAACTGTCACAACATTCTTTCTGTACAACGACGTCAACCAGCAGAGCTAACCGAACAAAATGGATGAAAAATTAATTTTTAGTATGAAACAAATTATCTGCAAAATCAGTTACAAGTAAACTGTGCTGCGGATATTCTGTATCATAGCAACGAATCGTCTCAACTGAAAAAATGCTGCGCTGCCAAAACGCTCTCGAGCCCACAGCTAGGCGTTTTCAGCAGAGCGTCTAGCGTTTTCAGCTGGCTAAAAACGCTTTGGTGGACACACGGCCTTAATGAATCGTTATGTTTTATTACCTTAGAATGAGCCATTTCTATCTACACACACACTGCGGGTCCCCTTACATCGACATGTTTCTATAGTGGCCCTAAACGGACAAGCGCGTTTCGTCACTATGTTGTTCTTCGTGCAAAGAAGCTAGCAAAAGTCAGCGAATAAAACACTGACACAATGATGAACAAGTAACAATAATATTTGTAATAACATATCGTTTTACTGAATAATTGAGTAAACCTTATTTCTTAATTTATCTTTGTAAAGAAACCTCATTGCTGAACTGGCTACTCTCTGCTGTCTCTCAGACGACGACATCTTCTCCTGTTGGCCACCGTAACTTCTGTTGGTTGCAATTTGCAACCTCACCACTAGATGGCGCTAAAAACTACACACTGCACCTTTAAATGCTTATTTTAAGGTTGCACTTACAGTGGGCGGAGTCTTCTCCAGGAAGAGGCGGGTCAACAGGGCGAGTTCCTCCGCTGTGATACGGTCACTCAACATAGATACAAGCAGCTCCATCAGTATTGTCTGGCACTCTGAAGGGTACAACAGGCCATAGAGCAATTTTAATAATGTTTAAGATTAGCATGATTAATATCAAATATGAATCTAAAAAACTATCAAGAACATGCCTGTCTGGAGGGGATATTTGTTGTCAAACCATTAAAATATGAGCAAAATATTGCGCATAAATATGTTATTTTACACTGCAAAAAAATGCATAGAAAAACAAAAAGCTCACAGAATAAAGCACTAATTGACAACAACATAATCAGTTATTGATATTTCAATGGTTTGCTCTTGTTGTTCCATGTGTTCATAATTTCTTTGAATGATAGCCTGGCCAAAAATTATGGCGACACAATTTAGCATGTTTCATTGCATTATTTATTACAAATAAAACTCCAAGCAACACTATGCAATATGATTACAAAATGTTTAACATGTTTTTTCTTTACTTTTGGCCACTACTATATTTTACTCATATTATATATATATAGTCCATTATTTTGTATTGTTTTTTTTTAAATAAATATTATATATCCTTTAGTATTTGTTGTGCTGCTTTTCAATAATGGTGATTATGATAAATTTTTATGATGAATAATAATATAATATAATTTAATATTATTAATATTATAATTATCATTAATGAACTCATCATTGATAAAATATATTTTAGTACACAACTACGCAATATGATTACAAAATGTTTTTAAAAAATCTCACTTTTCCCTTTTTTAATTATTTTTATTGCTTTTTTATAAACTAGTCATATATAATTTAGTATTTGTTGTGCTGCTTTTCATTAATGATTATTATGGTGAATTTTTAATGAATGAACATAACCATTGCTAAAAATGTATTTTAGCATAAACATTGCTAAAAACCCATTACGAGAATAATGAGAATTATGATTAAACTCAAAAACATTAAATTAAAAATAAACTCAAAAATGGGAATTGGGAGAAATATGCATAGTAGAAGTTTGAAAGAAATATACACCTTTATAGGAGGCATCTGATTGGCTGAGAATGTTCTGAAATCCACTAAGAATGGCTTTCACACCACCCTGACAAGAGAAAAAAAAAACATGATGGATCACATTTCATCATAAATACAGTAAAGATTATTTAATCCAGCAGGTCAGAGTATTCAAACATATCAATATTGCGAGTTTCAAAAATCATTATTGACAATGGGGTAAAGTAAAAATAAATTAATAAATCCTCTAAAGATTTTTCCAACATAGGCCTAAATCCTAAAGAACTGTCAAAAATGCAGCCGCAAAGCTTGTTTTTTACAACTCAGATAACAAAAAAATCTCCAATTGCTAAAAGGTTTGCAAAAGGTCATTTTGTTCCTGCTCCAAAAGGTTCACATGTGTTGTCTTCAGTTTCAAGTATACTCTTTCAACTAGTTACCTAAAACAAAAACTTTCTACCAACCAAAGTTAAGTTACTTAGACAAAAGCAGAAGGTCTTCTGGAATAAGATATGTCACTGTGTAACATCAATATCTCGCATACATAAATAAATCAGTTTGGCATCGGATATAAGTCTGACCTGCTGGTAGAGCAGCGCTGCATTGTTGATGTGGCCTTTCACGGCTCCTAACAGGCTCTGCAACACGTGGCCCAAAACCTCCAGGTCTGGCGAGCCACTGGCTAACAGTTGCAGCTCCATTAAACAGATCTCCGGGAAAAGCAAACGACCACGTACGGAGCCCTGAGGCACTCCTGCCATTCCCAGTGCGCATTCCCCCAACACGACTCCAGCCTCCACCTTTATCCCTGTCACAGCAAGCAAAGACAAAACACTGATTACAAACAACGCAGTAATAATAAAAGAATAAAGAGTACAAACAGAAGGGCTGAAGAACGAGTACTGTATGTACTCAGAGCTCTAGCCTAGCAAAGATGAATTAAGCTGATGGAGGGACGCCACGCACTGGAGAACCCGCATGATTTAGCTGTGAACTACCCTGCAGCTCCTACGCAAGCTCTGGGTGCTTTTCATTAATGAAGTTCTGCCTCGAACACACACACATATACATAGAGAGCACTCCCTCACAGACATTCTCACACACATACATAGACAGATAAATGGACAGATATACGGACAGACAGAAAGAACAATAGATAGACAAATGATAGAATGATTGATAGAATAAAGACAGAAAGATTGACAGACAATTCGACATCGATAGTTAGAGAAATTAGACAGAACGCAAGAACGATAGAGAAAAAGAGAGATAGATAGATAGATAGATAAAACGACAGCAGTGGATAGATGGATAGATGAATGGATAGATACTGTAGATAGATAGCGGTGGATAGATAGAAAGATAGATAGATAGCGGTGGATAGATAGATAGATAGATAGATAGATAGATAGATAGATAGATAGATAGATAGATAGATAGATAGATAGATAGATAGATCGATAGATGAATGTCTAAAAGAGGCCTTCCTTAATAGAAAATATTTAAAGGAAGCTGAAACCAAACTCAACTACCAAAACCACATTCAGTTGACTTCCACTTTTTCACAGTCATCATGATCAGTCTGACTACAAACTCACACATTTCAAGCTTAGCCTTCCATTCCCTTCTTTATAAATCATATCAACTACTGGCCCTTAAGGGAAGGTGAGTGAACTTACAAAATCATGCATGATTGGTCAAAAGCTGCAGTCACAAGACACAGCTCAACGCAACTGACTTACATCATAGACGAAGGAAACAATGACACCATTCTCAGTGCGAGAGAGCCAACAACACTACATGTGACTGGGGAACCGGATCACACACCACTTGACCAGACGCTCACTCAGACTACCTGATGCTAACCGGCACAAACCGGCTAACGCATTCCAGATCATCCGCAAGCAAATTCCTCCTGCTTTCCTCCGACTTTTGAGAACTCAGCCTTGCTAACTGTAATGCTAATTATTTTTTATGTTAATTTTAGGTACGTAATGAGCCTTAAAGCCTACAAACCTACACATGCACGAATCTCTTTGCTCTTGATAATACGTACATACACTCCTCTCAAGCTCATTTATATTTTACAGTCAAATACGCTTTCAGTGACTTTGGAGAACTCAGCTTTGCTACCTGTAATGCTAATTATTTTTTATGTTAATTTTAGGTACGTAATGAGCCTTAAAGCCTACAAAACTACACATGCACGATACTTTTGGCTCTTAATATAATAATACGTATAATAGGATAATACGTACATTCACTCATCTCAAGCTCATTTACATTTTACAGTCAAATACAAGTGACATCTTGTCAGTTTGACACAGATGAGCAGCACAAATGCATTTAAGACTCTCATGTAAGTATGAAGTTATGATGTTAGTACCTTCCTCCTGACGGGTGGAGTCCTCAGGGTTACTCTCACTGTCTGCGTCATAGCCTTCCTCTTCACCCAAGGGTGCAGCGCTGCTCACCTGAGCTTCATCCACCTCTTCAGAGAGATCACCTGCTGGAGGAGCCGGCTCCCCGCTGACCGGGGGCTTCTGAGCGAGGGAAAGATAGATGGATTATTATATAAGAATAATATATATTCATTAAGAAATAACAAATTCAACATTATTCTAAAATATAAATGGTAACACTTTACAATACGGTCTCATTTGTAACATGAACTAACAATGAGCAATACATTTGTTACAGTATTTATTCATCTTTGTTAATAAAACTCCAGCTGTTCATTGATAGATCATGTTAGTTCACAGTGCATTAACTAATGTTAACAAATACAACTTTTGATTTTAATAATGTATTAGTAAATGTTGAAATGAACATTAATTAAGATTAATAAACGCTGTAGAAGTATTGTTCATTCTTAGTTCATGTTAACTAAAGTTAAGTTAACTAATGAAACCTTATTGAAAAATGTTACCTATATAACATTTTGTCGATATGATTATTAAAATGTTTACTTTATTATTACTGTAACTACTAGATGGAGGGAAGGATAATTATTAGTGCTGTCAAATTGATTAATCGATTCAAAAATAAAAGTTTGTTTATATAATGTGTGTATATATATTTTTATGTATATAACATATATATATATATATATATAATATGTGTGTTTATAAACATACAGTGGATAGTATAAGTGAACACACCCATGCTAAAGTTGACTAAAAAGAGGAATAAAAAAATCATCTTTTGGAAATTGATCTTAATGCCTTAATTTAAAAAATGAGGAAAAATCCAACCTTTAAGGACACCAATTTTCTTTGTGAATGAATAATGTATCGTAAATAAATAAATGTTCTTCCTTAAAATACAGGTTGCATAAGTCAGGACACCCCTATGTTAAATTCCCATAGAGACAGCAGATTTTTATTTTTAAAGGCCAGTTATTTCATGGATCCGGGATACTATGCATACAATATCCTCACATCATCACACACCCTTCACCATACCTAGAGATTGACATGGTGTCATTTCAGTTAGGCTAATAGCTGGTATGATTTGCATTGAGAGATGATCTTATGGAAAGTGCCCCATGTCAATCTTTAGGTATATATATATATATATATATATATATATATATATTAGGGCTGGGCAAGTTAACGCGTTATTATCGCGTTAACGCATGTATTAATTAATGGCGACAATTTTTTTATCGCACGTTAACGCAGTTTTTTTTATTATTATTATTTTGAAAGTCCGTTGCTCACTGGCTCTGAATACACATAGGCCTACAGTCAAACCATGATCACAGGAGGGGTGGGATGTTGGTCAGCCAGCAAATAACCCACCCAAACAAGCAGTGGAGAGAGGCAGGTTCTCTCTGGTGAACAGTTAAAGGGTTGCGCTCCGCGAGTGAATGACAGGCGCTCTGTGGATAGTACCTATAAAACCTATAGATAATAACTATTTAGATTCTGGAACCTCACTAACAGCGAGCCGAGGATCAGTCTCTCTTCTAATGATTTGTGCTGCGCGTCCTTTATAAAAAGTTATAGACAATTCAACTTCGGCAACGAGCGGGCGCGTGCTTGAGGCGAGCATGACCGCAACAGTTTCACAGGAACGCACCCGCTTGTCGCTGCACCTTGTGCTCGACCACTTCACCTCACTCTTGGCTGATTTATACTTCTGCGTCGGACTTACGCCGAAGACAATACGCTATAGACTACGCGTTGGTTTTCATTTATATCTCTGCGTCGTTGTCCGCGTTGACGCGCGATTACACATGCAGAGGGAGCATGTGAAACCCGGGGAGCGGTTGTCGCAATCACAGCGCTTGCGGTACGCGTAGAATTGACGTTACATTTTTGGAGAGGTGCACGTCAGGGTACGCCGAAGTGTACGCGCGCTACACAGCAACAGCGTGAGTATAAAGTATAAATTGTTTTTTTTACTCTGTTTAATGTAATCTTAAACCATGGCATGACCAAACCTAAGCTACTATAAGTAACGTTGGTCGACTTATATAGTAGCGATCATGACCTCTGACTACTACATAGACTGTTTCTGCTGCTCCCTGATAAAAGATACCTGTTGATACCTGTTCAGAAAAAAAACAAGAAAACTGGACTTGTTTTAACAAACTAGATAAAAGGTAATGCCCTGGCAGTGGCAAATAGCTTTGTTTAAATATTTGATTTGATTACATTAATGTTTAAGTTGAGATTTGAGATTACTGTGTAAAGGGAATACTGCTGGTATAAAAGCACCTTATTTGTTTAAAGTTATTGCACTTTTGTGTATATAGCAGTACATTTAAATCAAAAGTGCGCAATACACTACTTTAGAAGTCATTATTCAATTTTGCGCATAACAATGCGATTAATCACAAGAAAACCATGCGATTAATCGCGATTAAAAATTTTAATCGTTGCCCAGCACTAATATATATATATATATATATATATATATTAAAAAAAAATACATATTTTCTAATCAATAGGTGGCGCCAAATTTAGAAATCAACCACAGTAGTTAACCAAATGCATGACATTATCAGGTAATTGCTTTGTGTGGACATTCAAAACCTTTGCTGAGATACTGCGTGTTTTCTCTTCAATAGCACTTTCATTATGGCTTTTCTGAAGCACTGTGTAAAATAGATGACAGAAAAACTGAACACGATTTTTGACCGAAGAACGAGTCCATTTTTTTTTTTGAAGATTGTACAAACTTTGTAGGAGTAGTGAAACATTGCGATGCAGTGTTTTGAACAGATTTGCATACAATGATACCTACCATGTACATGTCATCCTAATAGCTCAAACCACTGCAGTTTGTTTTAAAACTTTAACATTTGGTAACTTTAGGCAATTAGAAGGACACTATCTGGTAGGTAAAAAAAAAAAAAGTACTTTGTGTTCAAGCATCCAAGTCGGTAAGAAAAGACCAAAATCACTCTTACACACACACACACGGTACCCACTTCTAAATTTTAGTGCTTTTATTTCCCCGCAGTGCAACTTCAAATATCAGAAGTTAAAAAAACAGTAGCGAAACAGATTAAAGCAAATCTGGCAGCGCAGCAGACTCTTACCTTCTAGAAAATGAGCCCTTTTCAGAATAAAGTAATAAAGTAAACAATCCTTATAACATTGCTTCAGGTGTTGTCTTTGTTAGAGACAAAGTTAGTGATTTCAGAAAGCTGGTTGAAAAAAAGAAAAGAAAATATTGTTTTGGTCACAGGACCGCATCAGCTGACGGTTTCCACATAAAATACAGCCCCCATGTGCCCCACGCTGCTCAATCACACAAACACAGACAAAAAGGCTCCTTATCCGTTTATGTTTGGCCAGGGGTCACATTTTATTTCAGAAAGCAGATTTACTTATTGAAGTAACATGAGTGCCAAAACAAATCTTACTTAAGTCCAAATGATAGTTTTATTTGGGAATTACTCGGTGATGTGTTCCACTACAGACAAGAATGTTCTGAAGAAAATCCCTCAATCTTTTTAAGATTTCGATTGAGAGGCTTTACTGAGATGCCAATTATATAAATCTTGCAAAATTATAGAAGTATTTAAAGACTTTATAGAAGTTTTTAACTTAAAGGCGTCATAAATTGAGAAATCTAATTTTCCTTGACCTTTTGACATGTTAGAGGTCATTGTACAATAAAAATATCCTGTAAATTTCAGAACTCAAAACTTTCTCGTTAGTCCAAAAATAGCTTTTATTCTAATCAAGCTCTGAAAGACGAATCCTTTTGGATTTTGTCACATTATGGCATAAGACCAAGATGAGCGATAAAGAATCACTGGACTAAAAATAACATTACCTTCCAAAGGATCCTAATGACAGGAAATTGCTTATTTAATTTGAATGTGAATCTCTCAATGTGAATCTCTCAGTAGAGAATTGTTTGCAACACACTAGGACTGCTCGATCATGGCAAAAATCATAATCACAATTATTTTTGGTCAATATTAAAATCACAATTTTTTTTTAATACAATTATTGGTGGGCGATATGATCAAAGTCTTTAAAACAATTAGATAAAACAAGCAAACAGTCAGCAAGACAATAAGAACAAAGAAACTAATTACAAACAAAACAGACAAATAACTACAACAGAACGAAAATACAAATTAAATTAACTTAGTTTTAAGTTTTAGAGTGGTATTCAGAGGTGCGTTTCCCGTATAACGACGTTACTCGCTGCTTAACTACAATAGTACGATGAATCGTGGAAGAAATCAACTAGCTAGTCACGACTGTTACCCGAAACCTTACAGACGCAAATTAGTCATTCAACCACGTTGGTTAATTATGTCACGCAGGTGATGGAGTGATAACTTCTTTTAATAAATCTGTTTGAGATCGAATTAATGTCAGATGTTTTTCTATAAATTACATCTGAGGACTATTTCTCATTTATTCTCAGTTATTTTGCTTTATTTGCAGATTCAATCATAGGCTCGTTCTTGCGTACTAGAGCACGTTCACACATGCACACTCTTTAATAACAACGCTAAACTAAAAGACGTAAATGACATTTGTATTATCTGAAATAAAACATATAGACTGTACTGAATGCTAGCTTGCTTATTTTCCTCAAGATAAGGAATTATTAAGTCCACATGTCATGCAAAAAAGAAACTATATGCCACTGGTCGAGATCTGTCGTTCCAACCGAGCAACTTTGCGATGTGTTGAATGTAATTTGATTAAGGCCAGACTCAAACCTGTACAGGACAGGAACACATGTGCCCTTCACCAAGCATACCTCTGACAGGGACAACACAGATTTATTAAACAAGCAACCAAATTACCTTGTCAGGTTTCTCCTCGATGACATCTGGACTGCAGAACATCTCAGCCAGTGCCACACGCAGTAAGGAATCAAACAGAGGAACTGCGAGTTCAGAGTTCACGACTCCAGATCGAGAGAGCTGATCCCTGACCTCACACAGGGTCTCATCCACAGACTGCAGCTACGGGATAGAGCGTGGAAAAATTACACTCATAGAGCATGGAAAAATTACACTCATGAAACGTGGAAAAATTACACTCATAGAGAATAAGACATTGTCACTCGCTTCAAAATGTCAATTACATTTACATTTATTCATTTAGCTGACGCTTTTATCCAAAGCGACTTACAATTGCTATATTTCAGAGGTCGCACGCCTCTGGAGCAACTAGGGGTTAAGTGTCTTGCTCAGGGACACATAGGTGTCTTGCAGTGGATTCGAACCCGGGTCTCTCACACCAAAGGCATGTGTCTTATCCACTGCGCCATCACCACCCTCGTCAATTAAATAGCTCTGTTCCAAAACCCAGTTTGCATACATAGACAGTACCTGTATTTTAAGGCATTAAGACACACTCCGGATGCAACATCACATTTATACACCCTTATAAAGAAGGTAATCACAGTGCAATGAGCTCAGTGAAAAGAAAAATGATGATGCTTTGGATATTGTTCTGACCTATAATGTTGCATGAATCATAATCATACACTGTTTGTTCTTTGGCCAGAAGAGAACTGAGCGACTGAGCCTGGTTTCTCTCAAGGTTTTTTCTCTATTCTGTCACTGATGGAGTTTTGGTTCCTTGCCACTATCGCCTTTGGCTTTTGGCTTGCTTAGTTGGGGACATTTGATATTCAACAATATTATTTATCTGCCTGCATTCACATAAATTCACATAAATTAACTAAATTAATAAAGTTTTTACAACAAAAATGAACCATCACTGAACTTACTTAAGCTGGACTATGATGCAATTTTCTTTTAGATCTGCTGAACAGCATAAACAAACTTTGTAGCATTATTTCCCTGTTATCACTGTAAAGCAGCTTTAAAACAATCTGTATTGTAAAAACCGCTATAAAAAAAGAAAGCTGACGACTTATTGAGCCTAAAAGTTTACAATAGATACAGTGCGCAACAGATATCATCATCAGCATAGTATGCGCATAATGCACACTTGTACACACAGACAAATTTGGCGCCCAGGTTGTGTTAATCGAATATGCATTTGATTACGCACTGGCGAACACCAGTTTAGGTCCATGCGGACCAGAAGGAAGTTTTGAGTTGAGGCAGATACAGAAAGTCAACAGAGGATAGTTCAGCTCGTGTTTTGTACTTATTTTAATCGTAATAGTATTTTGTAATATTGTGCTGTTCATATTTGCCTGTTTAGGTACAAAATTTTGTGTTTTAGTGGCCTCTGCGGTCACTGCAGGAAAAAAGTACATTCATCTGCTTTGTGTGGTGTTAAACAAAAAATTACAAACAGTTTCTGTTTATCCGTTCTCTTCTTAAACAAACAAATGCATAATCTAGCCTATATGCTCGTCCTGTAAGCTCATGATAAAAAATGTAAACGTGAACGAAAACTAAAACAAATGCTTTTCATCATTAAAATTTAAATGACGGGTAATTAGGAGATTATGACGTAATTTTTATGAAGTCTAATGTAAACAAGACATTTTTTATCTGGAGAGAAATAGCGCAGACATTGGACAAGAATGAAACTTTCCGGTGTGCAAGTGTTAAGTGTTTGTGCTCACTGCTCACTATCAAATGTAGTATACACCGAAAGGCTGTGCATTCAGCTGTATGAATACACTAGGCATTCACTTCAAAGCTGAAGTATACTTTGGCCTTTAGTGTATTAAGTTGTTAGCTTAACAACATATCACACTATCACACATATCACACAATTTTGCAACATATCACACTTGTCTCCCGAGCAAGCCGTTCACACAGGAATCATTTTTGTGTTCGAATGTGTGAACATCCTCTTTTTATTCATATCACTAGGGTTTGAAACAGAGCTAGTATGTATGTCAACTGTACCTGAAAGGAAAGGTCTGGTTCAAGTCTCTGTAGGGCTGAATTGGCACTGTGGAGGCAAATAGCCAAAAGAGCCTCAAGCAATCGGATACTCTGGAGCGGCCATTCCTCTTCAAGCCTGTGCATTGGGTCACTTAACTTGCTTTCGACCCGAGCGGGGCTGAGAGTGTCACTTCGTTCATGCTGTTGAGTTTCCGCTGTACCTGCAGTTGTCGGTATATTGTCAAACTGCCCTGTAAGAGCTTGAGTGGGAGAGTCTACATGAGGTGGACTGCTTTTGCCTTTACTCTCCCTCTTTTTCTTAAGTTTGCAGTCTTTGTTTTTAGATGTGAGTTTCTGGATGACCATCGTCATTAGACGTGAACAGACATCTAGTCCTCCCAGTCTGAAGAACTGCCTCTGAAACACTGGACTGGCCATGTACACCCAACGGCAAACTGACCAAACATCGGCAGCCCTCCTTACCTGCTCTTTAGAGGGAAGAGCCACATTGTCTGGGGAAAGGCAAGGTAGGCGCCCACCCAATGGTTCACTAGCTGTACTATCATATCCGGAAGTGTCTTCAGAGTCATTTGCAGAGTCTCTGTCGGAGTCCGGCTCCTTGCTCACGCATAGGAAGGCAACGCACAGAAAAAGGTTGATCGTGTTCAAATGTGCCTCACCCCGGTTATGTCCTACTGCTCTTGTTCCACTTTTGCCCTTTGGGTGAGGGCATGCCTCTTTCAAGCCTTCGTAAAACTTAGTGAGGCTCTGGGGAACGTCACCAGCCCCACGTGAATTCAATTCCTCGAACAGTCCCAGGACAGCCTCCCTCTCCTGAGCTTCTGCTCTTTCTAGCTCATGCACGGCAGATTCTGTGTGATGGTGCCATGCATTCAAGATAAGTGTCTCGAACACTTTTAGCACCCACGGACGAGTAAAGTCCAAGTAGATCAACTCTGTGACCTGGTTCAGCCCGTTACAACTCAGGAACAGGTCGCGTACCACCCGGCTGAGTTGGAACAAAACACAAGAAGTTATAAATTCAGTAAACACATTGGAATCAGAGTTTATTTTAAAGTCCCCCGGTAGTTAATCATTTTATCACTTAAAACTCATCTTTGATCACCAAAATTTCTTCATGACTTAAAATAGCTTGAAGGTGACTCTACACCCTTGCCTCATTTAGTATATGCGGTATTATAAATATAATAATTAATAATTCGTCACATTTATATAGCGCTTTTCTAGGTACTCAAAGCGCTTTACATAATGGAAGTGGGAATCTCCTCAACCACCACCAATGTGCAGCTCCACCTGGATGATGCGATGACAGCCATATTGCACCAGAACGCCAGCTTATTGGTGGAGAGGAGTGATGAAGGCAATCAGTTTATATGGGGATGATTAGAAGGCCATGATGGACAGAGGACAATAGGCAAATTTGGCCAGGATGGCAGGGTTACACCCCTACTCTTTCGAAGGACATCCTTCGATTTATCATGACCACAGAGAGTCAGGACCTTCATTTAACGTCTTATCCGAAGGACGGTGCTCTTTGAAAGTATAGTGTCCCCGTCACTATACTGGGGCGTTAGGACCCACACAGACCACAGGGTGAGCGCCCCCTGCTGGCCTCACTAACACCTCTTCCAGCAGTCTCCCATCTACGTACTGACCAGGCTCAACCCTGCTTAGCTTCAGTGGGCAACCAGTCTTGGGCTACAGGGTGATATGGCTGCTGGCATGAAAATATATGCAAATGAGCCCTGCCTCCACTCACTCACAGCTGCTCAGAGATCCACTCGTTGATAATCACACGTTGACCTGATCAGTTACAAGGGAATTTGTGACGTCAGAAACACCAGCGTTTTCAAACGGTGTTTTTGCGACTGTTTTTGGTTCACTGCAGTTTTAAAGAGAAAATACTCAACAATGGAGTTGACTTGTGAATTTGCACATGGTTTGTCTTAAAGCATATTAAAAACACCACATAGACATATTAACAACATTAAACTCTTGATTTTAACCACAGGGGGACTTTAAAGGCTGATTTAAAGAACCTAAACAACAGTGAATAATAATAAGAAAATGAAATAGAGGAAATACAACCATACCTTGACGTGAGCAGAGCAGGCAGAGTCTGAAGATAAACCAGCAGTACCTCAACTGGGAGGCAATGGCTATGGTAGCTGCAAACCTGGCTACAAGAAGTTGTCACGCCAAGTTGCTGGGCATGATGGCTCAGTTCCACACCCCGCTGTAGCACAGGGTTAAAAATATGAGTGTAGAGCTGCCACTGCACAACTGCATTGCCTCGCAAAGTCAGCTGGCATACATGACTGGCAATCTGTTGACTCAAATGCCGGTCCTCCCCAAACACAAGCTCCTGATAGGCCTCTAAAGCATCCCACTTCCATAGCATATCTTCAGCTCCTCCACTGGGCAGGATACCTTGGAAACGATAAGATGGAGATGGGGATGTGGATAAGTTCAATTCCTTCTTAGGTCCATAGCCTTGTAGAGTCTCATCAAGCCCAGGTAACTGGCTGCTATCCAAAGTGCAGATGTTGCATGAGGCAAGCTTGGCCTTTTCAGAGGGCTGACCACCTCCAAGTTGTTCTAAGACAAGTCTACTAAGGACACTCAAAACATGGGATTGGTAGCTCCGCAGTCCTGGAGCCTGAAATGCTTGGAGCATGGGTCCTATTACAGATCTTGGATCCATGCAGCAACAGATGCCAACAGCTTGAACTCCTGCAAGCACCTGCAACACGGCAGGACCTGAGGGTGAAAGGCGTTGAAAAAGACGCAAACACTGGTGGGCACAAGCCGCAAGGCAACAACAGCGTTCAGGGTAACGGACTTCTCCGTCATGACCTTCAGGGTCCTCCTCAAAAGGATTAAGTCGTGCTTCCTGCTTGAAAGCGGATACTGGCAGTCCTGAGAGGTCACGATGATGGTGCAAAAAGTGAGAGTATTCGCAGCGACGGTGTCGACGGCGTGCACAAACAGATTGGTGTAGCTGCTCCGACTTGGCTCTCTTCACCGCACTGATTATCTTAAGTACATTGGCTATCAGGCAACGCAGGTGCTCTGATGCCTCATTGCCGATTTCTGAATCTCGTGCTTCTGCTAAGGCCTCAAGGCGCAGAGCTGTTGCCTCGAAAAGCTCCAAGCCACGGTGTTGCACAAATTCATGAATTAATTCAAGAGACTGACTGAAAAAGAAAGGGTTGGAAGCAGAGGCCTGCAAGCAACCCAGTAGAAGTTGTAGGACACCCTCCAAAAGTTCTGGCAGTAGTAAAGCCCGATGGCGAAACCTCGAAAAGGAAAAATCTTCTTGTATCTCTTGTAGAGTCTTCTTTGGCCTTGGAGCAAAAGGGTCAGCTTGCCTTTCTAAGCAGGTACGAATCTTTAATGTTGCCCTGAGGAGGTCAGTCAAGCTTCGACGCAGATTATCAGGCAGCGTTTCATTTTGACCAACATCTACAAACAACAAGTGCAGAATGGTGCGTAAAAGCATCCTTTGAACAAGTGCAATTGGCTCCTCAGTCCAGCCTCCAGCTAGCTCATCGATCCCACCTCCACCACCGGGACAACAGCAGTCACCAAACTCTGTGAGTATCTCTGTGAGCGTGGGAACGACGCTGACTGCCAAGCCTGGGTTATGATTGATGGTCATGTCAAATTTGCAGACCTTTTCCAGAAGGGAGAGCAGAACATGGCAAAGGTCAAAAGGCGAGTTCTCCATTCGGTTGAAGATGGAAAGAGTTGTCGGGTCTGTTAGCATGTTAGGATCCAGTGTGTGAGATCCAAATAGTCTCAAATGAGGTTGGGATGCCTCAATGGTGCTCATGGCTTCTGGAGTGGGATGTTGCAATGCTGGTTGTGATGGATTGTTGGTCTGGTGAAGCTGGCAACTTACACGAATGGCCGAACTGTGGAATCTCCGATGCTTGCTCCCAGTTTGTGTGGTTTTATCATCCGAGTTGGCTTCAGAATCTGACGTGGAAAGCTGAGATTTGCGTGCATCCTTTACAGAGTATCGCTGAGCAGTTCTGCGTGAACGGCGTGACTTCCAGGAACCAGATAAACGCTTCCCAGAGTTCTGCACATCACATCTATCTTGCCCCGCCTTCTGAGGGATGGTCTTTCCCTCTTGGCATAGAAAAACCTCAAGTAGTGAAGGCAGGGTGAAATCTAAGATAAAAAAAAAACAGAGTAGGAAAGGGAGAGGTTTAAACCAGTTATACAACCAGGTTTCATTAGAGAAAGTCAACACAATTACGGGAACTAATAACTCAACAATGTGGAAAGCAGCTGCTAGAAAAGATTAGCATGCCTGCACTAAATACCTTCAGTCTCAAGCTCAATGAAAAGTCTTATCCTTTCCATCATCCTTTAACTGTGCTGTTTCATAATTAAAGCCATCTCATGGTTTCACTTGTTGTTCATGCAGGCAGCTACTTAACAATTAATGGCGTCCTCGCAAGAACACCACCATCATATGCTTTATAAAACATATCATGTAGAAGTATATCAAATTTCCAATGCCAGGATGCCATTTAAAATTAACACTTAATTATTTCATTCAAAGTCCAAGGTGGGTTACAGTATACAGTACATTGTCAAAATTAAGATTGTTAAAAGGATGCATTATTAAAGGATGTCTTTATAGTGACTCTAACCTGGGGCTTTCTCCTCCTGAACTGGAATCTTCCAGACCAGAGGTAGCAGAGACAACAAGAGTGTAAGCAGCTCTTCCCGACAGGTCAACTCCTGAGTAAAAGGTTTGAGAGGTTAATTCTGGGTTTAAACAATTCTTGACTCTGTCCCTGTAAATCCAATCAAAAACAGTCTTATCAAGCGGATTACTTTTCTCACTTCTGCTTCATAGTACCATGCCTCTCTTGGCAAGCTAGTTTCCAGTGCTGTGCAAAAGATGGACAATTACAGACAACAAAAACTGTATCTGAAGGTTTTCCTTCTAATGGCTTCAGGAAAACACAGGTTTGTTGGACATGAGGTCTCTAAATACTGGCTCCACCCTCAGCAAGAAAGCATTCCTCACAAGGAGAAGAGAAAGTACCCTGAAACGTGTGAATTAAAAGCAAATACAAGGGGCTGCCTGCCACAGTGCTGTGTGACCCTGGGTAAACATGCATCTGGCAGCAAACTCATGAGGTAATTAGCAAAGTGGTTGAGGAGCCATATTGAGCCACTACTATGCAAACACACAGGCGATTGATGTTGTGTTGAGAGATAGCTAAGCACTGCCGAGTTCAGAGAAAAGGCTTGTGTCTTGTGAGTAAGAACCACTCCAGACACGATTCATTAGAACTCTCACTTCAAAGAGAGAGAATGAAGGAGAGGAAAAACATGGGATCAAATACACCTGTCATTTTCTTCGACATAATGCCAAACATTCTGACTAACAGAAACTAATTTTGACTCATGCATCATTTTAAAACAAGTACTTAAGCAAAAAACAAGCTTCACGTTTCTCTAGAAAACTAGCTCTGTTTGCTTGTATTGTAAATGCATTTTTGCATTTATTGTAATCTGAGTGTAAATAATTTCCTGTGGTAATTCATAAGTAGAATATTTATGTTGAGAAATGTCAGTGTTATTTTAGTATAATTTCAATGCCATTATAGTTTTTATATATATAAATATATAGCTTTATTAATATTTAGTTTTAGTAGCTTTGATGAGATTTTTGTCATTAGTTTTTTTTATAATGTCTATATAGTCTTTTATCATCTTTATTTCAGTTTTAGTTATGACCATCAAGTTGAACTAAATGAAAATTAGAAATGTTGCATTGACAACTAGCTGAAATATGTTAAGGTTTTCTTATATTTTATTTCAGTTAAAGTTTATTTTATTTCAACATTTCAACAAAAATGTTTTTATGGTTTTAGTTTTAGTCAACTATAATAACCCTGGTCTACACTGTAAAATAAAGCAACAAACACGGCCCATTACAATAAACAAAGCTGTCTGCATTTCAAGCATGTAAAAACAACATTGCTTGCTAAGAGTCTTCTAGTTTTGCAGTCACAATGTGTTGCTCGCTTGCACTGTGTCTGGAGAGAGATGGATGTCTGCACTTAGGGCTTCACTGCTCTAAAGCAATGATTTTCCAGTAGATCTCCTCATGTCTGCAAGTAAAGACCAAGAAAGAAACAGCAAGAATACATTCCCAGGGCCCATTCATTAAGCCTGCAAGCAGGCCATAAAATAGATTTAAAAAAAATAATACAGCATGAATTAACACAATGGTCTAATGTCAAGCTCTGTTATGACTGTGACACATATCGCCATGCTATTTCAGAATGCCGGCAATTGGAAAGGAATTAATTCCCTCAAAAATGGACACTTCCTTATAATAATACATTTCAATGACTTGTCCAAGAATTATCCTCTTTTTTTTTTTAGTGTAACAAGAAAATAAAAAGTGTCATATTCTGCCCTGTATTACTTTTGCTTCTTGCTTCTCTGTCTATCACATGTGTAAATAATACAATCTCAAACACTGGTGGTCAAAAGATTGGAATAAGATTTTTTTTAAAATGTTTTTGAAAGAAATATCCTCTGCATTTATTTGATGAAATATTTTTGACATATTTTTACAATTTAAAATAACTGTTTTCTATGTGAATGTATAGTAAAATGTAATTTATTCCTGTGATCAAAGCTGAATTTTCAGCATCATTATTCCAGTCTTCAGTGTCACATGATCCTTCAGAAATCACTATAATATGATGATTTGATGCTCAAGAAACATTTATGATTATTATTAATGATGAAAACAGTTCATATTTGTGTGAAAACCGATATACGCACAACTTTTAAATGGTAGTGTAAGACAGACCATTTTTTTTAAATAGAAATTAATACTTTTATTCAGCAAGGATGCATTAAACCAATTAAAAATGAAAGTAAAACATTTATAATGTTACAAAAGATTCTATTTCAAATAAATGCTGTTCTTTTGAACTTGAGGACCATTATTAATAGTTGATCATCAATAATAATTGATAATAACTGAGCAGCAAATTAACATATTAGAATGATTTCTGAAGAATCATGTGACACTGAAGACTGGAGTAATGATGCTGAAAATTCAGCTTTGATCACAGGAATAAAATACATCATACAATATATTCACATAGAAAACAGCCATTTTAAATTGAAATCATTTTCTATCAAATAAATGCAGCCTTGCTGAGCAAAAGAGACCATTAAAAAAATCTTAATTATACCAAACTTTTGACCATCAATGTATGGTTAAAAATATACAGCATCAACATTTGAAGTGGATCAAAACCCTTTCATCAAAGTTATACATGAATTTTGAACAATACCCGTTCTTGTCTTAGGAAAACTTTGATTAACTTTTTTGATCCACTTCAAATGTTGACTACTGTATATTAAAATGAAGTTTATCTAACTGACCTGGTCAATGACAGAGTCCAAGGTGCTGAGGAGCAGGAATCCGCGTCCGCGCACCAGATATTCTCCCAGAGCCACCATGTGACTCTCCTCCTCGTCCTCCGCCCGCTGGGCCACGGCGCTACACAACTGGTGCACATCCGTCAGGAACTCCCGAGCCAGTGTGTTACTGGCCCCGCTCATGTCCGAGCTAATGGAGGAAAGAAAACGAGAGTGTGAATGCATGTGGATCACCTGCTAGGGCGCTCAAACAATCTCAGGGCTTTAGTTTCAGATACATTACAAAGTTCTCTTTTTGTCTAAATTAACAAGAAATAAAACAAGTGAAACTGCTCAATAAATAAAACAAGTGAAACTTGCCAGGTGGTTTCATGTTCCATAAAGTAATTTTATGTACAAGAAAATCTGCCACTGTTTTTTATTTATTTATTTTTGCTCAATCGTTTTAATAATGCAGTTAACCATTCAAAAATGTATCAATGAAATGTAATAAATGATAAGTAGCCTACTAAGCGTGCCGCACAAGTCCTGAAAAGTAAAGCCAAAGCGTCTCGATCGCCCCCTGGTGGTTGGTCCCAGTATAGGTCATAAACCCCGCCCACTCCATGCAGTCTAATGGGACACTAGCTAATCAATCAAATTACACTTCAAATCAATTTTTTCCAATCAAGATGTTTTCTGTCATTTTAGGTAGTTTTTATCATGTAAGTTTAAGTGTTTGTTTTTTTAAATAAGTTTGGTCTTAGTTAGTTACTTGATGCTATAAAACGTGACGTGACTTCATGATTTACAGTTTCTCTGAGCGAAGTAGTCACTGAGGCACCAATGGAATTTTGTGGGAATTTTCTAAAAGAGATTGGAGCTTTAACTTTAATTTCTATATTTCCATAACTGTTTATTTCACACGGGCATCTTTTTTTTTACATTCTATGTATGCACTAGGGAGGGGCATTTTTCAAAAATATTGTATTCAAATATTTGGGCTCATAAAAATCAAATATTTGTTTATTTAAATGACATTTAACGAGAAAGTCATTATTTTTTAAGTTTAAGTTTTTTTTAAAGTTTTTGTCACCATTTCTGAACAAGCTTACAATTAGGCAATATACACATCAAGCTCACTATATATATTTTCTTTTAGTTGAAAACATTAAACAATATGTGTAAAAAACACTATATAAAGAACAAAAGCATTTAAGCTCAAGTAGCGCGAAAGAAAAAAAAAACAAATAAAGCAGACTACGCCGTTATCGTACAGAACGTACATATGCACTCGAGTCAGCATATGGTTATCAAGTTTATATTGTCTCACGTTCATGTTGAGAAAAACAATAATATCCACATGCTCGAGGGAGAAAACGTGCTACGCTGACAGACGTTGCAGAGACACAAAGATAAAGGTTTGCTAAGCGAAGTTTCTAAACAGGTTTTCTGTTCTTCAACCTGTCTCCCTCAACGAAACTTAAAGGAAGTATATGTCTCGAAAATCATTTTGCTATCAGAAGATATCATATCTGATCACTCGTGCTACAGCTGCGCTAGGATTTCATCTGATTTCTCATTGTTTCATTAAATAATTTGATTAAAAGTACTTCCATTTTGTAATATAATTTTCATCTCAATAATTCCAAACTTCACGAGGCAGACGACAACATTATGTGATCAAATACCATCCACTTGTTAAAGCTCCACAGCGCCACCCAGTGCATTTAATTAAAACTGCGAGTTAGTGCTTAGGATTTAACATGGATTCATATTGTACTTCTGCAGCGGGGCTAGGGCTGGGATAAACGATTATTTTTTAAATGATTAATCTAGCGATTATTTTTTCGATGCATCGATTAATCTAACGATTCATTTTTCCAGTCCGATTCGATTTCGATTATCTCCCCATTAATTGACTAATAGCAATTAATACATGTTGATTTACATATCTGAATGAAAAAAAAAACATGAATTCCTTAACATTGCAATATATGTTCATTGCTCTTCAAATTCCAAAATAAAAGACTATACATGTGCAAAGTAATGCATTCTTAGTCAGAGGTAGCATTCAATAAAACCTTAAAGCCTTGAAAACACATAGACCTAGCTTACTGAAAAAAAGTGCAATCTGTCACGACACATTAAAGAACCACAAAATAGTAGGCTTATTTATGGTTTAATTTTCTTTGACTGACCAAATTTGAAAGTTGAGACTTTATTAAATGTTACCTTCTCGGTCCTTTCTGTCAGCGCGTTGTCAGTGTCCTCAATGTATTTTCCACGACATTAATAGCTAATAAGCGCATACTTGCAGCAGTCTCGCACGCGCTTAGAGCTCGTGTGAATTGCACGTATAAAATGAACAACCTCGATCCATCAGGAAACGCCACATAGGTCGCTGCATTTCACTGCGCTTCGTGACATTTTTTCCTTTTGCGCGAAGAAGCCGTTCGCCGGAGATGTGTTAAAAGATAGCGGAGTGCATTCATGATTATTAGGCTGCCGGTATAATAATCATCCTGGCGCCGGGTCTGAGTGAGTCATTTACTCTTTAAAATAAAATACTTTAGTTTACTAATTTAAGACTGCTCTTATGAGGACACTCGACAAAACGGACAGTTTGGCATAATTTGTGTGTGTTATGGTTCGTTCAAGCCCGAAAGAGAACTCGATACTGACGCACATTTTTATGTAGGTTGTGTGTGTGTGTGTGTACACTTTAGAGGAACGAGTGCGTGCCGCCTTGCACTTCTGATAGTCTGAGGAGCCACTCGTGTTGCTATTACTATTCGGCGGCGACATCTTTGTTTTGGGTCTGACGAATCGACGCACATATTTTGCGTCAACGTAATCGATGACGTCGACGCGTTGTCCCAACATTTATAGATGCCCTCTGGTCTTCAGATGATTTGGCGTGTGTGTGTGAGACGCCCTCTGGTGTTCAGATGATTTGGCGTGTGTGTGTGTGAGACGCCCTCTGGTGTTCAGCTGATTTGGCGTGTGTGTGTGTGAGAGACACCCTCTGGTGTTCAGATGATTTGGCGTGTGTGTGTGTGAGACGCCCTCTGGTGTTCAGATGATTTGGCGTGTGTGTGTGTGAGACACCCTCTGGTGTTCAGATGATTTGGCGTGTGTGTGTGTGAGACACCCTCTGGTGTTCAGATGATTTGGCGTGTGTGTGTGTGAGACGCCCTCTGGTGTTCAGATGATTTGGCGTGTGTGTGTGTGAGACACCCTCTGGTGTTCAGATGATTTGGCGTGTGTGTGTGAGACGGCCTCTGGTGTTCAGATGATTTGGCGTGTGTGTGTGTGTGAGACGCCCTCTGGTGTTCAGATGATTGTGTGTGTGTGTGTGTGAGAAGCCCTCTGGTGTTCAGATGATTTGGCGTATGTGTGTGAGACGCCCTCTGGTGTTCAGAGACGCCCTCTGGTGTTCAGATGATTTGGCGTGTGTGTGTGTGAGACACCCTCTGGTGTTCAGATGATTTGGTGTGTGTGTGTGTGTGAGACGCCCTCTGGTGTTCAGATGATTTGGCGTGTGTGTGTGTGTGTGTGTGTGTGAGAGACACCCTCTAGTGTTCAGATGATTTGGTGTGTGTGTGTGAGACGCCCTCTGGTGTTCAGATGATTTGGCGTGTGTGTGTGTGAGACGCCCTCTGGTGTTCAGCTGATTTGGCGTGTGTGTGTGTGAGAGACACCCTCTGGTGTTCAGATGATTTGGCGTGTGTGTGTGTGAGACGCCCTCTGGTGTTCAGATGATTTGGCGTGTGTGTGTGTGAGACACCCTCTGGTGTTCAGATGATTTGGCGTGTGTGTGTGTGAGACACCCTCTGGTGTTCAGATGATTTGGCGTGTGTGTGTGTGAGACGCCCTCTGGTGTTCAGATGATTTGGCGTGTGTGTGTGTGAGACGCCCTCTGGTGTTCAGCTGATTTGGCGTGTGTGTGTGTGAGAGACACCCTCTGGTGTTCAGATGATTTGGCGTGTGTGTGTGTGAGACACCCTCTGGTGTTCAGATGATTTGGCGTGTGTGTGTGTGAGACACCCTCTGGTGTTCAGATGATTTGGCGTGTGTGTGTGTGAGACGCCCTCTGGTGTTCAGATGATTTGGCGTGTGTGTGTGTGAGACACCCTCTGGTGTTCAGATGATTTGGCGTGTGTGTGTGAGACGGCCTCTGGTGTTCAGATGATTTGGCGTGTGTGTGTGTGTGAGACGCCCTCTGGTGTTCAGATGATTGTGTGTGTGTGTGTGTGAGAAGCCCTCTGGTGTTCAGATGATTTGGCGTATGTGTGTGAGACGCCCTCTGGTGTTCAGAGACGCCCTCTGGTGTTCAGATGATTTGGCGTGTGTGTGTGTGAGACACCCTCTGGTGTTCAGATGATTTGGTGTGTGTGTGTGTGTGAGACGCCCTCTGGTGTTCAGATGATTTGGCGTGTGTGTGTGTGTGTGTGTGTGTGAGAGACACCCTCTAGTGTTCAGATGATTTGGTGTGTGTGTGTGAGACGCCCTCTGGTGTTCAGATGATTTGGTGTGTGTGTCAGTGATGCGCGGGTCAATGTATAAACAACCCGCACCCGACCGACGTTTTCAACTAACCGCCCGCAACTCGGACCGCAAAAAAAAAAGAAAATATTGTAACCCGATCCGCTTCCTGACCCACATTTTTTTTTTAAAGTAGTCAGTGTTGTGCAAGTTACTTCCAAACTGTAATACATTATAGGCTATTACTTGTTACTGTTATTTAATTCATTACCTTACAATATTAGCCTACTGTATCAGAATTGCAATGCGTTACATTACCCTGTATTACTTTTGAGTTACTTTCACCAAAATAAATATACAGTAGAACTTAACATTCTAAGGCTGTAACGATATGCGATATGAAACACTCAGATCCACGAACCTGCAGAATCGCGACACACCCCTTCCAACTCCAAGAGTTATCCTTCCCGTCCAGATCCAATGCTACCACGTCTTTACATTACTGTTAGTATTATTTGAATTTTAAAGTTAACATTATAAAATACGTAGACCTACACCACAAAACTAGTTGAGGATACATTTAAAATTGGGGAATTCCAGCGTATGCACGTGACATTTGCAGTCAAAACTTGAAATATAAATTCTCAGAAAATGCATTTAATAGCATACCAATATATTGAAACGTCTGTTTATCCATAGGCTACCCCTTAAAGGAGTCCAGACATTAGAAAAATATCAGTCTACACATGCGTTTTATATTTACATGCATTTACATGCATTCACTACTGCGAAGATCGCGAGGCAGCAACGTCAACTTCATCTTTATTAATAAACAATTAAAATGTCTCCTTGCTATATTTGACATATTCATAATCATTCATTGCTTTTGCCGTTCTTTGTGACAGCTTTTAGGTGCTTTATCGGCAGCGCCGCCGCCACCCTCATCATGTTACGTGAACGCGTCACCACCGCATCAAAAACATGATTGCGTGATGAAAACATGAAAAATACCACATAAACATAGCCTAACTGTTTAGAAAGAAAACAGAACAAATAGAGTAGCCTAATGCGCATACGTCCATCTCGTGAATGTACAGTCGTCTTCATGCCATCTTGACCCATTAGCCGCTTTTCCACTGGCCAGCGCGAGCACAGAGGCAGAAATCATGCCTCACGGCACTCCTGAATAAATCGCTATACAAATATATCAGATGCTGCCATTTAGTCTTTATTTACAAACTTGGACAACACACGCGGCTATTGACTGACCACGAACAGGCATACTGAGCTCGTGCGTCATCTTCGTGCCAGTTATTCAGCCAATAAAATGTAGGCCTATGCATTTCATAGAAAATTGTGTCTATATAGTACTAGGCTATATAAATTGCAAAGGTTTAATTGGAATCTTTATTTCAAACGACCCGACCGACCGCGACCCGAATATCATTAAAAATATTTTTGGATGACTCGTAACCGCGGGTAACCGCTCATTTTGGATCAACCCGCGCATCACTGGTGTGTGTGTGTGTGAGATGCCCTCTGGTGTTCAGATGATTTGGCGTATGTGTGTGTGAGACGCCCTCTAATGTGTTCAGATGATTTGGCGTGTGTGTGTGTGAGACACCCTCTGGTGTTCAGATGGAGAAGCATTTACTACCGATCAGCCGCTGCACTGACAAACTGCGCATAAAATAATCACAGCCTTTGCCAAATCACGTGCGGTTTCATTTCGATTAATCGTGCATTGATACCTATTGATACTGTATGTCAAATGATCTGTGCAGTAAGTCTTGAAGTGTAAATGCAATATAACAGACTATTTATTGACTCATGAAAAACCCTGTATGACTATGTGAGGCCTGACAGGAACTACAGTGATGTTATGCAACAAGATTAGGCTTCATGGACAGCAGATCCTGTCATCAGACACCGACCCAAGAGTACTGTATCGCATCAACCAGTTATTCCATCCACCACATCAACCGCTGGACGCGAATTCAGCCGTCTTACTTTACCAAAATACAGTCAGTAGAACAAACAGTCTCAAGAAGCGTAAGCATTCCCAAACACTGATTTAACCCCATTATTTTGAAGACGTAAAAAGAGATCTCAATAAATATCCATCATATTACACTTCAAAACAAAATTATATTGCACATAAGAACAAAGAAAATATAAATTTTTATATATTTATATCAGCACATTTCCAATACTTTTTCAGACTCAAATTTCCAGAATTTTCAGACTATATTTAACATGATTCATGCAGCATTGTACAATCATCTATAAATATTTTCTCAAGCTTTTTGTTTTTCCATTTGATTTTCTTGAAGTGATAACATGAGCTTGCATGATGAGAAGAAACTGAAACGCTTTATAACCTGCATATATTCACCTCTGACACGTCGGTTTGATGCTGTAATCGTGGTTTGATGTTGCACCATCACCAAACAGCAAAGTACAGTCTGAATTAAATAATCTTTTGCTCCTTTTTCTGTTGCTGGTTTAAGTAGCACATGCACATTCGTTTAGTGAAGTTCAAAAGAGACTTTATGGCAAGGACAAACAGTTGTGCGACAATCACAACACTTTTGCCATGAATTCAATCTACTTGTATGATATATATATATATATATATATATATATATATATATATATATATATATATACATACGATGTAAATCATCTTAAAATTGTATTTGTATCCTAAAATTGTTTGTGTATATCATGTATTATACACACACACACACATAAATATATATATATATATATATATATATATATATATATATATATATATATATATCCACTGTACATATATATGTATATAATACATGATATACACAAACAATTTTAGGTTTTGTGATTTACATCACAGCGGCTCTACCACACCTATCACACACAAACACCGATGGTGCATTAAAGACACGCCTCTTTAAATCTACAGTACCCAGAAACACAGTATTCTAGCCAACGTACCTCCTATAACCAGCCTTCAGTGGAACTCAAAATCTCCACCATCATCCGCAGTGTTTCAGCCACATATTCCACTCATGGTCGTAGTAAACCGTCTCAACTGAGCCGCAAGAATCAAGCCTGCGTCTGCATGCCTCCATGCTTCACTAATGACTGAATTTTCTGTCCTGCTCCGTAAATTCCATTAAATTGGAATTTCAGATGGAAGCTTTCCAGATTTTGAGTTGATCAGTGCATCACATGAAAGCATGTGATGTCACATGGCCGCACAGGGGCAGGCTGGGAAGCAAACTTCTGGTCAAGCCCGGGGGTGACTTGAGTAATTAGATTTCGTAGTAAAGCTTAGAAGGTGAACCTGCCATTTGTCGGATGCAGAAACAATCCTATTACTTACCGTTCTGTAATAGAACATAAAAGGAAAATAATAGAAGATATTTTGAAAAATTTTGGTGTCCAAATACACTGTATGGACAAAAAAAAGAAGACATTTTTCAAAATATCTTTCTTTGTGATTAACAGTCGAAAGAACGGCATACGGCTTTGGTATACAATCCCATCTCAGTAACACTTTACAATAAGGTCAATGGTTAACCATTAGGTTAATTCATGAACCAACACTAGCCATGTTTCCATAAACTTATTTTTATGTGAATTTACACTGCCGTTCAAAAGTTTGGGATCGGTAAGATTTTTAAATGTTTTTTCATTCATCAAAGAATCCTGAAAAAAAAAATGTCCACAACTGTTTTCAACTTTGATAATAATACAGAATGTTTTTTGAGCAGCAACTTAGCATATCATACTGATTTCTGAAGGATCATGTGACACTGAAGACTGGAGTAATGATCCTGAAAATTCAGCTTTGATCACAGCAATAAATTATATTACTATATTATATTACAATATTACTGTTTTTTTGTATTTTTAATCAAATAAATGCAGTCTTTGTGAGCATAAGAGACTTCTTTTAAAAACATTAAAAATCTTACCGATCCCAAACTTTTGAACGGCAGTGTAGGTATATCATATAAAAAAACGCTGGATTGGACTGGAGTGCTCATTTGAGTTGGATACATTTTTTATCCAATAAGAAGACATGCGCATAAACTACGATGGAAACACTTTTACCGAATAAATCCATCGATGCACAACAACAACAACAAAAACACTTGCATGACTTTCCCTCAACAGAGGATGTGATTGGATAACTGGACTAACCAGCGGATCAGTTTCTTTGCACAACCTCTCAAATGTTGTTTTAGTTATTCTGAATCAAAGTCACCGAGTCAAAGTCTGTCATCAGAATGATTTGGTTTAATTCCCTCCAGAAACATCTCACACGATTACATTCCCAAACACCAGCATCCTAATGCAAGAGAACACGACAGAATTTATTGTGTTTTGTCACTAATGGAGGAAAAAACAGCCACAGTTTCTTCCCTGATAGCAGCAACTTCTATTTTCATAACCGATATTTTGCACCAATTTCCCAGTAAATTAGGATTCTGTTCTCTTGAAAACATGGGATGGAAGCGCTGCTTTACTCGCAAATGTTTTATGCAAGATTCCAATTTTGTGCATAAGTTAAATTCGCAACTTTGGATGGAAAAACAGCTACAGACACAGCAATATTTGTTAATTTGTCACTTTGTTAACATTAACTTAAATGCAGCTGTTCATTTTAAGTTCATGTTATCTCAGGTCCATTAAATAATATTAACAGATACAACTTTTGATTTTAATAGTGTATGTTGCAATTAACATTAAGATTTTCTTTAGAAGCATTTGTTCATTGTTAGTTGATGTTAATTAATGTAGTTTACTAATGTTAACCAATGGAACCTGATTGTAAAGTGTTATTAAACCTTAGTCAAAAGCAAAATAAAGAAATATTAAGTATTTTTAGTTTTTTTTTTTTTTAAGGTAAGATTGTCATTGTGGGACAATAGTAGAAAAGTATAGTTTATTTTAAGTATTGTTTTTGCTTGTTTGCAATATGCTAATATGAAAATCTAACAATTTGATTCTGAAATACATTTTGTGACATGTAAATACACTAATACTATATACAGTATATATTGCACTGCACTCCCATTTCATTATCATTATTATAGCTATGCAAGTTAATAATAAACTCATTACTTGATAAGCTATCCCACTTTACCAGTATCTCCAATCCTGTTCCACTTTGACAGTAGGCAATATGCAGTATGTAAAGTGGAGCAGATGACAAATTCTTCTTCATGTATGGAAAATAAGGAAAGTTTGGAACAACATAAGAGTGAATAAATCGTGCCATTTTTAATTTCTGGGTGAACTCTTCCTTTAACAAAGTAATTACTTTATTATCTCGCTCAACTAAGATACAAATTCTGAAAGGGTCAAAGGCGATAATATGCAATAATCACACGCAATAAGAGAAGGCTAATGCATTCACATCAGCTTTGTCTCGGCTAAAGTACCAGGAACTGCACATGATCATGAGATAAAGATTAGGAGCTGAGAAAACACACTTAATTGAGCACACGGCATGTATCCACTCGGCCAGACAAAGAAAGCCTTTTCATCGCTCGCCTCAAACGATCAGCTTCTCTCTCTCAACACAATGCTAATTAACATGAGCTCTAGATGCTAGTTGCTATGATTCTGAGTTTATTCAGACACAAGATTAAAGACACTGAGGCCGGATCTGTAATTGAGCGTTCAGATAAATTACACAAAATACATTGATCAAGAACTTTAATCTGATCTGTGCGTAAAATATCTCAAAAAGATGCAGAACGGAGATCCTAAAGGGTATGGAAGTTTGTTTCCGCCACAGAATAAAATATAAAAAAGGTAATTGTGACTTTTTATCTCACAATTCTGACTTTTTTTCTCACAATTGCGAGTTTACATCTCAGAATTGCGAGTTTATATCTCACAATTCTGACTTTATAACACGCAATTGCGACATCATATCATGCAATTCTACCTTTATATCTTGCAATTGCGTGTTTATATCTCACACTTTTGAGAAAAGATGTCAGAATTGCAAGATATAAAGGTAGAATTGCATGATATGATGTCGCAATTGCGTGTTATAAAGTCAGAATTTTGAGATATAAAGTAGCAATTGCGTGTTATAAAGTCAGAATTGTGAGATATAAAGTCGCAATTGTGTGTTATAAAGTCAGAATTGCGAGATATAAACATGCAATTGTGAGAAAAAAGTCAGAATTGCGAGTTTATTTCTCGCAATAGCGAGTTTATATCTCACAATTCTGAATTTATAACATGCAATTCTGAGAAATAAAGTCAGAATTATGAGATGTTAACTCGCAATTCTGAAATAAAAAGTCGCAATTATCTTTAAAAATGTTTTATTCTGTGGCGGAAACAAGCTTCCATAAAAGGGACATGGTGATGGAAAAAAAAAATATCCTAAGATATTTATTTTGCATGAGTACGTAAAATTTCTTGGTGTCAAAACGCAAAACATTAGCGAGAGAATTCAAAAGCATTTAAATATTATATAAAGGATATAATTTGACCTGATCAGAGGTCAAAGGTAGGGCTGTGTATCACCAACAATGTCACGATACGATACGCATCACGATACTAAAGCCACGATACGATACGTATCACGATATGGATCAATTTGGAATTTAAATTTCTTTTGAGCAGAGTTTAGTAGCAGTAATATCTTTATTGAATAAACAGTGTTATAACAGTTGTGATAACTGAAAAACTATTTAGTTTTTGTCATTAAAAAACAATGAGAGTTCAATTTAAAAAGTGTTGGAATGTGCACCAAACAAAGTAATTTCTTTACAATACGTTGAAATCATTTTAAACAAATAAATACAATAGAATAAAGATAGCCTTCCAATAAAGAGAAAAGTTTTTTGAATAGGTCTAGCACTAGTATTCAGAAATACTACAGAAACTTAAAGTAATTAAATGTAAAATAACATTGGGTAGTATTTTAGTCCTGACTAAATTAAATACATTGGCTATAAATCCAGATTCCTTATAATTAAAGCTATCTTTTGTTGTTTTGACGACAATATTAATGACAGACACATATGGCTGCTGTCACTTTAAGAGCTAGTGCACGGATCCTGTGTTCATTATACTGTCACATGCATTAACCGACTGTGTTGGATACTCACCAAGACTGACATTTTTGACATAATTTTGCTTGTTTTTGTCCGTAAAAGCGATATAATCCGTGAAAAAGAACTTTTGTTACTCACAGGCTGTTTGTGAGGCGGCTTTACTGTATGTAAGCATGCAGAGAAAACCATCTCTCAGAGAGCGTGCGAGCACTGAATAGTTTAAAATCGCTTGAATGTTTTGCGTCGTAAGACTTAAAAAGACGAGCGAATGGTAAACTTAAGTGACAATGCAATACTGGCCCGAATATGCAAGTGAATATTCCGTCATGTCCCAACTCCCGAAAGCGAGAGTGTAACGCCGCCTTCAGCGCGTTTGATGCTTGCCTTGAGCAACCCATTTTGAGAGACAGAGACAGAAGACGCGGCACAGCTGAACACTCACGCTGTTTGTGAAATTGTGTCTTGCAGAATGTTTTAAAATAACTAATTCGATATTATAACCTGTATGGATTAATCATTATAAGTGGGAGACCTGCGGGAATGGTTAGAATAATGCGTAATACTCGCAATCCTGAGCTGAAATTCGAGCCCTGAATTGGCTACATTCAAAAGCACGACAGTATCGATACGCGCATCGTCCGGAGTTCATGGCGATGTATCGTCGTATCGATATTCTGAGCACAGCCCTAGTCAAAGGTCATGACAAAATGACAGAATTCTCAATATTCTTTCGGAGAACTATTGCTTTAAACGCAGGCAACACTGAAAAGACACTTAAACACACAGTGATGCGGATCATCATGAAAAAGCTTACCAGAATTTGAGCGCATCTTTTCCTCTCGGGTCACTGAGGTGTCGCACACAGTGAAACGTGCACAGAAAACTCTCCAAGCACTGAAGACTGACCTGAAATCAGAGGAAAATAAACATTTCAGTCATGAAAGAGATTGCACTGATGAACTAGATGTTCATCAGTTCATGTATTTCGTTTTGAGGAAGCAGTCATGTGTGTAGCACAAGTCGAGTGCAGGACTAGTTTAATATGGTTAGGAGTTTAATCATACATATATGACTTTGAACATTGTAATAGTGCTGCTTAAATTTTAAGCAAGTGCCACAAAAATGGTCTGGAAAGGGAGCTTTGCAATGTGAACCTTAGAAGTGCATCAAATACTCATTTCAATAAAATCTTGTTTTAAATATGTCCTTTGTAAATGTGTTCTACACAAACGTATGAAAATGAGACACACATTGTCTTTGGACAGTTTTAAATCAATAAAGACTTCCCCTCCATTCACTCGACCAGTGAGCACACAAAAACATCCAAAGACGTCTCTGTTTCTCCTGCCAGCCTCCATTTACTGGAACAGACACAGAATAATCACATTACATGGAGCAACTTCCACTCACATGAGCGAGTGAGTAAGAGGCCAAACGCAGAGAAATAAACTACAGCTGCTGGAGAAACTGCATGACTGTGGCAGCGTCTCAAATCACAGACTATCTGTCGTAAACGGATGAATCTCAAGAAACCGGTCAAGAACTTGTCAAGGGTCATATTTCAACCCAAATAAATAAATAAATAAATAAATAAATAAATAAAGTGGATGATGATAATAATAATTATGATTATTATATGTTAGGACCATTAAGACTTATAAATAAATAAATAAATAAATATTAATACATGAAACCTGTCAAGAACTTATCTAACTTAAAGTCAAATTTCACCGCCTTCCTTCCTTCTTCATAAGGAAGAATCTCACAAAACCGGTCAAGATTTAATATCATATATCAAACCAATTTTTTTTAATAAATAATAATTATAACAATTAATGTCAAAAATAAATAAATAAAATGCAATATTAAAAAAACGATAATAATATTAATACATGAAGATAATAATATTTTTATTTAACTATTATTATTATGTTATTAATAAGAAATAATAATAATAAAAATAGAACATGAATTAATGTCATGAAACCTGTCAAGAGTGTCATATATCAACCCCCTAAAATAGATCAAATACAATAATAATAAATATGAATACATGAACATTAAGATAACAATTATTAGTATATTATTATTAAGAAATAAAATACATATTTATATAAGGAAATAAGACATTTTCACAAAAATTAACCCTATTTTAACACCATGAAGACTTTTATTGACTGTTATTTCAAATGTATTTAAATCATAAAATACCTATCAAAAATCAGAGTCCGGCACAATGAACCTCTAGTAATGTCTGATCCTCTCAGGATTTCCACCTGACCTCTTTAACTGTGGGGGTTAATGTTGTCAGTCACAGGACTCGACAGCAGCTTCGACTGATCCTCCAGCTGTCAGACTCACACACACACACACACACCTCACAGAAGCTGCTTCACTAATCCACAGCTTTTACAAAACCATTTTACACGGCCAAACCGCCACACAAAAAATATGAAAAAATGGCTGAATGACATGCTTTGCTCTCTTTTGGGTAAATCAAAAATCAGGAACACAAAGTCATTTATCATCCCAAAAACAGGAGAAAACGTGCATAAAAATAGCACTTTTCTCAGCATTTGTCTGTTATCTGCATTATTCAGGTGATATTGTGATTGGCATTATCAATCATCGATTAAAATTTCTATAAAATCATGTTTTGAGTCAATTTCCTTCCTTTGCTGATTTCAGCAGCTCTATACAAACAAATCACTTCCTAGTTTTAGTGTTCAGTCACCTCAGACAACCCCACAATATCATCTACACCTAAAACAGCTTCATGACCGCGGATGCGCCCCAAATTACACACTAACTGACCTTAATGGATGAATCTCACAAAACTTGTCCAATAGCACGACAGGGTCTTTTAAAATAAAATAAAATAGTAAACAATAACATGACAGGATCAAAATAAAGAATAACATGACAAGGTAAAAATAAAATAAAATAAAATAACTTGTCGTTATTCTTATTTTAACCAGCGCAAGTGTTCTGGACTCTCGCCAAAACTCCCGTTAGAATCAGCAAATCTCTTATTTACATTGTGTTTGCACTGTTAGTTATGATGAAAGCATTCGTTAGTGTGCAGAAATCGAGTAACAATGACGAGATCGCTGCATTCATGCACTCAACATGTCTGTGATCGGCTATAATGCTCATCTCTTCATCAACCCTTAATGCCACAATCTAAATATAATGCTATAGATCTAAATATAATGCTATAGATCTAAATATAATGCTGTAGATCTAAATATAATGCTGTAGATCTAAATATAATGCTATAGATCTAAATATAATGCCGTAGATCTAAATATAATGCTATAGATCTAAATATAATGCCGTAGATCTGAATATAATGCTATAGATCTAAATATAATGCCATAGATCTAAATATAATGCTATAGATCTGAATATAATGCTATAGATCTAAATATAATGCCGTAGATCTGAATATAATGCTATAGATCTAAATATAATGCCATAGATCTAAATATAATGCTATAGATCTGAATATAATGCTATAGATCTAAATATAATGCCATAGATCTAAATATAATGCTATAGATCTAAATATAATGCTGTAGATCTAAATATAATGCCGTAGATCTGAATATAATGCCATAGATCTAAATATAATGCTATAGATCTAAATATAATGCTATAGATCTAAATATAATGCTATAGATCTAAATATAATGCCGTAGATCTAAATATAATGCCGTAGATCTAAATATAATGCTATAGATCTAAATATAATGCCGTAGATCTGAATATAATGCTATAGATCTGAATATAATGCCATAGATCTAAATATAATGCTATAGATCTGAATATAATGCTATAGATCTAAATATAATGCCATAGATCTAAATATAATGCCGTAGATCTGAATATAATGCCGTAGATCTGAATATAATGCTATAGATCTAAATATAATGCCATAGATCTAAATATAATGCTGTAGATCTAAATATAATGCTGTAGATCTAAATATAATGCTATAGATCTAAATATAATGCTGTAGATCTAAATATAATGCCGTAGATCTGAATATAATGCCATAGATCTAAATATAATGCCATAGATCTAAATATAATGCTGTAGATCTAAATATAATGCTGTAGATCTAAATATAATGCTGTAGATCTAAATATAATGCTGTAGATCTGAATATAATGCTGTAGATCTAAATATAATGCTATAGATCTAAATATAATGCTATAGATCTAAATATAATGCTATAATCAGCACTTTTCACAATTTGTAAACCTTTAGAACTATAATAGTAAAAACGTGCTAAAAGTTTTCGAGAGAATTCCACATATAATTCTTGGCTATTTCCATATGCAAAGATGTCAGCCAATCACAGCGTTGGGCGTTTACACTGAAAGCTCACAGCAGACACGCCCCTTCAAACAGAGCGTTCAAATGAGGGTAGGAGAAATGCCTTTTATTTCGAAATTATGACCATTTTTGAAGTCAAAATCATACTAACATTATAAGTGCACCCCAGGAAACATTATAAAATAATAAAAGAATGCAGTTGATGACCCCTTTAACTCAACCAGTCATATAACACACTTTAATTTAGTCTCCATACAACTTGTTAGTAGTCTAAAAGGTTTCCAGGCAGGGTTATTGAAGGTAGCAGAGGTCGTGACCTTCTGCAGGCTTCAGACACTCACCAGAGAATCAGGGTCCCACTATCTGAACGTCAGATGAAGGAAAGGGGCTCAATGGACTGCGAGAGGCTGGAAAGATGGGACACGGGAGAGAAAGAGGCCAATGGGATGAGACAAACAGAAGATAAAGATGATGATACACAGAGAGGAAAACAAAAGGTGAACAGAAGGACAGTGAAACAGGAAGGTTAAGGAGGATGTAACTGTAACTACGTTTGTAGATTTAGAGAGAATCAGATCAAGGTTCAATCTGACTGAACAAACAGATCATCATCATGGTATACAAAGTTTCTCTGCTCACAGGGATCTTTTACTTTCACTGGTGCTTTCTTCTTTACTCATGGTTACACATTCAGGTTCTTTGAACCAATAACCTGAGACGTAAGTGTCATGTGACGCAGGAAAATGATGTCAACATTGATTGGCTCTCACAAACACTCTCAAACCCTTCCAAAAAATAGTTACAAAACTGTAGGTCTTACTTAAATATCTACAACAGTATTATACTACATTGTTGTCACATGACCACATCACATTTCATTCACATTGAGCTGCTTTATCGCTGAATTGAACTCATAATTGATGAACTTCACAAAGTTGTTGAACCAAACTGAATCAAGACTGAACTGATTTCAGCTGAATAATGAATGTTTGCTATTGTCTTTTTAGAGATGCTTTACAGCAGAATTGAATTCTTTGCATCATTGAATCATTATTTTCCTGTTTATCACTGTAAAGCTGCTTTGAAACATTCTGTATTGTATAAAGCACTATAGAAATAAACCTGACCTGACATTGCAGTGATCAAATTTGTTGTAAAAACTGTTGTTTTGCTTTTTTTTGCTTTATAATACAGATTTTTGGCATTCTGATTGAATAAGGCAAAATTAAATTTCTGTCACACTGAAAATGAAAGGTCAAGTCAATTGCTTTGTACGATATTGCATTTTAGCTATAGTAGGTGATATGTTTTACATGCATACAAAAAAGTCACATACTGTGCACAAAATATATATTATATAATGAAAAAAATAGTATGTTACTATATAGGGCTGGGAGGAAAAAAATCGATTCACCTAGCTATAACAATTTTTGTTTTTATGATTCTAAAATCGATTTTTTTATTCCAGAATCGATATTAATTCAAATTCAATTGCTTTATTTTTGTCCTTGCTAGTAGACGAGGTTGACAGAAGTTAGTCACTTTCGTTCCAACAGAGGATGAAATGTGTCGTGAGTGTTGAGTGACGTAATATCCAAAGCGGACGCGTGAAAGAGACGTGAGACTGAAAGCTCTTGCATTACTTATACGCTGAGAGAGAGATAACACACAGTAGAGCTGCACGATTCATCTTTAAAAGACTGTGATCTCGATTCAAACACCCACGCGATCTTCTTCAAATTTGACGGTCTATTAAACCTTTGACAAAATCATATCGCAACATTCAAATCTGTGTTGCCGCTGACCCGGAGAGAGTTGTCATGAAACAGCTTCAAAAACAGTATTTTCAACCTCATAGAATCAATATTTCTGTGAATCCATAGTTTAAATTATCATAGAAGTACTGGGATATCTACGATAGCAATCAAAATCAGATTTTGGTAGAAACTTACATTGTTTCGCCACCAAGTGACGACAAGTGACTGTTAAAAAATGTATTTGTTATTGAATCATTTATTCAAGAGAATGTATTGTTGTATGATGCTTCTGAAATAAAAGTCAGAAAGATGTGATGATTTGTTTTTGTAAATATGAATCATCTTATACATCATGTACAGTCTGTAAGTGTATGATTTAACTTTTCCCGATGGTCTAGTGTTAAAAAAATTGCAATATAGAATCACAATACTTGTAGAATCGCAATTCTTTAAAAAAAAAAAAATCTAAAATACATATTGTATCGGCACCCAAGTATCGTGATAGTATCAAATCGGGAGATAGCCCTACTACTATATTCGAAACAGCCTGTGACTACAATGATTCAGACTCTTATTTACAGTCAGTGTTTTCCAAGAGGTCACTAAGGATCATAATTTCCCTGTGACTCAAGAGCTGGACTTCTCAATAAAAGCACTGATACAGAGTCACTGGATACTCAGTGGGAAAAAAACAGCCTTTTACAGGAACGGGTTGTGTTTCGTGTCAGAGTCACACTAGTAAACTCCACAAAACATGGATAAAACAGCAGCGCTGTGATCAGGGGATTGATTATATTAATGTAAATGCATTAGATTCACAGACACATTAGGTTACATTGGATTCTCAAGCATCGAAGCACAAAGATTCATTATGAATAATCTAATTTAATTAACACATACACTTTATGCATATTGCCAGTAAAGTTGTATTTTGAATTAAAGCACGTCAATGAATCTTATTAGCTTCTGTGAGGTTTGCAAATGCTAGGCAAAAAAAACAAAATTCGGGCACTAGTAAAACTAGTTTGCTGGTGACTTTCAGGAACTGCAACATAAAACATGGTTTTAATCACTAGTGTACAGATGATAATCCCAAAACTAACGCAAGTGATATTTAAAACAAATTAAAACAGGTTAAATCAAACAAACTCGAACGCATTCTAACAGTGAATTTAGGCAATTCAACTTTATAAATTCAACTTATTATTTTTCGCCCCATAACTCAATTACAACTGAAGGACTATCAGGCTCTGTAGCCAGTGTTATTTTAATATTATTTATATTCTATTATAGTATTTATTAATACTTTGAATTAGCTTTTATTTTTATATTTTCATTTGAAGTAATTTTGTCATGTGCTTTAATATTTTGATCAGCTTTGTAATATTACTTTTTATTACATTATTTTTAGTAGTTTTAATACTTCCACTTCACTTAATCTTTGTTTTTATTTCAGTTAGTTTCCAAGCAACATTTCTAATTTTATTTTATTTCAGCTTTATTCCAATTAACAAAACTGACTATATTAATAGTTTTAGTTTTCAATAACAGCACCTGTTACAGTAATTTCACATCCCCATAATTTATGTTCAATGCTGCATTTTGATTTTGAAGAATGCAAAAGCACATCTTTTCTAAGAATGCACTTGTTTATTTCACAGCTCATTCTTTGGGTTGGAGTAATTTTAGCACTAATTCATTACTAGTTGAGAGACTGCCGTTGATCTCATGTTTTCTTTTGCCTGTAAATAACCCCATTTCCACATCTCAGACACACACTCGCTGCACAGGAACTCACAGTTAGTGTAGGTACAGTTCAGTCAAGTCGGTCGCAGAATACGTACAGTGGGTTTGCAGAAGTGTCATTTTACTTCTGCTACTGCAAACACGTCAAAAAGCAAAAATAGCTTGTTTTTGCTAGTAGTGTTTCGTACATGAAATAAGACAGATCTGATGTTGAGGATAAGATCAAAACATTTCTAGTTAAAGCTGCATGTGCAGAATACAATTTCTACTTAACCCCTAGTTTGCATGTACAGTAATACAGTAACGCATTACATGTAATTTGAGTTATGTAATCAGATTACTTTTTCAAGTATCTAGTAATGTAGCACATTACTTTTAAATTTACAACAAAATATCTGAGTTACTTTTTCAAATAAGTAAAGTGTAGGGTATGGACCAATCAGACACTAATTATTCATTATATACAAAGGTTTATGAAACTCCAAAACTAACAGCCCAAATGAACGAACACAAGGGCAGAAACAGTAGCTGCGTTTACATGGACACTTATAATCAGATTGACGGCTCAATCGGACTAAAAAACCTTCATGTAAACACCTTAATCGATCCGATTGAGCTCGATCCGATTGAAATTTCGATCGGATTGAAAGGGGTGGTTTACTCCTTTTGTAATCCGATCGAGAGAACATGTAAACACTTGATCGGATTGAAAACCGAAACTAAAAGGACTGCACATGTGCAATTACGTTGAAATAGCGTAATGACGTATGACCCACGGAACGAGCTGTTCTTCCTGTTGAATAAAGTGAATATAAAATGAGTGTTCCGATTATTAAAAAATTCTCATTTCACTCAGCGTCTGTGAAGTGAAGCAGGACAACGTCCCACCAGTGCTTGTTTCACTCTCATATGGACGACTGGGTTTGGGCGCGGGGTTTTACTGCGTGATCAAGCAGCACGGCAAAACGATTCATGCTCATCGTCTCCAAATCATGACCAGAGACGGATAAATATTAAGTCTGCTGTTTAAAAAAAATAAAGAACCAATAGAGAATAGTTATGCGCGAACAGCGGCATATTCGTGCAGTGTGCGCATGTCAAAAAATCAATTCCGATTTGAATCTTGTGACATATAAACGCGCACATCAACCCGATTACTTTATTTATCGTTCATGTAAACACCGTGTTCGGATTCATCAATCGGATTGATTTCATTCCGATTGAACCATGTAAACGTTACTAGTGTCATGTTACAAGGGCTGATAAGGAGATTTTACGACCTCCGAGGAATGTGGCCACATGCACAAGAGAGAGACAATGGAAGACAGAAACCCTCTTTAAAACAGACTTTGCTGCATTAATCATAGACTAACTGATCTATAAATGAACATGCATAAAACTGTGAAAGAAACATTGTAAATGGTTTACTGTCTTGTGTACTATTAGGTATATATTATGGTATGTACCTTGGTATACAACCAACTGACGATCAATGTAACCTCACCTGTATCATGCCTCCTACCTAATTAATCCTCATTTAATGACTCACACTTTGATGTACATCACCTTCTTCTAGAATGCAGTGTGGATGTGTTATATCTATCTGAGCATTAATGAAGGTATAACCACGCTTGGGACAAAGACTCGTAAATCAACTAAGGGCCACTTTCCCTCTCAGACATGTCACCTTTCTTATTGGTCGAGTTCAACCCTTAGGGGTGGAGCTTTTAGAGGCTTTATTAGAGACAGTCCACATGTGACCTCTCTCTCTTAGTTCTGTCATCCAGCCGCAACACTGTTCTGGTGATACTGGGGAACCCCCTCCCCCTCCACGAGGGCCCCAGGGCCCAGCAGGCCTCGATCCAACCAGATATGGGCTCAGGCAGGAGAGAGAAGACTCTCTCACAAAGAACCAAGGACAATCTCAGGAGTTTTGGAACAAAGACTCCAACCAACAACGAGTCTCCAATCACCCACTCTTCCGACTTCCTCACTTCTCCTGGGTGCTCGGCGTGGCCTCAACAGGGCCCCAGGCCTTGACCAAACCAGCCATGTGTTCCCGGAGAAAGAGAACTCTCAACCAACTTCCACTTGACACTGCCGGAACCATCAACGACTTCAATTTTCAAAAACTTCAAGAATTGTTCCCACTACAAATGCAAGTATTCAATTTAATGAAATGTGAAAATGAAATTCTGATGGTTCTTCTCATAGTCCCTTTTTCCGGTTTCCAATTTAATCCTATCACTAACCTATTTCTGTATTTCTGTATATATTGTGCGTTTAGTTTATTTATGTTTATGATTTAGTTAATAAAACTTATGCACTTTATGTATTTGGTTCTGATTTGCTTCCAATACGAAGTCCCTTTACGGTTTTTGTTCTTGCTACATGCTCAAAACGCTGTACATGCTAAGAAATAATGATTCTTCTGTGGCCAGGGAAGATACCCTTTTCTTAGAATAAATTAATAATCAAAAGAGTTCGTTGGACGAACGGATTAATTGATTGTAATATTAATTTAGCCATGTCAAGTTAATCCAATTAACTGACCCAAATATTCATAATTAATCATAACAAGTTATTATTATTATTAATATTTCATATAGCTAAGTTCCTTACAAAAGCAAGTTACTTTGTTTTCCCATTTTTTGACTGACAGCTCTCCTGTCGCCATGTGGAGAGAAATTGTGAGAAAGTGCAGTGGTGTTGTGTGAACATGATGGTTTATTGTAGTTCTAGACTAAATTTGAGCATTTACTCATCTCACTTGCAAAAAACTGATACAGTCAATGAAAAAAAAAAACAGTGAAATGCAAACGCAGAATATTACACAAACCTACAATAATGTAATATGTTAAAGTCCCCCTGTAGTCATAAAACTCATCTTTGATCACCAGAATGACATATTTAAAAGTTTTTTCCTTAAAAACAATTCCGTCATGCCTTAAAATAGCTTGAACGTAACTCGACACCCTTGCCTCATTCAGTATATGAGGTTCTATGAATATGTAAATGAGCCCCGCCTCCACTCACTCACTCAGCTCAGAGATCCACTAGTTGACGATCGCACGTTGATCTGATTGGTTACAAGGTAGTTTGTGACGTCAGAAACACCAGTGATTTCAAACCGTGTTTTTGAGACTGTCTTTGGTTCACTGCAGTTTTAAGGAGAAAATACTCAGCAATGCTGTCGACTTATGAATTTACACATGGTTTGTCTTAAAGAATATTAAAAACACCACATAGACACATAAACAACAACATTAAAAGCTTTATTTTCACAACAGGGGGATTTTAAAGAATACAAATACTTATGAAGCAATGTCAGGTGTGAATTTGCATTTCCCTTAGCCTGAGGCTTATTCATATAATTTTTGGTGTGAAAGTGCCTTTACATTTGCCAAAATAGAATGTTTTTTTTTTGTTGTTGCTGTTGTTATTAAAAAACAAACAAGCAAGCCCAGTCCAGATGAGAAAAAAGTAACGCAAAAAGTAATGTAATTAGTTACTTTTTTCAGGGAGTAACGCAATATTATAAATGCATGACTTTTAAAAGTAACTTTCCTCATTACTGCAGTAAAACAGAGTTGTGAAAATATTTTTGTACTAACAAGAAGTATATGCACTCAGTGATCTGCAAAGTTGAAGAAATTGTCCTTTTGAAGTGGATCTACTTCTCAAGCTCAATATATTTCTAAATCCAGTTCATTTGTGCCATATGACCCGGTCCTTACAGAGCATGACTGTTGTGTAATGTTTTTTCCGGTCATAATTGGTGACTGATCTAATTTGGTCTTTGCTTTTATGATAAGCATCATGAGGTGAATTTTGAGTTCTACATTCCTCCGGGAACCAGGATGGTAAAATGCAGAAGTGAGAACAACTCGGAGAAGCCTGTCGATTTACGTGCCTGTGAGGTGACTTAAGATGTACAGTATGAGGTACTACAGTAATACAGTGTGGCGTAGTTGTACCACAATCAGTTCCCCTGACCACAAGTGAGGCTGTGTGACATTACCTTATATAGCAAACTTGTAATGGTCAAATATATGTGACCCTGGACTACAAAATCAGTTATAAGGGTAATTTTTTTTTTAAATTGCGATTTATGTATCATTTGAAAGTTGAATAAATAAGCTTTCCATTGATGTATGGTTTGTTGGGATAGGACAATATTTGGCCGAGATACAACTATTGAAAATCTGAGGGTGCAAAAAAATCTAAATATTGAGAAAATCACCTTTAAAGTTGTCCAAATGAAGTCCTCAATATTGCTGGATCCACTCACAAAAAATATATTATAAAAATGTATATATTTACAGTAGGAAATTTACAAAATATCTTCATGAAACATGATCTTTACTTAATATCCTAACGATTTTTTGCATAAAATAAAAATCGACAATTTTGACCCACACAATGTATTGTTGGCTATTGCTACAAATATACCCGAGCGACTTATGACTGGTTTTGTGTTCCAGGGTCACGTATTTGGAATTATGCATTAAAATAAAGTGAACTTGAATTTGTGATCAAAAACCTGCAGATAATGTAGACATTTGAGATGACCTGAGCATATTTGGACTGAGGAAACTAATCAAGTTATCAGCAAATGCTGATACAAAAATTTACATTTTACACTCTTAAAGATCTTCCAAAAAAGGGGGTTTCATAGCAATGCCATTTTTTTCTTAGTGTGAAGAACATTTAAAAAATCTAAAGAACCTTTATTCAACTATAAAATACCTTTCCTGCAATGGAAACATTGCATGGACAATAAAAGTTCTTCATGGATCCATCAATTATGCCCAAAAAGAACACTATTTTTTAAGAGTGCGATGTAAACATTGAGCCACCAATGAGCCAAGGACTTTCCTACACAGATAGTTGACTAGTAAAAATGAGTAATCGTACAACAGTTGCAATGTGCATCTATGACATCACAGCCAGTAAGACAGCGGTAGAAACTTGACTCACCAGAGAGAGATTAATTATTCAAGCGTTGAGTCAATTAACTATCCATCCACTGAGCAAAATGTGCAATCTGGCAGAAAGTGGGGCGTCGACGGAGAGGATAGACGTTTAGAGTTTTTCAAAAGCAGAAACTCAGGATGTTGAACCACAATGATTGCTTAAACGTGATTTAGAAATGCCTGTGACCCGGGAAGTCATTCACTACACTCCTCCTCATTCATTTTTTAAAGTTAGACATCAACTTTCTTAGTATTACTCAATTAATTCATTACAATATAATGAAGAAAAAAATTATAAAAGAACGACTGTTTTTCCATACATTTTTTGTAAAATTTGTATAGGTGTAACAGTATATTTTTTCTGGTCAACACTAATTGAATCTTTGATGACTGAATAAGTGCAATTCACCTTTATTCCAGAAGGTGGCAATGTCTGATACACACTGATGAAGTGACGTTTCACTCATCTTTACCGCAGGCAGAAAACAAAAGAATAGGAAGTATCATCAGCAAAACTTGAAATGGCTCAGTGATTTACTGCAGAGCAAGTACTGAACGCAATCAAATATTGGTGTCCATTATGGTGGATCTGGAGAAGAAGCTGTCAATGATCAAAATATTGATTTTGAAGATGTTGAAAATGAGAATATGTTTGAGATGAATGTGCTAGGAAATTAGCCCTGAAGAGGACAGAGATGATGGTATAACACCTCTGCTCAAACTGAACCCTTCCGAGCTTCAAAAGGTAACAAAATATGCTTTGTTTTATTGTTCTGTAATTGTTACTCTAATATCGGGAGTCAGGAGTGTTTTATATTATCGCGACAGGTAGAGATCCATCTGTGTTAGATATAGATCCGGGTCGCTAAAGATCCGGATATGGGTGAAACATTCATGCATTTAAAAATCAAGCTTTTAATATTGTTTATATGTGGTGTTTTTAATATGCTTTAAAAGGAGAACTCCGGGCAATTTTTAAGTTAATCTTGATCGTTATACCTTTGTGAGTAATGTCTATAGAAAAAAAAACGAACCGGATTGGTGCTTGCAACACAGAGCTGTTCCCGCAAATGCCCAGAAATCCCACTCAGCTAAAACGGCAGTTATGGGGGCATATACATAAACAGTGTCTTTGTGCCTCATAACAGACACAAAATGCAATTAAAATGTCTGTCCAACATGAACAGGGCCCTTACATGTGAACAAGATGCGTTTAGCAACTTAGCCATTGTTTAAATTCACCTAAATAGTGTTTTAGACGGCTAGCTGTAGTCTCGCGCTGAAGTCCCGTGGGAACTCAGTTGTAGCCGGAAAAAAGTAAACAGTGTGCACGTGGGAGGAGCGTAATGTGTGAAGAGTGATGATCGGAGTTGCTCACAAGTGAAGAAAAAATAGTTCGCGTTTGTGTCGTTCCGAATTGTGGCAACAGAATGCGAAAATACAAGAACTTACATTTTCATCGTCTTCCTTTCCATGACCTCGAGGTTCTGCAGTTGTGGCTAGTTGTACTTTGATGTGCAAACTCCCATACAAGTACTACGCGCTAAAGATTACCGCATTTGCAGCGAACTCTTTGACAAGGATGACTAACTTACACAGACACAACACAGCGGGGCCGGTTGAAGAAAAAAGCCATTCCGTGGACGAAGACGGGTGCAACCACTGTAGGCAGGGTCCGAAATTAACTTTTTGGCTCACCTGCCACGGGGACTGGTAGATGAAAAAATCCACCAGCCAAGCATATTTTTTACCGGCCAAAATAATAAACAGCCTTTTTGTGTCACATATATATTCATTTCAGTACATTTAATTGAGATAAGGTATTATGTTGAATGAATAAGAGTACATAGAAGTCAAAACAGAGCAACAAATAGTAAGACATGGAAGATGTGAGCATGGAACTAGTGCTCATAACAGTACATTTGAAGGTTTTGTAAAACTATCAGATACTTTACCGAAAGTAAAAAAATGAACGATTAATACTATCAGTTAAACGGTTTAAAAGTAATAATAAAAAATAATAATAATAATAATAATAAATTATATATATATATATATATATATATATATATATATATATATATATATATATATATATATATATACAGGAAATATAAAATATTTAAATATAATATATATATATATATATATATATATATATATATATATATACAGGAAATATAAAATATTTAAATATAACATATATATATATATATATATATATTTATTTATTTATTTAGTTTTTTTGTTTGTTTGCTGCATGGTTAAAAAAACAGTATATAGCCTATATTTGTTAAATCACGGGCGCGTCGACACGCACAACCACTAGGGCTGTCACTTTACGTTCGAAAATCGATTGCACAATCGATCGGACCAACCAACACAAGTTTCGAAAACGAAAATAGGGAATCGATTTTAACTGCCTTTTTTTTTTAACCAAAAATGTGTTTTAGGTAGACAGATCAATACAGTACACAGAACATGTAGGATGTTGGAAAATAACAATGTCTTTTCTGTTAACCAAATGCTTTTTTAATATTCGCTATTACTTCAGTGCAAGTGAACAAGCGCGCCGTTATTTGTTGCTTAGTGACGTGTGTGTTCAAGCAAGCCAGAAATGCGCAGCACGCTGTATTTAATATCATTAGGACTCACAAGTTGCGTATTTGCGCTAAATCCACGCAGATTTGGCTTACACGAACTTCCCCAGCAAAGTGAGTAAACATAGAAAAACGCCAAATTGGCTCGTGATATGACAGCGTTACCCGCCAAAGTTCATTTTTATCCGAATTTGGCGGGTGTTAATTTCAATCCTTGAATGTCGCACTCCTGTTTGTCATTGTGCAAAAAACTTCACGCCAATAAATCATCAGAAATATTGCTGACTTGTGCGCGTCTCAAGCGCCCTCTTTACGTTCGTCCTAATGCCTTAGTTGTCCGTGGATTAGCCAATATTTGGTGTTGAAAATGGAAACGTCTTTAGACACGGAAAAATCGATTTTACAATCGATTCAATGAACACATATGTCTCAAAAATCGAACAGGATTTTTTCACAAAAGTGACAGCCCTAACAACCACACGCGCCTAAAGACATATTTCACTGAGCAAGCAACATGAATCAAGCGAAAAGAAGTAGGTACTGTGTGGGAACCTTTCGAGACGTTATCTCTGTATTCCCGGGATATCTGTGCCATCGGAGACCCAGACTAACCCCACATCATGTAGACATGTTACTTTTTTTTTTAAAGCAAAAACTAGACAAGCTGTGGATTGAGGTAGGCCTGCTATTTTTATTTGACGACAAAAACAGTCTGATGAAAAAAAAAAGCATTTTTTTCAAAGCTTTAAACTGATTCAGAGTTTTTTTTTTTTCATCTTAATTTGTTAATTATTTAAGTTAAAAAAATATATTTAGTGTAGGTCTATTTTAGGTGTGAAGAAGGTTCACACACGCGCACACACACGCAAGGTCTCTCGCTCTCTCCCTCTCTGTGCGCGCGCTACACGGTTTGGAGCACAGTATGTGCGCGCCCTTTCTCGCTCACTCTAGATTCCGGGAGATTGCGGCCATCAGGGAGCCGCTATCAATATGCGGGAGATATATTGATAGCCTTGGGATGTCTGGAACATTCACCCGCCAGTGTGGTGGATAGCCTTTTGAGATTTACTCGCCAAACGGAAAATCTACCCGCATTTGGCGCTTGGCGGGTGTTAATTTCGGACCCTGACTGTAGGTAATGTAAACTTTATTTATCCTTCCATTTGGGCACACACGGCTTGAGATGTGCAGTAATATGTTTTTGTAGTCTTATTTGCAAAACTTTAATTATTTCACTAGCTTCTATGTCTTCAATTATATTTATATATATAATATACTCCTACGTGCACACTGGTATTTACCTTTTTCCGGCTACAACTGAGTTCCCACGGGACTTCAGCGCGAGACTACAGCTAGCTGTCTAAAACACTATTTAGGTGAATTTAAACAATGGCTAAGCGCGTAGTACTTGTATGGGAGTTTGCACATCAAAGTACAACTAGCCACAACTGCAGAACCTCGAGGTCATGGAAAGGAAGACGATGAAAATGTAAGTTCTTGTATTTTCGCATTCTGTTGCCACAATTCGGAACGACACAAACGCGAACTATTTTTTCTTCACTTGTGAGCAACTCCGATCATCACTCTTCACACACTACGCTCCTCCCACGTGCACACCGTTTACTTTTTTCCGGCTACAACTGAGTTCCCACGGGACTTCAGCGCGAGACTACAGCTAGCCGTCTAAAACACTATTTAGGTGAATTTAAACAATGGCTAAGTTGCTAAACGCATCTTGTTCACATGTAAGGGCCCTGTTCATGTTGGACAGACATTTTAATTGCATTTTGTGTCTGTTATGAGGCACAAAGACACTCTTTATGTATATGCCCCCATAACTGCCGTTTTGGCTGAGTGGGAGCTCTGGGCATTTGCGGGAACAGCTCTGTGTTGCAAGCACCAATCCGGTTGGTTTTTTTTTTTTCTATAGACATTACTCACAAAGGTATAACGATCAAGATTAACTTAAAAATTGCCCGGAGTTCTCCTTTAAGACAAACCATGTGTAAATTCATAAGTCAACACCATTGCTGAGTATTTACTTCTTAACGTCTCTAAAACACGGTTAGAAATCGCTGGTGTTTCTGACATCACAAACTACCTTGTAACCAATCAGATCAACGTGTGATCGTCAATGAGTGGATCTCTGAGTGAGTGGAGGCGGGGCTCATTTACATATTCATAGAACCACGCATACTAAATGGCGCAAGGGTGTCAAGTTACATTTAAAGTATTTTAAGACATGATTTTTTTCAAGGAAAAAATGTTTAAATATAATTTTTGTGATCAAAGATGAGTTTTAAGGGATAAAATTCTGGACTACAGGAGGACTTTAAGGGTTAAAGAATGAACTCTCATAGTTATCACTGCACATGTTGATTAAAAACACACGCGCAGAGCAATACAGTTGCATGACAAATACACTACCAGGTTCTAACAAACTTCGAACAAAAAATGTATGATTCTCTCAAGTCACAGCATTAAAAATCTTTTGATCTAAAGAAGTCGCTGTGTCTAAACATTTGACTGGTGCCGTTTCAGAGAAAGATCTGATGAGATCGATCAGTTGATGCAAATATTAAGAACTCATGTTTCTGATTAACTCTGATGAACTGAGATGCTGGTGGAGTTTCACTGCCGGTCACACAACAGGACATGAAAACTTCACAAAAGTCACGTCAACCAACCAAGTGTTGCCGAAGTAAAGATCTAAAGTATTGGCCAGTCAGAATATCAGATTATCTCTGTAATCTCCACCCATTAACTCCAATCTGGATAATTTTGTGTGTCCTAAAATCATTTTTTGCAACAACATAAATAAATGTAGAGATGGTTGAACTGTTAATTTAAAGCTCAATAGGAAGAGTGTATCTAGATGTCATTTGTGACGACTGATGGACAGACTCGACAGGGAAACCTGATTACACTACCAGAGACTTCTCAATCACAGCTAGACAAATTTGCTACAAGAGAATACAAGTCATCAAAACCGTTATTTCATCAGGAGTCAGGACTCTTCACATTAACATTAGACACTCACATGAAACCTTTGAACCACTATCCTCATCAAATGAGAATAAAAATGACGAACTCACCCACAATCAATCAATTCAGTGTGTAGAGAAAAAATACTCTCTCCTAAAGTGTACAAATGAAACTCTACTTGTATAAACATGAAAAGCAACAAGAAGTGAGACCAGCAGACATCCTGTTAGCGAACAACATCTCTGTTATCAAATCTCATCTCACAAACAACTCACGCAAACCACAACTGATTTAAAGCAACACTGAAATGTTGAAAGTCTCTTCCAATGAAATAACAGCCTGTAGTGAAATGGAAAAGTGGGTGTTTAGTATAGCACATACATTTAACGGATGACCTTTTTCTCCAGCGTTCAGTTTAACCAACACATTCTGCCAACCGCATTTTCACAGCGCACTCAACATGGTTCAGACCTGAACTTTCACACCTAAAAGGCATGTACACACCAAGAACAATAACTATGACAAAAAAAAACTAAAAAGTTAATAATTTTAAATAAGAACAAGGAAGGCCACACCACAGCTTACAGTGCCTAGCATAAGTGAACACACCCATGCTAAAGTTGACTAAAAAGAGGAATAAAAAAAATCATCTTTTGGAAATTGATCTTAATGCCTTAATTTAAAAAATGAGGAAAAATCCAACCTTTAAGGACACCATTAACTAAAAAAGCCCCACATCATCACACACCCTTCACCATATCAAGAGACTGTCATGGGGAACTTTCCATAAGATCATCTCTCAATGCAAATCATACCAGCTATTAGCCTAACTGAAATAACACCATGCCAATCTCTAGGTATGGTGAAGGGAATGTGATGATGTGGGATATTTTAATTCCAAAGGCCAAGGGAACTTTATCAGGATGCATATTATCCTGGATCCATGAAATAACTGGCCTTTAAAAATAAAAATCTGCTGTCTCAATTAATCATAAAATGGCCCTGATATGTCACTAGACATTAAGAAATCATGTTCATTTCAAATACTTATATCACTGACAACAGTAGTCCGGCCAGGATATTGTCATTTAAAAAGTGAAGTTGCAGCCCTCAACTGATGTTGATGTTGTCATGTTGTGTTTTGGTCTGATGCGCCACCCTCCACCTATCTACCAATCACGAAGTCAGTAGTGTTGCGGCATCCGGATTGCCAGCTCTGCTTCAGTTACCACAGCTGCAGATACAAACGTGTCAGAATCAGATAAAAAAAATGTCTAACGGTGCGAAACCAAAAAAAAAAGTCGTTATGAATCCGAAATACTTCGTGACAAAGTCCAACATAAAACAAGGATCTGTATAGGAGATGTCATTGAAAGATGGATACGGCTGAAAACGGAGAAGAATTTGAAGACAGACGCCAACGTTGCTAATTTTTTTTTGGACAGGTAAGATTCATCTATGTTTGGCTAACTTGTACTTGATGTAAATGGACATTTCAAATATTCATGACAATCGAACAAAGTTATGCATGTTCGTGCAAAGTAACGTTACGTTAGCTCATATGGAGGAGGTGGGTCATCGAATTGAAAAGGTAAGGAATTGTTTGGGTAATAAAAACGGCGAGTCGCCATTACTAACATTAGCAATGCATTATCAGAGCCCGTTTCTCTGTCATTAAGCTGAGACGCTGAGGAAAACAACATTAACACGCCCATTATTGTTTATCATGCAAGTTCTACAGCCAAAAATAATAGAATGACACGTAATCTTTCACATCACATATTTTAGCGTTATGGACGTGTACTGCAGGGTAAGTTAAAAAATACAGCTGGTCGCTTTCACTTATAGCGTCAGCTAAATGAATAGCTGTATCTTTGATATCGGTTACACACAGTGACAGAGGCTTGTGCTTGTACTTAACGTTAATGACAGACACCTACCGTTAGTATACTAACAGCTACTGTTCTAACAATGTACTGTCACATACGAGCGTACATCTTTACTATTATATTTGGCTAATCGCCATTAGTACATTTTTGCGATATATAATTACTTTGCAAAACATCTCTCATTTGAGCATAAACATAATTAACAGAAAAAGCTTCTTGTAGCAGCCTACGTTCCTGCTGGATCCTGCAGCCTATCTGGCAACCTCGAGTCAGGGAGGAGGGAGAGGGGATACACCGCTCTACAGTAATTTGAAAGTGATTGCAGTACCAGTTTTGGCCACATTCTTACATACGGCTCCTTTAACATAGGGGTGTCCTGACTTATGCAACCTGTATTTTAAGAAAGAACATTTATTTATTTACGATACATTATTCAGTCACAAAGAAAATTGGTGTCCTTAAAGGATTTTTTATTCCTCTTTTTAGTCAACTTTAGCATGGGTGTGTTCACTTATGCTATCCAGTGTATTTCAATAACAGCACAATGTGGAAAACTACATAACTGCACAACATGCTCATAATAAACAGAACGTTTATTATAAACATAACTTATCCTCATCTCCTACAAAATGGCTCAAACAGGTTGATTTTCGATGTTTCACTCTGGAAATGAAAGGTCAAGTTTATGTTGATAAACTGTGTATTCTAGAGAAAATGTACATGCATGCATAATATGCAGTACTAGGGTACGATTAATTGAACATTTTACCTTGATTACGATTAATGCACTTTTTTTTTGCCCTCATAGTTCACTGACAAGATTTGTACTGTAAATATGCTTGACTATTAAAGGTGGGATATTTTTTTTTCTAATGAAAGTCACATTTCTTATCTTTGTGATTTTATAATAATTGAAGGAAACTATTAGGATTCCGATTAATCTTCCAGCCCTATACAGTACATACTTTATACAGTACCAATAGTAAGTGTAGGTATACAAGTCTGCTATATGCATAGAGTTCATTTAGTTTTAGTATCCTAAATAATGCCAACTCCATACAAGCATAAATGAGCAGTTTACCAGATGGATGACATTCAAAACCAACTGGATAAATAAACAGAAACGGCATCACAACAGGAAAGGAGACACAGTCTTCAGTCACACAAGGTTTACTAGTCATACGGTGTCAGCGTTTAGCGTTGACAAGAACTGTCGTGTGTTGAAACCATACGGCAGGAAACTGAAAGCGTAAAGCGCACAGCCACAAACACACGTGAACAGAAACACACCCACTCGCTTACATAAATATCAAGACAAGAAGACCCTGTACAGTGGCTTAGTGTGATGAAGGCGGGAACATCTGTCTGTCTGTCTGAACAATGGTACCTTGCAGAAATTATTACACCAAAAACCCACATCAGAACATAAACACTCTTCCTCGATGTCTCATGTTGAAGTTCAGGGTTCAGTAAAGAGAAAGTAAAAACAAACTTTCTCAAAAAGCAAGTTAAGTCAGTTGACATAAACTGCATTATGCCAACATGCTTTTAATAACTTAATCTAACTCCACCCAAACACCCAGATGGGTCAATCTGGACGTGTTTTAGCTGCTGTGAATCAAAATTGCGACACGCTGATCTCAGCCTAAATGCACTGATGTCTCTCAGACTGTCTAGTCTGATCATTTTCTGACACTTTGCTTGTGCATCATATGATAAAAACCACTTCTGAATTCACAGGTAGTTCTGCGTCAGACGCCCGACTAGCAAAGTACAGGAGAATCAAACCAACACTCAATATAATCCGAAATATTCTTGGCCGTCGCTCCATGACAGCTGCTGTCAACAGATACCCATACGGCATATGATTAGGAAGTGCTTAAGCAGGATACCTCTGCAATGATTGAAGTAATTATGAAAGTAATATCTACATGTTTTCTTGCTGTGTGATGTTTTAAAAGCTTATGACTGCATCAACAAATATATACCATCCACTGTAGTACCATGTTATTTTTCTCTCTGTTGTACCTTTCTTTGGATAAAAGCATTTTATACACGTGTTTTTTGGACATGTACCATGCCATATACCATAGAAATATTTTTAATTATCATGAAAATCCCAATGGTCTTTCATTCATCTTCAGAACACAAATGAAGATATTTTTTAATATTTTTTCCCTCCATTGACAGCTACGCAACTACCACTTTGATCGATGCTTCAAAAAGTTCATAAAGAGATCGTAAAACTATTCCATTTGAATTTAGCGGTTTAGTCTAAATTTTCTGAAGAGACTTGATGGCTTTATATGATGAGATTTATTTTAAGGCTTTTATTCACATATAAACATTCATCAACGCATACATCAGTTGTGTTAAACGGAAGCTGAAGCATGCTCGCTTGACGAGCAAGAACCAATGAGGTTCATTCTTGTGTTACGCAGCACGTTTGAGCTTCAGAAAGAACCAATGAGGTTCATTCTTGTGTTACGCAGCACGTTTGAGCTTCAGAAAGAACCAATGAGGTTCATTCTCGTGTTACGCAGCACGTTTGAGCTTCAGAAAGAACCAATGAGGTTCATTCTTGTGTTACGCAGCACGTTTGAGCTTCAGAAAGAACCAATGAGGTTCATTCTTGTGTTACGCAGCACGTTTGAGCTTCAGAAAGAACCAATGAGGTTCATTCTTGTGTTACGCAGCACGTTTAAGTTTCAGAAAGAACCAATGAGGTTCATTCTCGTGTTACGCATCACGTTTAAGTTTCAGAAAGAACCAATGAGGTTCATTCTCGTGTTACACAGCACGTTTGCGCTTCTGCAAGAACCAATGAGGTTCATTCTCGTGTTACGCATCACGTTTGTGCTTCTGCAAGAACCAATGAGGTTCATTCTCGTGTTACACAGCACGTTTGAGCTTCAGAAAGAACCAATGAGGTTCATTCTTGTGTTACGCATCACGTTTAAGTTTCAGAAAGAACCAATGAGGTTCATTCTCGTGTTATGCAGCACGTGTGCGCTTCTGCAACCAATAAGGGTTCATTCTCATGTTACGCAGCACGTTTGAGCTTCTGCAAGAACCATCAAGGTTCATTCTCGTGTTACGCAGCACGTTTGTGCTTCTGCAAGAACCAATGAGGTTAATTCTCGTGTTACGCAACAAGTTTAAGTTTCAGAAAGAACCAATGAGGTTCATTCTCGTGTTACGCAGCAAGCTTCTGCAAGAAGCTTGGTTCATTCTCAAGGTTCATTCTGCAAGGTTCATTCTCGTGTTACGCAGTAAGCTTCTGCAAGAACCAATGAGGTTAATTCTCGTGTTACACATCACGTTTAAGTTTCAGAAAGAACCAATGAGGTTCATTCGCATGTTACGCAGCACGTTTGCACTTCTGCAGGAACCAATGAGGTTAATTCTCGTGTTACGCAGCACGTTGGCGCTTCTGCAAGAACCAATGAGGTTCATTCTCGTGTTACGCAGCACGTTTACGCTTCTGCAAGAACCAATGAGGTTCATTGTCGTGTTACGCAGCACATTTGCGCTTCTGCAAGAACCAATGAGGTTCATTCTCGTGTTACGCAGCACGTTTGAGCTTCAGAAAGAACCAATGAGGTTCATTCTCGTGTTACGCAGCACGTTTGTGCTTCTGCAAGAACCAATGAGGTTCATTCTCGTGTTACGCAGCACGTTTGCACTTCTGCAAGAACCAATGAGGTTCATTCTCATGTTATGCATCACGTTTGTGCTTCTGCAAGAACCAATGAGGTTAATTCTCGTGTTACGCATCACGTTTAAGTTTCAGAAAGAACCAATGAGGTTCATTCGCATGTTACGCAGCACGTTTGCGCTTCTGCAGGAACCAATGAGGTTCATTCTCGTGTTACGCAGCACGTTTACACTTCTGCAAGAACCAATGAGGTTCATTGTCGTGTTACGCAGCACATTTGCGCTTCTGCAAGAACCAATGAGGTTCATTCTCGTGTTACGCAGCACGTTTAAGTTTCAGAAAGAACCAATGAGGTTCATTCTCGTGTTACGCAGCACGTTTAAGTTTCAGAAAGAACCAATGAGGTTCATTCTCGTGTTACGCAGCACGTTTAAGTTTCAGAAAGAACCAATGAGGTTCATTCTCGTGTTACGCAGCACGTTTGAGCTTCTGCAAGAACCAATGAGGTTCATTCTTGTTTTACGCAGCACGTTTGAGCTTCAGCAAGAACCAATGAGGTTCATTCTCGTGTTACGCAGCACGTTTGAGCTTCAGCAAGTACCAATGAGGTTCATTCTCGTGTTACGCAGCACGTTTGAGCTTCTGCAAGAACCAATGAGGTTCATTCTTGTTTTACGCAGCACGTTTGAGCTTCAGCAAGAACCTATGAGGTTCATTCTTGTGATACGCATCACATTTGAGCTTCAGCTAAAGTTTTGTTCTCGCGCATCAAGCAGGTTCGTTTGAGTTTCCGTTTATGTTCACTGATCAAAGTTTATATGTGAATAAAAGCCTAAATTCAATTGGTTGATCATATAAAGTGATAGTCTCCTCAGAAAATTTGGACTAAACCACTCAATACATTTTGATTTGTTTTACGATCTTTTTGTGAACTTTTTGAAGGATCAAAATGGTAGTTGCGTAGATGTCAGATGAACGGAAGTCTTACGGGTTTGAAACTACATGAGGCTGAGTAATAAATAACAGAATTTTCATTTTCGAAAATTAAAACACTCAAAATATTTTCCAAGTAATATTTTACACATATTCATAATATACATTGTTATAGTACAAATTGTGTCTTTATACATTAAAGTATATAGGCTAGCTGTCTTTTAAATTTTGGTTTGGGGTCCCTCGAATGATGATAATTTGGGGGTCTGTGTGGCATCTAAAATATTGAAAACCCTGCATTAAACCATTAAACTGTAGTAGCATCACAGTGCTTCTTTTAAAGGGATGGATGGTTGTTTTCTAAAAACAAAAATTCAAGATATTAAAAAAATCCACTGGAAATTTCTATCCAATACACCCTAGCAACCACAAAGCTTTGAAACTTCACATCTCTGTTTAAACTGCATAACTTTCAGACTTAAATGCTTTATCAAGCAAGTATTTTACAAGCCCCACAAACAACGTTTGTCGTCTAACGTTACTAGTGCTCACCTGCAGATCTGCGCCCTGTGCACGGCAGTCCATGTAGTTGTCCCAGGCCTGGGACAGATCAGCCAGGTGTGAGCTGGCCATGTCCAGGTGAGCGCCACCGGCTCCGGTTCATCCACACCAGCGACAGAACAGAAGCTCTAAAATCCCGCGGGTAAATTTGAACTGCATGCGCGGGAATGCCGTATCATTTCATTAAGGATCCATCCAGATTAAGAGATGTACAGTCCGTTAAATCCGTTACTACCTACAGAGATGAAATAGTACTTTTAAATGTACGACTGGCGCGAATTGAGCTCTGCACTGCACCATTCATCAGCAAATTACAGTTCGCATTCAATGACGTAAAAAGTACGTTATTTCTGTCAGTTTATTACATATTGCTGACAGTTGCTGTCAAGTTACAGTGCAAGCAGACAAATGAAGCAGTGATATTAGAGTACACAGTTTTCTGTTGAATACAAGTTGAGACTTATATTAGCTTCGGTGTCAACATTAGCGTGAATTAACCAGTAAAAAATGCATTAACCAGAACAGATAAAGATTGTTTGGTTCGTATCTGCAGACACGAACTCATGTTTGCGTGTATCTGGATCATTTCACGCAACAGCAGACGCAGAATATCCCGCAGCACAGCTTAGGCTAACACTCATTGATTTACTTCTTTCTATTATGAGGTTGCACAATTCCAACCAGCCATTGTAATCACTGTAGCCGTATTATTCATCTGAACGTAACGTTTAAGACGTGTTAAATAAAATTACCATTTACGTACCTCGTCTCCGGTCTTCCTTCTAACATAAATACACAAGCAATTTAGAAGACAAAAAAATGACATGCAAAACAGTACAGGAAATTACGCCCACAAAACAGAATCCTAAGTGGACATTGGTTGAATATACGCTAACATCCTGTCAATCAAATCTGCGGCCTCTGAGGACGCTGCCTCTCACCAGTCATTCTGATGACGCCAATCGTGTCCCCCCTGAGGGGGCGGGGCTTACGCGCGTGCGTGCGTCTCTGTTCCCGTTGTGGGCGGGGCTGACGTGAAGACGCAATTGCGCAGTGGCTCCGGAGCTCCAGTCACAATAATGTTCGCTAGTCACAGGGCATCTCTTTATTTTCCTCTTTATTGTCAGATTATGAGGATGTTTGCGGGAGTGTTTTAAAAGCCCGAAACAGTTAATTATTCAGACGTATTTTAAGTCTGATCAGATTTGAGCCACTTTTCCATGATGTCACTATTCTTTTGTACGATTCATTCATTATTTAAGTTAAGTGTTCGAGTCAGACATTTTCCCTTATAGTAGCTAGCTATAGCACACACTTTAACTATCCATAACATAAATGTCTAATATTATGAATTGTATGTGGATGTATTTAATCTTATAATGAAAAATATTTGAATTAGTACCATCAAATCGATTTATCGCATCGAACATAAGTTTTTATATATATATAGGCTACAGTATATGTGTGTGTACTGTGTATATATATACTTACACATATTATATAAACAAACACACACATATATATGTATGTATACACACACACAATTATATATATATATAGAGAGAGATGTGATTAATCGATTTGACAGCACTAGTTTGTATACACTTAAATGCATCACTGAATTTTTTCATCTCAAAATGTTTTTGTTTATTTTTCAGACTTTTCATTATTAATTCCGTTATCATGACGAAAGGGAGTTTGAGAACACAATGCTTATTTCTTTTTTTTTTAAATTGTGTCCAATATATTTAATAATTTCTACTCATTTACTTCTATTACATTTCCAGTTATCATAAATCAGCTGAAATTCATGATTTTTTTAAGTGGCGACAACACTTGATAACATAATTGTTAAATGTAAAATAATAATAGAATGCTATGACGTAGTTAATGATCTGAACAGTCAGAGATAAGAAAAGATAACCAGAGTTTGCTAAATGAGGGACAATATTTCCATCAGATTTTTAGGCTGCTGTTGCCCTCTGCTGGTCATTCCTGTGCAGAAGTGCATTATTTACCCATGTTTCCTTCTGAGACTCATCATCACACTCAGCATGAGAGGTTGGACAATGAGCGTGAGTAAACAAACACTGTTTTAATCCGTAAACAAGCACTTGAACAATATATAAAAATATGACAAGGCTAAATAAACAAAATATGATTTTATTGAACAGTTGTATGTGTAAACATTTATTTATGTCAGGTTATGTCACAATTGTATCATTATTTGTTTAGAAAAGATACTCTCAGTATCGGGGTAATAATGTTAGTTGTTAGAGATATTCACAATGACCTCATTAGCATGTATTTGCTCTTTAAAGCACCATGAGCATATTTAAGGCAAGGATGCATTTCAAAATCTATAATAGAGAGTGTGGCTTTATTGCATGTTTCGGTTGATCATGAAGGACGGAGCTTCACACCAGATTCAGATGAAGGGTCGTGTGACTGAATCTTCTTCAGTTCGTGCCGTCCCGCTCCAAACACCCCAGTCCGACAGCGTTGTCGGGACATCTGCATGATCGGCCAGCAGGAGTCGCCAGACATAAGTGTGTGCAGCCGCCGTTATTGCTCGAGCAGTAGTTTTGACCTGATGGGAAACATTGATTATCTCATGTTAGCCAAGTCAAGTCAAGTCACCTTCATTTATACAGCGCTTTTACCAATATAGACTGTTTCAAAGCAGCTTTACAGTGATAATAGGAAATTAAAGTAACAGATTGTTTTGGCTTTACAGCAGCTCTAGAATAAAGTTATTGTCCAGCTTAAGTTAGTTTTAATTAATTGACTTCTATTGCAAAGATCATTAGTTATTAACTTAGAGGCCGCTAACACAACACCGTTCTAACAGAAAACCTTTAATGCGCTCCGACCCGCTGATTTGCACAAAAACGGTGTTTGGCGGCTCGAAAACACAAACCTTGAAACAGGTTCCAAGGTGCAAGCGATGAAAAATTGTGAAAACCGTCATCATCTTCGCGTAAACTTCAAAAACGCGAATCTGTGAAAACGCTGCCGGCGTGCACATGCGTATTACGTTTAGTCTATAGGTATGAGCATTTGAATATATATGTGCACAGGCGTGTAGTCTTTCTTTACAAATTGACCTCAACAAATCGCACTGTTAATTTTGTGTGAAAAGATTGCATTTGTGTTTTTTGGAAAAATGTATTTATATATAAATTTATTTAAATAAGTTAAGGACTTTTCAAGTACCTCTTTGTAAATATTGATATTTTCAAAGGTTTTCCAGGACTTAAATTTCAAAAAGTCAAATTCAAATACTTTAAGCACCTTGAACGAACTCTGATAATGGTACAAATGTGTTCTGTTGTGGGTATTACAAGCATTTCAACCTGTGTTTTAGGGGTTCAGATTAATATATGAAAAGCAACACCCTGAAATCTACTTAAGCCAGTTATTTACTGTTTCTAAAGCGTTCAACACCATGTCTGAAACTTTGTGGTTCTAGTCCTGAATTACCTGAACACCATCTGATTGGTTACATTAAAGGGTTAGTTCACGCAAAAATGAAAATTATCCCATAATTTACTCATCCTCGTGACTTTCTTCTTTCAGCCGAACACAATCAGAGTTTTATTGAAAATATCCAAGCTCTTCAAAGCTTTATAATGGCATTAAATAGTAAATTTTTAAAAGCTTTAAAAAGTGCATCCATCCATCCATCCATGATAAAAGTGATCCATACGACTCCAGGGGGTTAATAAATGCCTTCTGAATAATAAATAATAATAATAAATCCACGTTTATCAGTTCTCATCAAATCTTACACTACGTCTACGTCGGGTCAGAGGTCACCCTTCTGCTGGAACTCCAGAAGCCAGTTATTATAGTTTCTAAAGTTATAAATATGGATATTTTTGCTTCAGAAGGCCATTATTAACCCACGGGAGCCGTATGGATTACTTTTATGATGGATGGATGTGCTTTTTAGAGCTTCAAAAACACAAAATGCATTATTTTCCTATTATCACTGTAAAGTTGCTTTGAAACAATTCGCATTATATAAAGCGCTATAAAAATAAAGGTGACTTGACTTCTAAAAATTGTTCTAAATATAAAAGAATAGCAGAATCCACACCACAACTATTACGATAACAGCACTGAATTTTTTCCAGGTGATGAATGATAAAAACCTTGACAGCCAATCAGAATTAATCCTGCTGTTAGAGCTCGAGCATTTAAAGAGACAGTGAATAAACAGAACGATATCATCTGCTGGTGTGATGCTAATATTGTTCAGATTATAGTTCTGGTTGTTAAAGGGTAACTAAACCCCTGCTCAGAGCCTGACTCCACCCACTGGCAATATTTGAAAAATGCTGGAAAAGTGGGCGGAGCCCAGCGGAGGGGGGGCGTGCACCTGAGAGATGTGTATCTCTCTGTAGGCAAGGGCGTGGTTAGCTGGTACTCTCTGACGTAAGAGGGTAACAACTTCCAATAGAAAAATTCAACTGCAGTAGCCACCGTTCAACCTGAAGAGGGCAGCACTCAGACATTTTTACACCATATATTGTAGAATTAAAGCACTTTAAACCCAAATGTCAAAAAATTTACTCGAATCAATAATCAGCATTTATGAAGCACCATTCTTACAGATCATTAACTAAAAAAAGTTGTTTTAGTGTTTAGTTACCCTTTAAGAAGTGAAACACATGAGGAAGAGGACTCGTACCTGAGGGGCAGGTGGCGTGTGCCGTGGTGATCCCGTACAGACGTGTTCGTTTCTGGGGATGAAACTCATCGACCTCTTTTCTAGAGTAGCGATCCACCACGACTACAGAACCCCTGATCCAACACACACACACACACACACAACTCTTTATTCTTTTGATACATATGAATGTACAGTATATATGAATAATGAAGAGTATTTTACTTTCCCCAAACTTTTGAATGGTAGTATATCACAGTTTCTGAAGCAGGACAACTGTTTTCAACATCTATAATAATCACAAATGTTTCTTGAGCAGCAAATCATCATTTAGAATGATTTCTGAAGGATCATGTGACACTGAAGACTGGAGTAATGATGATAAAAATTCAGCTTTGATCACAGGAATAAATTACACTTTAAAATATATTCACATAGAAAACAGTTATTTTAAATTGTAATAATATTTAACAATTTTTACTGTATTTTATATCAAATCATTAGGATTATGATTCCTACTCATTAATAATCCACTCGTTGACGATCACACGTTGATCTGATTGGTTACAATGTAGTTTGTGACGTCAGAAACACCAGCGATTTCAAACCGTGTTTTTGAGACTGTCTTTGGTTCACTGCAGTTTTAAGGAGAAAATACTCAGCAATGCTGTCGACTTATGAATTTACACATGCTTTGTCTTAAAGCATATTAAACACCACATAGACATATAAACAACATTAAAAGCTTGATTTTCACCACAGGGGGACTTTAAGCCAAACTAAATGAGTTTAATTTTCTTCTCAAAACTGTCGTCCGTCCATTGATAATAATGCATAAATTCCTTCGTTTATGCAACTAATTGGAGCAGGATGTGACAACATGCAGATTGTGAGAAAAACATTTTCCACTCAAATTCTCACTGCTGTGATGCATGCTGACGAGTTATTTTTGTTTTGCTCATTGTTCTGAATTGCTATAATAATGACTGTCCACTAACAGAGAGGAAGATCAGAGAGAGGCCACTGGACGGGCCGTGAAATTGCACACAGCTGCAACTAGCCTTGAAACAGGCCTCTTGACCCGACCTCAGCATAGCAAACACATTCAGGGTTAAAGCGCCAAATCTGTGCCTGCTTCTGTTGAGGGAATTTGTGCTCGCTAACACACACATCAAGGCCTCAGAAGAGCAGAGAGCTGTTGAGCTCACAAGTTTAGTGACATGAACCTTGACCTTACTTTCTGAGCCACGAACAAACAACACCATCAAGCCCAGACCAAATCTGATGACTTTCACATTATTCCTATTATTCTCTTATAATACACTACCATTCAAAGGTTTGGGGTCAGTAAGTTGCTTTTAAGAAATTAATATTTTTATTCAGCAAGGATGCATCAAAAGTATGTTACAAAAGATTCTATTTCAAATAAATGCTGTTATTTTGAACTTTCTATTGATCAAACAATCCTGAAAAATAAAATGTATTACAGTTTCCACAAAAATATTAACTGTTTTCAACATTGATAATAATCATAAATGTTTCTTGAGCAGCAAATCAGCATATTGGAATTATTTCTGAAGGATCATGTGACACTGAAGACTGGAGTAATGATGATAAATTACATTGTACAATATATTCACATAGAAAACAGTAATTGTAAAGGTGAAGCATGTAGTTTCTGTGACACTAGTGGCACCTAGCGGAATTACACAAATAAAAATACCGCTTTCACACCCACAACTCAAAGATCACAAACACAGATCTTACAGATCCTTGTGACGACATGTCTCAAGAGGTAAACATAGGCTACTTTCAATAAAAGGTCCAACATGTAAGGGATACTTTTAGCTGTGTTTATGTGTGTCATGGGAAACCCGAGTGTCCTGCTTATAATAAACACATTCAAAGTATCTCCACCGGGTGCATTTTTGGACATAATGCGGCACAACTGTTTGAGGCTGTTTACCCTCGTAACAATATAAACTGGAACATTTGTCTTTCTGAACAGCTGAATGATGATGCTGTATGGTATTTAAAGTAACACCAAGTATTTTTTCCTCTTCGGTCGCCCTACTGGATGGAAACGAAATTGTCCATTGCCGCTGTCGTAAATAATTTAGCCTACAGTCGCACGCACGCTCGCTGTTTACCCAGCACCGGCTTTAGAATGAACGATGTCCACAGACAAGGTAAAGTATGTTACATGATTTCATGAAAGGATGATGTATTGCGACATCAGAAACGAAGAAAAACGAAATAATGACTATTGTTGCGCTTGACGTAAAGCAGTCGAATTGTGTAGTTCTTTTTGTGCACGGGTTCCTACCCGAAACCCGAAGTTACATAGTACCAGTAAAAGCGATACAGACAATGTCAGGCTATGGCAGACGTGTCATTTAACTTACTTTAAGTCGATGTACCATCACAAGGGTCTTGGAAATATATTATGAAGGTTGAAAAACTACTTAGTGTTACTTTAAGCATCTATTATAGAGCGTTGCATCTCAATGGCCCATTCGCTTTGATGTGTTAATGTCCTGTTTAATCTTCTCCTAACGGCAGTGACTCTATCAGTGAATTTATCAGTCGGCAATTGGCTCTTTCATTTAGAAGGCGGGACTTATTCTGCCATATTGCCTGTTGCACTTTCTCCCATTCATCATAAGTAATGTGAGTGCACTGTTTTTGTAAGTATTTGGTCTAAATGCCGCTTACACCGCTGTAACGGATTTTTTTTTTTACGTATAACAGCGGCTAAACACCCTCTAGCTCCGCCTGCTACATTAGCCACGCCCCAAACTCTTGCTATTGGTTGAGCTGGAAAGAGATTGACAGATCTGAGCAGACCGCTCTCAATGTTTTGAGGCTCAATATTTACACTTTTGGGTGAGATAAACCTATAAATGGGATACTAATGGTACTCAATGAACAATAAACTGGGTTAAGAGAATGTATTTTAGCAAAGAATCTTACATACTTCACCTTTAAATTGAGATAATATTTCACAACATTACTGTTTTTACTTTTTTATTTTCGAGTCTTGGTCAGCAGATAAGACTTCTTTTAAAAGCTAAAAAAAAAATCGAACCAACCTTTTTACTTGATTTCAGTTAAAAAGTCCCCCTGTAGTGAAAATTAAGCTTTTAATGTTGTTTATATGTCTATAAGGTGTTTTTAATATGCTTTAAGACAAATCATGTGTTTCAAAAACACGGTTTGAAATCGCTGGTGTTTCTGACGTCACAAACTACCTTGTTGTAACCAATCAGATCAACGTGTGATCGAGTGAGTGAGTGGAGGCGGGGTTCATTTGCATATTCATAGAACCACATATACTAAATGAGGCAAGGTTGTTGAGGTATATTAAAGCTATTTTAAGGCATGATGAATTTTTCAAGGAAATAACATTTAAATGTCATTTTGGTGATCAAATTGAGTTTTAAGGGATAAAATGACTGACTTCAGAGGGGCTTTAACTTCTCACAAAAGCATAAAGCTGTTAAAAGGAAGGCTCACCTCATCCAGTCAGTGTAGTAGAGGTTCTTTCCATCAGTAGTCAATCCGAAGGGATACTGGATTCCCTCCATAAGCTGCGTCCGACTGCCCTGCTGCGGATTCAAGCACTCAACTTTATGTGTACCTGCACCAAAAACACCAAACATCACCATCAACGCAAAAGTTTCAACCAAGCAAAGCATTTTATTAGGGGTGTAACAATATATCGTGTCACAATATATCGCAATACAAAAATGTAACAACATGTATCGTGGATAGTGACAATATTTGTGTATAGTTCTCCCAAAATAAAAATTACTGAGTTCTAGTGTCTCTACTACATTAAACCACTATATATAATGTTGAATACAATGTATGATAATGCAATAGGGGGAAATTATTATTGTTAACAATTGTTAACAGTAAAAAGTGGCCTTTAAATATAACTAGTCAGTGACAGAATAGAAGCATATTCATCTAAAATAATTCAGTATTTTTAGCTTCAGAATCATGAATATTTTTATTCTGGTGTCTCTATTGTTCTGTGCATTGGGTTTCCAGCACCAAGTCCAAGCCTATTCATTTACACACACAATGTAAAACCAAATTTAGCATTTTAACCAACAGTACATTTTTTGTTAACCTTTTATCATGTCTTGGAGTATCGCAATAATATGGTATTGTGAGTTCAGTATCTTTGTTGCTGGAGTTCAGTATCGTGACATGAGGGTATCGTTACACCCCTACATTTTATGGAGCTTGTGGTTTTAACAGAGCTAAACAAGTGATCAAAATAAGTTGTTTTCCTGCCGAGAGGCTCAAACAAGCTGTGATTTTATTGCACTAGTGAATAGGGGCTTTCGCACGGGATAATTATAGGAACTAACCACCAGGGTGGTTCCCTGAGAACTAATGGTTCCCCTTGGAACGTTTTCTGGTTGCATTCGCACCGCCAGCAGGAACTCTGAAGTGACGCAAGAACACGCTTGTTGTTGTGACTTTTATTTTGACGGTGCGGCGGACCTTTATTTTGTCGGCGCTGAGAACACCAGAGCCTGAGCAAACAGTGCTCGCGTTCTCCGTGTTTATTAGTTTACAATCTGTCAAACAGTCCTGTCTAATACGTTATTAGATAGATCATAGAACTGTTATGCATAGAAAGTAGACAGTAAGGAAAAGTTATTAGCGTATGCCGTGTGGTTGATGTCCAGTGTTGCTGAGCATAAATACATGATCGTGTTTGGCTTGGTCCCCTTAAAGTTGTGTTGGATTTTCTCCTCAGCGTAAAGGTTAAGAGGCTCATCTATCACTGTTTTCCATGTTCGTAGATTTAGTTTGTGGAGTAAATATATAGGCTATAATCAGTGTGTTTACACAGCCTTTTTAAAAATGGCGGGTGCTGGTGTTTCACGTGCGTTCAGCCAATCCACGTACACTTACGTCACGGATAGTTCCTATAGTGCAGGTTAAGTTTAGACCGACTCTGAAGCAGGAGCTAAATTAGTTCCTCCAAAAGAGTTGCTAGAACTAAAATCGTTCCTAGTTCCTGCAGTGTGAACGCGCCAAAAACGGGAACATCCTCAAATAGTTCTAGGATCTAATGGCGCTTTTCCACTGCATGGTATGCCTCTATGTCCCTACTAGTCTCGCGTAGCCAGACCTTCAGACTGACGGCAGAAGGTCTGGACTCTATCGCAGCTTTTCTTGGTCGAGAGGACGTTTGACTGACATGTAACGCAACCAATCACAGGTCGTTTTGTTTCCGCTTCATGTTTAGGGACGTGCCAATATAATGTCGATGTCACTACAATAACAGACCGGCATGCGTCTTAATAAATTATTCATTCAAGAACGTTGTGCAAGTTTACTGCAACAATGGAGCCGCGAACTTCACATACATTTGAAAAAACAGCGTTTAGTTGATCCTGGTAAGCGCTCATTTGTCACAGTTGTAAACACAACGGCTTTCATCTTCCACGAGGGGTTTTGGCGTCACGGCATTTGTTTCCAGGCGGACTGTTAAAGAACGCGACACACACGTCTCGCGGACATCCTGTAGAATTCAACCAATCAGGTTGCGACTTCGAAACTCCTGAAGTGTTTCCAGAAAAGTGTGCCATATGCATCAGACGTTTAGCCAACGTTCCGTGGGCGTGACGTCTGAGGCTGAGACTATGTCCCTACTATTGCCTCATAGACAGTAAAAGATTGCCTGCGAGCTTCTCCTCCTGTCTATACGGTAATTTCTCTACTGTGTGACAGAGAGTCGCGTGGTTATGACGCAATCGTTAGCCTATTTTTACAAAAACGGCTTCTACGGTGCCATAACGTAAGATACAAAGTAATGGAGCCTTTTATACATTGTCGTGTTTCTTTAGAAATAAATAATGGACAAATGAAGTCTTTGGACGCCTCAGATGTAAAGTTATTCACTGTCAAAGTGATGCCAAAATGAATGGGAGTCAATGGAATGCTAACAGCAGGTGAAGTTCTGCTAAAATGGCGGCTCCCGCGAGGCTTCAGTTTCCGGCTGATGGATTACCCCCTTGGTATATATCTATGCAAACTGTCAACAAACATTAGTCCTCATCCCATAATACACAGCACAGCTGTCTACGGCAGCTGGTTTAGTCCAAAAATGGGCAGTTCTTTGGCAGTTGGGTCTGTTCGACGTTGGATCACGTTCTCACCACAAACAAACCGCTCCAGAGTTCGTTTGAAAGCGCACCGTACGCTTGATTGGTCCGCTTTTGGTGCGCACCCGAGTGCGATTGCTGCTTTCACACCTGCCCAAACGAACCGCACAAAGGGGGAAAACTAACTCTAGTGCGATTCAACCAAACTAAATGAGGCAGGTGTGAAAGCACCCTATGAAAAGCTTCCATCCGAAAGCCCCTAATGTTTCTCTGAACTAGAGCCGTACCGGCATCCGCCCAGCACAGCAGAGACGTCCGAGTGTCGTGAGTTAAACCGTTGGGGAGACTCAAGTCATCCTTGACCAGGACCCTCCGATTTGTGCCGTCCATGTAAGCCATCTCAATTTTAGGGGAGTCCCTGTTCCAGTCGGCCCAGTAGATGTAGCTGATGGAGAAACAGACATTGAAAACACTTCCCAATAACTATTTCACTGCAGAAATTAGTGCTAGTTTGGAAATCACTCAAATTCATAATGCCAAGAATAAGTATATAAACAAAACGGTGACACTTTACAATAAAGCCCCGTTAGTTCATGCATTAACTAACATTAACTAGCAATGAGCAATACATTTGTTACACTATTTATTAATCATTGTTAATGTTGATGACTGTTAGTTCATTCCTGTTAGCTCAGGTCCATTAAATGATATCAACTTAAATGTATTAGTAAATCTTGAAATTAACGTTAACTAAGATTAATACATGCTTTAGAGGTATTTTTCTTTGTTAGTTCATGTTAACTAATGTAGTTTACTCATTTTAACAAATGGAATCTTATTGTAAAACTGACAAAACTAGCATAGGTGAAATATGTAAATTCACCTGCCATAAATATTTCAGCCATGAACACATTTTAAATTATTTAAAAAAAATAATAATATTATTATGCCAAATGTGGCACACAAGCGCTTCAGAGCTGGCATTTAGCTGTCTTTACATAGACTGTTTAATGAAGTGGCATTTACACAACAATTTCGACTATATACTTTTATACTAACCACAGAGGTGGGTCATAATTTGGTCTTGCTTTTATGCAGCATGATGACTTTACACAGAATATTTGAGCAGGCATAGATCAGCCTCAACTCTGCAGTGTAAAAAAGCCTTTATTATTAAACATTATTAAATCTCTCACAAGGCTCAGATTATCCTTCTAACAATTTGATTTAACCATGGATTACGTTGCATTTCTATCCGGGAGGAAAGTAACATTTTCTTTACTTGCCAAGCCGCTCTTTCCCTCACGTTTGAAGTGTTAATTTTAGACCCTGTGGCCAGTTGCAGAAACTGTATCGAGACTGTGTCTTAAAGGGATAGTTCACCCAAAAATGAAAATTCTGTCAGTATTTACTCTCCCTCATGTTGTTCAACCCCGTAAGACCATAGTTCATCTTCAGAACACAAATTAAAATATTTTTAATGAAATCTGAGAGCTGGATCACTCCTCCATAGGCTTCTAAGGGATTTAAACTTGTTCCCCGAAAAGTTATTAAAGACATCGTTAAAATAGTCCAAGTGACTACAGTGGCTCAATCTTAAGTTTATCAAGCGACGAGAATACTTTTTGTGCGCAAAAAAAATAAATATAACGACTTTATTTAAACTATTGATTTCCTTCTCTGTGGGCTCGAGTCAGTTAGCGTAGTGTAATAGCGTAGAGCTACGTCACACGTAGGCTCACTATTGGCCGACGCTGGTCATGTGTGTGATGCGTGTGACGTACAACACAGAAGCGCTGCGCTGTTACACTAGTGAACTCACTCGAGGCCCACAGAGAAGGAAATGAATAGTTGAAATAAAGTCGTTATTTTTGTGTTTTTTTGCGCACAAAAAGTATTCTCGTCGCTTGATAAACTTAAGATTGAGCCACTGTAGTCACTTGGACTATTTTAACGATATCTTTAATAACTTTTCGGGGAACAAGTGTCAATCCCTTAGAAGCCTATGGAGGAGTGATCCAGCTCTCAGATTTCATCAAAAATATCTTAATTTGTGTTCCGAAGATGAACGAAGGTCTTACGGGGTTGAACAACATGAGGGAGAGTAAATACTGACAGAATTTACATTTTTGGGTGAACTATCCCTTTAATAGGTAGTCTTACTTTTGACTCAGATTTGAACAATCTACGTTTTTATGCCCAGTTGACCAGTATAAAGTAAAAAATGAAAAACGAAGACCAACTTGTAAGACTACTCTATAAGCAATTTATGCAATTGGCCACTGGTTGCTCCTAGTCAGTCACACACCCATTGGTGGGGTCGGCGAGGATGGCTCTCGGGTTAACCAGGTCCCTGTTAACCAAGACTCGTCTCTGGGATCCGTCTAATGAGGAAACTTCAATTCTATCCTTCATGGAGTCTGTCCAGAACATGTTCCTGCCCAGATGGTCAATAGCGATACCCTCAGGACTGCCAAGATCTGAAACAAGAGACAGTTTGAGATAGTGGTGTGCGATATGACCATATTAGATTGGGAATGATTAAAATCTCTCCACGATCTGCCTTTATAGAGAAATGGTTCGTATTGTGTAAAAGTGCACAATTCTATCAGTTGCAGTTCAATCCCAGCTAACAGAAATATGTAGGGAATAGGGATGGGCATTTGATTAAATTTTCTTAGTCGATCTTCGGGAGAATTAACGATCGACTATCGATTAATCATTAATATTTTTATATTCAAATTCATTATTTATTTAACTTTTTATAAATTAAAAATGCAATGAAAATACAAAAATACAGCGTGTTTTTCCTCAATTAGATCTTTATTACAAGATGATCAACTTGTGGCAGTAAAACTGTACGTTCGGTTAGGCTAAACTTGAAGATATGTGCTGCGGTGCTCGAAAGCAACGGAACCTGCAGCTGCGAGTTGGCGTTCTTAAACAGAGACCCTCGTTTGTTCCAAAATAATAAATAATAAAAAAAATCATGTCAAACAATAACTTAACCAAAAACATAATAACACTTAGATCTATAAGATAACATAATAACACGTTATCTATAATAACGGTTAGAGGTTTTGTCAAAATGTAACTCAAAACTATCCAAGAACGGAGTCGAGAAAGAGGGTGAGAGAGATTAGCCTACCTACTGTAACAATCAATTAGGCTAGGCTACTTAACAAAGCCTCATAAAAAATAACTAGTAACTCACATACAACTTCTACACCAGTCTACTGATTTTTGTTGAGAAAGATAAGCATGTTAATGACATGATCTGCGGTCAGACGCGACCGCAACCTGACCGTCAAGCCTCGTTTACACTTTCGCCTGGCTCTGCAGCGCGAGTCTCCGCAGACTGCGCACGCACCCCCCCAAACGGACGAGGCGTTTATACTCGACGCGATCGCCTGTGAAACCATAGACATAATATATACATAGACGCCCTATTGACTACTGGAGCGTACGTCAACGACGCCGCCATATCAAGGAGGGCAACTTTCCTATACCTCTCATTATGGGAATTGAGAAAAATGCCTGTTTCGTGCGCTGCGTGGGGCTGTACAAGTCGCCACACAATTGAAAACAGATCTCGGGGAATTACCTTTCACAAACAAGACTGAAAAAAATTTTTTGGTTGTATTTGGTCATTATATAATAAGTAATAGAAACGTACACCAAGTACAAACCACTATAATCGGCTGATAAATGTAAACGTTATTATTGTTTTTATCCAGGAAAACCGCAGCTCACCCGTTTACTTGCATTTGATTACAGTGCAGTCTTGCCCTCAGCAAAATGGCGGACACGTTGACGTATCGCAGCAACGCTCCAAAGCGGCCAATAGGGTGTCTATGTATATATTATGTCTATGTGTGAAACACCGAATACCGCAATGACGCCATTTTTGCCGCGCTCACCTTCGCGCTCGTGCGGACGCGTCGAGTGTAAACAAGGCTTCAGTCCAGCCATTGAAAACACCCGCTCTGAGGGGACTGACGTTGCCGGGATGCACAGGTACCTCCGCGCTAACTTGACAAGCCCGGGGAACACGTTCACTTTCCACTCACACTACGCAACGCAGCAGCATTAGTTTAATGATAATCGATAACAAATTAACGTGATTGACGAAATTCTTAATGATCAATAATCGATCGTCGATTAATCATGCCCATCCCTAGTAGGGAACATTTCGTTTTATCATTATGGAATGTTTCACAATGTTTAGAGAGCATTCAAAAGTTTATTTTATATTATAAATAATATAAAATATCTTATATTATTTTTGTCCTATTTTTTTGTAATGTGCATTTTTGTTCTTATTTTTAACAACAATGACAAAATAATTAAAGTAAAAATAAGATTTTATATATATATATATATATATATATATATATATATATATATATATATGTATGTTTATATCCTGCAATTTGGACTTTATAACTCGCAATTGCGAGTTTATTTGCTAGACACAAACTCGCCATTGCAAGAAACATCTCAGAATTGTGGGAAATAAATTTGCCACTTTGTGAGTTATAAATATCAGAATTGTGAGATAAAAACAAATTTCTAAATAAAAACACTGTACTGCTCAGTAACTAATAAAAAAAACAACTAGTCTTAAAACCAACATGAAAAAGATTGTGGATTGTGATACTGGCAAAAAAAATTTTTTTATATATTTTTGAAATATCGCCCACCTCTAGATTGAGATGATTTTAACCAGTGTCCCATGAAATCAAAATGTCCCAAGAATCACGCAGGTTTGGAAGACATTAGGACGAGTCCAAATGAACTCTACCTGATTTAATGAGATAGACGGGCTCTCCTCCTTGTAGATTAGCTTTGCTAATAGCAGGTGTGCTGATGTCTGTCCAATACACCATCTTCTCCAAGCAGTCATAAGCAATCCCAATCAACACTTTTTCCTGCAAAAACAATGAAAAGATCTCACAAACATGCATGGAAGTGTTTAAGATGACAACACGGCACTGAAGTTGCCCTTGGGCATTCAGGCTGTGAACTGTTGTCTAGACAAAACATGAGTCAAATGACTCTCAGTCAGGAAGTTTTGTTTTTAACGCATGGTTGAATTTCCCTTGTTTAATAAGCTTCACTGATGTTAGTCGTTACAGTAAATGTTAACGTGAGCAATAAATGAGAGCAGATGGGAATGAAGATTCATTCAGATTTACAGTGCTGCACACAATAACCCAAAAAAAATCATTTTCATGAGTCAAGAGATGAAAATACAAACCTTGTGCATAGGCCAAATGTCTAGCTAAACAAAATCAAGTGGCAAAATAATCAGGAATAGTGAAAAAACATCATATTTATGAAGACTGTGCATGTTTACACAACTGTTTGGACAGTTTGAAGCACTGTCCACAAGTGCTGACATTCCTTGTAAATGTACTGTATATCAAAGTCCATTTCATGGAAAGTCTGTTCACTCAGCGGCCATTTCATTCATGATAAAGTCCTGTTTATTTGAATGGGGAAATCCTGAAATCTCAAAAACAGCTTGGCAAACTCACAATTAAATAACTTATTTAAAAAAAGCAACAAAATCTGACATGACCATGTCCCATAAATGTTGTTTCTTATGCTCAAATAGTGTTTAAAAAATAGTATTTTTAGCTAATGTGAGCTTCTAACAGCAGCTGCAGTGATGCGATGACTTCATCACTCTGCGATTGGCTCTTTTATTTAGAAGGCGGGACTTATTCTGCCATATTGCACATTGCACTTTCTCCCATTCATAAGTAATATGAGTCCACCGTCTTCCTATATATAAAGTCTTTGGTATAGCTGACAGGTTACCTTTGGGAAGATGATTTAATATATACTAACAGACCCAATATTATCTGAAATGTACGATGCTTAATATTATTAACCATCAAAATATGTTAAATAGAGCTGAGTGTGCCTCACTATTAGAGCTAAAAGATACAGCAAACTAGCAAAGATATATAGTAAGCATACAAAAAGCAAGTGACTTGCATAATTATGAATTAATAGATGAAAAAATTGTGAGAACAGGCACACAGTTTTTAACCCATATATACGGTTCTAGAAACAAGCAGGAGAATTTAATATAATAGCATCAGCACAGGTCGATTTCTCAATTTGTTTATACTAATATTTATACTTTAATACATTACCATTTAAAAAAAAAAATATTTTGGAAAGAAATTATTCCTTTCATTCAGCTAGGAAGCATTAAATATTTACTTCAAATAAAGGCCGTTCTTTTTCTCACAAACCGCACTCTTTTGAACTGTAATGTACATTATTACAGTCCAGGGCGTCTGCAGAAAACATGCATGCTAACATCATTTTCTTTTGTAAATAGTCTGGTCTGTTTCTCCTGGAATCCCTCCTCACATTCATACGGCTAAATGCCGATGGAGGTTATGTAATCAGCAGAGGCAGCATATGGCTCCGATAAACACAATTTCTCTCATACGAACATTTCCAAGAAAAATAGAGTCAAGCAATCCTAAAATTCCCCAGCGATCCCCCCGGCAGTTCTCTGGCTCCGTGTTATCAACAATCCAGCCGAGAGAGACAAACTATGAGCACAACACAAACCACAGTGACACGTTCACTCTTAAGTTGCTAACATCCCTAAACAGGCTTTGCACTAATGCATACCAGAGCCTCAACGCAACAGGGAATGAATCAGGGCAAAGACTTCTGGATGAATCTACAGAGTTAAACAGTTTTGTGAATGTGCATTCAGCCTAAACATACTCCACACAAGCACTTCTACATAGTCAAGTCAAGTCACCTTCATTTATACAGCGCTTTTAACTATATAGATTGTTTCAAAACAGCTTTACAGTGATAACAGGAAATTAAAGTAACAGAGATTGTTTGGGCTTTACAGCAGCTCTAGAATAAATTATTGTCAAGTCAAGTCAAATATATTTATATAGCGCTTTTCACAATACAGATTGTATCAAAGCTGCTTCACAGTATCAATCAAAACAACTTAACAATGTTTGTTTATTACTGGAAAAAAAAAAGACATCCAAGTTTGGTAGAGCTGATCAATGGTATGATTGGTTATGAGTGGGGTTCATATTGTCCAGATAAAGTTAGTTTTTGATTGATTCACTTCCATCGAAAAAAGATCATTAGTTATTAACTTAGGGGCCGCTTACACAACACGCTTTAACTGAAAACAGAAAACTTTTAATGTGTTTTGGCCGTTCATTTACACGTCAAGTCAACAGTGTTTGGTGCTCGAGAACGCAAACTTTGAAATAAGTGCCATGGTGGAAGTTTTGAAGAATTTTCAAAAACGTTATCATTAGTGATCGACCGATATTTTTCCCGATATTTAAGCATTTTCACATAATCGGGTATCGGTTTTGTAATATCGGATTCGCCATCTTGTGGCCGTTTTGAGAATTCTGCCTTTGCAGCACGCGTCTGAGGAGATTAGTCAACAACAACTCTGTGCACAGGTAAAGTATATGTTTTACTTGCTTTGCTTTAATTATTCAACTTTATTTAACATAACAGACATGCAGAAATGAGATTTGAGACATAAATGCCTGATATAGTTTATTTATGCACCTTGGTTCAAAAAAATTGAGACGAACTCATGGAGTCACGTATGGTAATCCGTCATGCCCTGCTCCAATAAAGACGTAACATGAATTAAATAAAACAGACATGAATGAGTGCATGTTGAAAATATAAGTGCTGAATTTAATTCTCTATGTGTTGTATTTGCTCACCATTAGTCTCGAAAAAAATTGCGTTCATATTGCTGAGCACTCACTGGGTTGATGATCAGAAATGCTCAAGCACGGCCACTGAATGAAACTTTTGACAAGATGATCTTGTTTAATCATCCTAGATTATATTATCATTTACTACATAGCAATTATTTCGCTAATACACATCTAAATATACCGCTTTGTGGAAATTATTTATTTATTTATTATCTGCACGCGCGATCGCGGTTGAGAGTAGCCTAAGTTATAGTTCTGTGTAAATGCGCGATCGCGGTTGAGTAGCCCAAGTTATATTTCTGTGTAAATGCATAGATAAACAGCACTTTGAAACATACTAGTATTCCAGCTGATATTATTCAGTGAATTAATATTACCCAGTGAATTATTCCTCACTCTTAGTTTAAACCTATTAAACGGCACATAAACCTTCTAAAACTGTTTCAAATGAATTACATTTCTGCAAATGTGATATGACTCCCCTGTCAATTATTTTCTTGGTTCCATATAAAAACAGTAGACTTTTAACATTTATTTTGCCTATTGTTAACATTGTTGCTGCTGATGCTTATAAATTATATGTATAATTTAGATATAAATTAGATAATGTAATAATATAAATGTTTTTATTGTAATTTTAAGATTTAATTTAACATGAAAGACTGCTAACTTTCAACACTTTTGTTTTGTTTTTTAAGATGACTGAAAGGAAGAAAAAACAAAGTGAAGTATGGACTTAGTATGGCAGTTTGCAAAGAATGCCAAATGAATGCAAGCATGGCAAAAAATTGTGTATAAATATAAAGGTTTTTTTTTTGTATGCAAGGAGGGAGTGATTGTTATAAATAATTTTTTTTTTTTTTCAGTTCATTTGTGTTGTAATAATTGTGTCAGAAGTATAAGTAGTATAACAGTAAATAAATATTGGTTCTGCATATCGGTTATCGGGCACATAAACATGCAAATAATCTGTATCGGTATCGGTTATATAAAATCAATATCGGTCGATCACTAGTTATCATCCCTGTGCAAAATTAAAAAACGTGAATCTGTGAAAACGGTGACGGCGTGCACATGCATATTATGTGTTTAGTCTATAGGTATGTGCGTTTGAATATTTATGTGTCAGGCGCTTAGTCTTTCTTTACAGATTGACACCGCCAAAATGACTTGTCTGGCCTGCATAATACAGAATTTTTTAAATGAACCAAACCGCATTTCATGACCAACACAAGTACTTGTTGCACTCTAAGGCATTAGTGTAAACTAGTAATAGGCGCTTTGGAAGCACTGGCTGTGTCCGAAATCGCCCCCTATAACCTTATAAGGCACTATTTGATGATACAGCCATTTGTAGTGGTGTCCAAAACATGGTGGACGTTATTAAGTGCACTCATTCAATCCCACAATGCACCACAATAACGTGTGTACACCTGATGTACGCTCAACGGCTAGAGAATACCCATAATGCACTTTGAGATTCGCGCACTGAATTAATTCCTGTGTCTGACCAGAAGATGGCGAATCATCCATCCATTCATTTACCAAACTGCTGGTCCAATGTGGGTGCAGTGTAATATCATACAGGTATAAATTCCTTTTAAAATTGATTATTGAATTGTTTATTAAAGTATATAAATAGTTTCCATGACAGAGTTCAAGATAAATCTTTTCATTACTACTGGAGCAGCCAGTTTGCAAAGTTTCAAATTATTATTAAACAGCAACACAACAATCTATGCAAAAGCGGCACTCAGTGACCGAATTCACTCACTCGTTCTCATTCACTCCCTCAAGTGAACTATATTAGTGGACTAATGCAGGGAATAGTGAATGAAGGTATAGGGTATAGCGATTTTAGAAACAGGCACTGATTTGTGAAGCTTTGAAACCCTTTGCGAATCGTTTGTTTTGAACCAGGGAATTGGAGTGCGTATCAAACTGCTAAAGTCACATGATTTCAGTAAACGAGGCTTCATTACGTCATAACTGTTTCTAAATGTTTTGCAATGATCTCAGTGAGCCCATGAACTAGTGTGTCACGGTCATCAGCTGGAGTGCCCTTGAGAGCCACCAGAGGGCACTCCACATCAGACTATTGTTATTCCCTCACAAACTACATTACCCATAACTCACTGCCCGGACTCATCACTGATCACATTCACCTGTGTCTCATTATCTTGTTCAGCTCACCCTCTATAAGCCTGGTTTTCTCATTCACTCACTGCAAAGTTTTGTATGTTGTTGTGCTGCATTTCTGAGCATTCTCTCTGGTTTCATTGTCTGTTGGTTCTTGGATTTTTGCCTGTTTCTTTCCCTTTATGCCTCTGACCCCAGCCTGTTTATTTATTTGTTTGTTTGTTTGTTTGGACTGCCTTCCTGTGCTTGACCCTTTGCCTGTGTTTGACTACGATTCTGGATTACTCTAATAAACTGCATTTGGATCCTCAACCTTGTCTCGGAGCACCTGATTTTATAAATGTGTAGAGATTTTTATTGTATAATAAAATAGAACTTATTGGCCTGATTAAGCTCTCCATGAAGCAAACAAAGCAATCTCTACAAATCATATGATAGATTACACTTTCAATTTGCAAAAGTTGTTTTTATGCATGTTTTTACTAGTGGTGGGCAGATCGAGGCTTCGTGAAACACTGAAACAGTTGAATCAAATGTGCCATATTGTGCCGAGGCTTCGAAACAATCCGACACCCGTCTCCACGGTGACCCCTAGTGGACAGAACAGTGTAAATGCAACAAAAACCCGGGTCAAACATGCATAAAAACACCTTTTACAATCTACTGCAAATTTTTTACTGAAAGTAAAACTTTCAAATGCAATTATCTAATCATCTAATAAGATTATCGTGTAAACGTGTTCTTTTGTCAATTGTTAGGGTTTGTTTTGTTTGTCCTATGAATGGATCAGCTAAACAGGCCAATAAGACTATTAACTACCTCATTCTAATTATACTAATGTCTAATTAAAACGTCTACAAAGGTATAAAACTGATCAGAGATCAGGTAAAACCCACAGACACTTGTTCATTGGTTCTCAGTGACTCCTCATGATTCATGGGTTGACAGATCATCGCCCCCAGCGGTGAACCATTGAAATTTCGAAGTGTTTCGAAACAGTTATGACGTAATAAAGCCTCGTTTACTGAAATCACGTGACTCTGGAAGTTTGATACACGCTCCGAACCATTGATTCGGAACAAAAGATTCGTAAAGGCTTCGAAGCTTCATGAAGCAGTGTTTTGAAATTGCCATCACTAGTTTTTACACCGTTCTGACCAGCAGGCGTCACCTGGCGTTTTGAGCGCTTTGAAACAGTGAATCGTTTTGCAAAGTTTCGAAAAGCTTTGTTTCTCTCATCACTAGTTTAAACTCTCTTCTTCCACATTACACTAACAGACAAGCTGAGTTAAAGCTTTACCGGGAGGTGCAGTGCAGTCTTGGCTTCATTCTTCTTCAGGTCATGACCTTCCAGAGGAACGTACTCAATCTTCCCGCTCTGGGTGAAGAGGACGTGACTGCCGGGAGGCAAAGGACTAATGTTGGGGTTGGGTGTTGGTCTAATCGGGCCGGGAAAATCATCACCAGGACCTGAGGAAGCGAAGATGAATAGTAAAATTACTATGGGAATTCACTACCTATATGTACAGAAAATCGTCAATGTGGCAATAAAAACATTAGCTTTGTTCCTAAACCTAAAGAGCTGCTTAAGTAGGTATTTTCCCAGTGGATCTCAACCAAGGGGCCTTAACACACTTCCAAGCGGGACGCAAGATGGCTAAAAATGATTTAAAATGATAAATAAGCTTTAAAATAAACAAATAGTTAAAAAAAAAACTGAAAAAATTAAGGTGTAAGGGAATTTTAAGTGTGATTCATAGACCATGGAAACAAATAAAATCTTAAGAAGAGATGGTTTTTATATTTTATTAATTTTATTTATAATTTTTATTGTCAAGCTCTAAAATATTTTAATAATAGTTTAATAATATTTTAATACAAATTGATATTTGTGAGAAAAAAATGAATTGGAAGTAAAGTGTAAAGTGTAAGTTTAACAAAGTGTAAGAAAGACAAAGTCTAGTTTTCATATTTGGTGACTGATTTTCAACATAAATTACAGAGAGGCCGTAATTTATCAATTTGCAACAAGAATATTTTCATACTCCTAACGTGTGTTCAGACCTTTATTTTGAAATAGCGATGAACATGATAAATCATGAAAGAATGGTAGAAACCTCAGTTTGTTTTCATGCCAAGAGTTCAAAAGAAAAAAAGGTCAGAAAATTTTTAAATATAAAGAAAAAAATTCTAGATTCACCATTTGTGATGTGGCAGCGAGCTATAACGCACATACTGTTCTTTTGATGTTTCTTATAGGTCAAAATCTGCCAAACTTCCAATACTACTTCTGAATAGGATGTCTACTTCATAAATATTGTATGAAAATTGGGGAAATAATGGTTCGGATCACTCAAAACACATATGGAAATGGAGGCGCCCTTATATGGGCAGTAATGGAGTCTGGTGTTCACCCAGTGGAAAAGTTTGGTACTGCGCCCAAACAAAATCTTACTGAAAGCTAATTTTTTAACATATCAACCTAAAATTTGAAACACAACTTGTTCATATTGAATTACAACCATTTAAGTTCAGAATGTGCATTTTCATGTCTATTAAAAAAAAAAGGGGGGGGGGGGGGGGGTACTAATACCAGGTGTAAACAGGGCGTATGCGTAAAGCATGTGGAGGACTCACACTCAGGAAAGCGTCCGGGTCCCATTCGAGTGCCAGAGATCTCCTGTCCATCACGATCCACACACCAGCACTGCCTGATGCTGGGGTGACACTGCATGGGCTCGTATTTGCCCTGGGCATCACAGGTCGGCACATACTGATCGGGCACAGGACGAGCACCACGAGGCTCAAACCCAGAGCCCAGAATGCTCTCCCTATGCAGCTCGCAACGTGTCTTCTCACGATCTGAACAAAACACACACACTTAACCCTATACACTTCTGAAGGATCATGTGACACTGAAAGTTTAGCTTTGAATAAATTACATTTTGCAATATATTCACATTCGAAAACAGCTGTTTTAAATTGTAATAATATTTCACCGTTTTTACTGTATTTTTGATTAAATAAATGCAGTCTTGGTGAGCAGAAGAGACTTCTTTCAAGAACATTAAAAAAAATCTTTTGAACAATATTTCGGCATAATGTTTATTCTGGCAATTTTTAGGACTATACTAGTACACAGATGACCTTGCAGCTCAGAAACATGGACTAAAAGTCACAAAACTCAACGATATTGATTTTATGGGGTCTAAAAACTCTGAGAAACCAAAGCAACTGGCCAGTTCCCAGCAGACGTGCAGCTGTCGAGCTGATATTCATGACGGCGGGGTTTAACCTCTAACTCAGAGGTCAAGAGGTCAGGTCATGTTGTAATATTTAAAGAGTTGAGGGTCGTCTGTCATTAGAACGACTGATAAGGTTTGTGGTTTGAACTGTGGGTAAAAACAGCTCTTGGTTTCCTTTTCGCTTGAAACTTTGCGATACTGTAGTGTTGCTCAAGGCTGGATGCTTAAAGGAGTAGTTCACTTCACCATTAAAATTTCCTGATAATTGAATATTCATGTCTTTCTTTCTTCAGTCGAAAAGATATTAAGATTTTTGAGGAAAACATTGCAGGATTTTCTCCATATAGTGACTTCAATGGAGTCCAACGGGTCGAAGGTCCAAATGTGAGTTTCAGTGCAGCTTCAAAGTCTCGACACGATCCAGCCGAGGAATAAGAGTCTGATCTAGACAAACCAGCGGACATTTATAACAAAAATAAACATTTATATACTTTTTAACCACTAATGCTCTTTTCTAATTTCTTTTCCACTGAAGACAGAAAGACATGAACATCCTGGATGATGTGGGGATGAGTAAATTATCAGGAATTTTATTTTTTTCTGAAGTGAACTAATCCTTATGCCTAATGTACATACCACAACATGCAAAAACCTCATGAATTTTCGCCAAATATGCCATTAATAAATACTTTGGCTTTGTATGAGTGAATGAAAAGAATGAAGAACACTTAGGCCTCGTTTACACTGTCAGTGAAATGTGACCCAATTCCGATTTTTTGCTCATATGTGACACAGATCGGATGTGTTCTATGACCGTGTAAACAGGAAAAAAACGCATGCATTCGGATATTTCGAGATCGGTTTCAGGCCTCGTTCATATGTGGAAATAAATCAGATATGTGCCAAAGCGACTGTCATGTAAACATGCAGATCAGATTTTCTGAGGCATTAGGCAAAGTCTCCGCGGTTTAATGACGAGAGAAACCCCGACGCGCATCTGCGAAGGGACGGATAGTGTCGTAGGAGAGGAGTGTGTGTGGACACACGTGACACACAACATATCAAAGGTTGGCTTGCTCATTATGCCATAGAGCCACTGCTCCTCGTTAAAGCCCGCCACGATCTCATGAAAGTGCATAAATATAGCACGAATTTTATTTCTCGTGCCATTTACGCCAAAAATTGTTTATGCGTGCATATGATACGCACTTTATGGCACATAATTCGGAAATGGGTTACAATTTAAAGAACGTGTAAACGGACGGTCAAAAAAATCGGATATAGGCAACAAATCAGAATTGGGCATCAAGACCTGCAGTGTAAACGAGGCCTTAGACTCCATGTGATAAAAACCAAAAGACAGAACTGATCTTCATTTAAAGCTGTAATCTACCCGTAGAGCAGCGGAATCCGTCGCCATAAAAACCAGCGTTACACTGACAGCTGAAAGATCCAGGTGTGTTGAAACAAACGGCATCCTCATGACACTGGCTCACCTGACACTCGTCTATGTCTGAAAGAAAGAAACGCCCATTTTTAGGACCATTAAGATTAATTTGCATGACAGATAAGCACAGTTAAATGTTTAATAGGTAAGGAACAATTGACAACGGCCCATTGAATTATTAGAAAATAACGCACACCTGAGGTGGTCATGTCACCATGACGTGAAGCGGAGCAGATTATACTACGGTTACTATGGTTACCGCAACTCAAGACATTGTTCAGATGTTGTATTTCAAGACATTTGTCAGGTTTTTGTCCTTAAAATGCTCTTGAGTGAAGGACTAACTTCTTACACATCTCATCCCAAGCCTCCGTTGCTGATCCCAAAACAACATTTTAGAGCTAGTAACGGAGGCTTGAGCCACTGATAGAATACTAATGCAGTTATTAGAGAGAGAGAGAGAGAGAGAGAGAGAGAGATTAAGCGTGTGTGCTTAATCTCTCTCTCTCTCAGTCTGTGCGTCTCAACAATGTTTGGCAGCTGCGTCTCTGATAACAGTGAAACTGTAAGTTTATCTGCTACAAGAACAGCGACGTTATTACATCGATGGTGAGAAATGTCATGTAGCTTTAAAGTTGCTATGTTATTTTACTGATAAAATCGTCAGAGCAGCACTAACAAAAATGTATTCATTTTGCAGACGTTTTTATCCAAAGTGACTGTAAATTATTTGTCGTTTTTATCCTATTGTTTATTATATTTATGCTTGTTCAGTGTTGTTGTGGGTTTTGGTTCTTTTGTTGATGTAATCTGTAAGGATCTTTGAAATAACAGAAATCATTTGGCGAAGTGATATGGAGCTGATACGGTCAAGACTTGCTGGAACTACTTTAGCCGTGCGTTTCCCTGAAAATAATGGCACACCTTAGAACAGATTCAAGCATTCAACGCCCCTCTAGTATAAAAAAATTAATACATAAATAATATATTTAATACATTAATAATATTTATTACATTTTAAATAAATGTATTAAATTAAAATTAATTTACATATTAAATAAATGCATTTTATTGAAATAATAAACCAAAATAAATGTTGATTGAGTTAAATGTAAAAGTAAAGCAAGTGCAAAAAAGCAGATAAATGAAGGAGTCGTGATTGGATTAGAAACTGAAGTTAAGGGCTCTCTCTCTTTCCACTCATGTTTCCCTCTCAGCTAATAATCACACGAGGTCAAATGCATTCACATCAAGTCATTTATACTCAACATAAAGTGCTCAATCATATCTACAATGAACTTATCAGAAGCAAAAATAAAACATGACACTAGAAATTTATATTTCTATTTCTTATATTTAAACTTAATTTATAGAAACTTTTTACATTTCTCTGACAACTAATGAAGATTTGCAGATATTAACGGAACGAATATATAGACAGATAAGCAGAATATATAACAGAATTTTTATACGTTTTTAAGACAAAATTGCTAAATTAAAATTAAATAAAATATTAACATCTAAAAATGTTAATATTACAAATGTACACTATCCCTTGACCAGACATGGTTAGGCAGAATAAATCAATGGATCAATTGAACCTGACTGATCGATCAATCAGGCAAGTTTATCAGCCAATAATGGCCGAATATCTGCTGAAAAATAGAAAAACATTAATTTATCGCTAATTTACAGTTCGCTAAACATGATCACTACTGCACAGATGAATGCACCTGTAAAAATGCATATGAAACTCATTAGTCAACTAGTACTGTTTCGCATTAAATGGTGTGCATTCTTCTTGTCTGATAAATGAAAGTGTCTCTGGTATAGAGAGGTAGAGACAGCTGGAACAGAGGAGTAGTAACTCACCCTGACAGCTTCGTCCATCTCCCATGAATCCCGGCAAGCAGGAGCAGATGTAGGAGGATCCGCCGGTGTAACTACAGCGAGAGCGTTCAGGGACATCACAGTCGTGAGTGCCGGTGCGGCACGGGTCCACGGGACGCTGCACTTCTGCAGGACAACACAAGACAACAGATTCAATAAAAACTGTTTATTTTAATCTAATTCAGAGAGTTCAATCACTTATTAGGCACATTTTGAAACGGGAGTGTCTGAACATCTCCACAGAAATCATCCAAGAGATCTCTTAAATATCTCAATCTCAATTCTCCTAGACTGCAGTGAGATTAAATAGAGATCAAACTAAGACTTTTGCTGAAGTCTTCTGCTTCTTGGATGTTTTAGAGAAAAAGAGCCCTGTAATCTCACATGCATTTTCTTTAGAGATCTCTAATCAAAGAGAGTCTAATCAAGTCACAGATCTCAATCTTAACCCAAACATTTCTCATCAAAGGATCTGAGCTGCTATTGTATTCACAAACATTTTAAAATCAATGAGACATCCATTTTCTTTTTATTTTATATATACATACACTACCGTTGGTTTTGAAGTCTCTTCTGCTCGCCAAGGCTGCATTTATTTGATCCAAAATATAGTAAAAACAGTGCAATATTATTACCATTTAAAAAAGCAGTTTTCTATGTGAATATAGTAAAGTGTAATTTATTCCTGTGATCAAAGCTGAATTTTCAGCATCATTACTCCAGTCTTCAGTGTCACATGATCCTTCAGAAATCACTATAATATGATGATTTGCTGCTCACGAAACATTTATGATTATTATCAATGTTGAAAACAGTTGTGCTGATTCAATTTTTTTTATAACTTTTGAACAGGTTTGGTGTTTACAAGTTTGGTGTCTATTTAATAAATGAATCCTGAAAAAACTGTTTACACTGTTAAAACGAAAATATACCATATAAAATAATTTCCACAAAAATATAAAGCAGCATATTTTATTTATTACTTAGCACTTTATTTTAACACAATTTATTATGTTGTATATTTCTTTTTCTTGTCATTACAATCATGCCAATAAAGTATTTTAAATTGTAAATTGAAAATTGACATCTATGGTTTACAAGAGCTACAGGATGAAATAATGAGAAATAATGAGTTTCAGATGAGCGAAATTTGAAACAATTTGCATTATATAAAGCGCTAGAGAAATCTCCATTTGTTTTCCATTGAATCTCAATCTTGTCTTGGAAAAACAAATGCGATTTGTTTAATTTTTCCCATGAAAATAAAGTCTTATACCCCCAGTTTCACAGACAAGGCATAAATCGAGTCCCAGACTAAAATGCATGTTTGATATTTTTTTAACTGAAAGCAACTTAAAATGTATCAGTGCCACTGTTTTGTCTCAAGCTTCACACAAGTAATTTTTTTTTTAAGGCACGTTTATAAAAGATATTTAAATGTCCTAATTGAATTAAGGCCTAATCCTGCTTAATCTAAGCCCTGTCTGTGAAACCAGGCCATGTTTTCTTTAGATTATGTTTGGACCATTACTTTAGATGTTTTGGAAATTTTATGATGCAAATCGACTGAATTAAGCTTTATAGAGGGGGATTTTGTCAACAAATAATGATGATTATGAACACAAACAGACATAAAAATCTCCTGACTCACATACCAACACATGTCTGTCCATCACTAGCGAACTGGAAGCCCCCCTGACACTCGCAGCGAAACGTTCCCGGCTGGTTGTTGCAGACGGCGTTCGGCCCACAGATCTGAGGGGTTTCCCTGCATTCATCGATGTCTAATGAGAAAAGGAAAGCAGACTAAACTTGCCGGACCGGGCTTTAGTGAGTATTTCCACGACCGCTTTAATGCTATCACAAACAATAGACTTCCTTATAGTCACATTCCCACGGATCACTAACGATGATACCATCGGTTCTCATAATTGCATCTTTTTAAGATAACATCTGTCCCATTTTTGTGTAATTTCCTCTAAGCATCAAGGGATGGGTCACATCCTTAGAGGTCTGGGAGAATATTTATGCAGACATGGAGACAATTTTGACGTCTGATTAGGAGATTGCTTAGGAAACGACCCCCATAGGAAGCTGAGCTCTACTTTCATGAAGAAAATCAATTTCGCTTCTGAAGGAAGAAGATTAGTGGCCGTTTTAGGAGGGAAATTAAATAGGAAATGGTTTTAATTGAAACGATACACTGAGGATAGATGTAATTGTGGTAAAATCTCAGATTACCCCACAGCACCGTACCATTGCATGTGCGTCCGTCTCCAGTAAAGCCCGCGGCACATTCGCATGTGAACTGGTTTCCTTGTCCGGGTCTGCATACGGCGTTAGTATCGCAGCCGTGTCTCCCGGTGAAGCAAGCGTTCTCTTCCGTCTGTCCACCTGTGGATTTTATATGAGAATCAACTATTGTGAATATACATTAAAGGTCCCATATTGTACACCTTTCTGGAGTTTTATTTTAGGTGTTGATGTCCTTAAGAATATATATTTGCAGTATAAGTACCAAAAACCATCTCGATTAGGGGTGTAACGGTTCACAAAATTCACGGTTCGCTTCGATACGTTTTCGATACAGCAAAAAGAAAAAAATGCCAGAGAAATGTCCTATTTATTAAAAGAAAAATTATTTTTAAATAAGTGTAAGTTTTCCTACATCTTGAAACTTTTATTTGAAGGATGAACAAATAATGTTTTAGTCATCACATTAAAAATAACATTTAAATATAATAATGTTTGAGTTTTTTGAAGTGCTGGAAAAAGATGCGTGATGTATTTCTGCTAAACTACAGTAAATCCATGATGAATGTTGCTGATCTGTGGACTTAAAGCCTATAACTAGTTCATTCATGGAACAATGTTTCTCCTGGTTTTTAATAACGGAGAGATTTGAATGCTTTCACTAGATCTCGCAGCGATGTTATTACTTCAGTGGAGAATTCAAATGCTGTGTTTACTGGATCTCTCAGGGCTGTATAACAGTGTCGCTTGATAAAGATCGGCTCGCGCTGCACTGATGTTGATGGTCCGAACTGATAAACGGTCCGTGAAGAACAAAATAATGAGTAGCGCAGTTTCGTTACGCTTTCATTACGTTTACCATCTGATGTTGTGCAACGTTGTGGTGATCGCGCCAGCACGGATTTTGGTTGGCAATAAAAATGGTTCAACGAATCGTTCGGTTTGTAATGCGTACCGAACCGAAAGCCTCGTACCGAACGGTTCAATACGAATACATGTATCGTTACACCCCTAATCTCAATATATTTTTACAGCTCCTTTCTCAGGAGCTCTGCTGCTAAGAACATGCCGATTTTGGTCCATCTAATTAATATTCATGAGCCTTTCTTCTGATTGGCCTGTTGTTTTCTGAGTGACGCACGGCCAGGCCAACCACAGGTAACTAGGGTCATGTATGCTGTGGCTTGGTGATGTTCACAAGGTCAAGAAAACACCTGTAATGATGGACTTTGCTGAGGGAAATGTTTCAGAATGGTAGGCTAATTCATTATTTATTTATTTTTTACTTAAGGCATTATCGTAAGAGTAATATAATTACCATTACATAAATGCTCCACGCAGATTTAATGTTAATGCTCATTTAAACTGTCTGTAAACAAACTCAAGACTTTAGAAATAACATTACCCATGCAAGTAAGTTACACTTAACTTAGTTTCTGTTAGCAAAACAAAAGACAGAGACTGAGTGAACTCAGTCTCACTCACTAAAAACAACAGACAGCAACAGGGCCAGTGTCTGTAACATAGGAAAACAACGGATTTTGTCTTTTTTTTCTTGTCTTGTTTCCAATAGATATTCTATCAAAGCTTGTGGCAACCATAGACTGTACAAAAAAACACGTCAAAAAAATTTGTATCCGTTTACAAACTATAATTTCAGATTATGCTGGCTCCATAATGTAAGGGATGTCCAGGAATGTAATAAAATGTGTAAGAAGTTTATTTACGGGTTGCGAATTTGAGGTCGGACCGATCAATGTAGGGACTGAAGCATCTTTGATGAGAAGCTTCTTTAAAAAACATTGAACTGTACATGATTGACGAAGCAATCACTTCTGCAGAACAGTTTAAGGTCGAACTAAATTGCTGTGGTATTTCAGAATAAATAAACATTAGCCACTGGTCTCTTATTAATGTTGTTGCCTGTGCAATGATGTAGTTTCCTGACATCCATCGACTGAACAGCGTTTTCCCGACATGTGTCCGTGTTGTTGTTGCTCAGCGATGATGTTGTCTGGGGTTGGGCTAAAGGAGTGAGGGATTGTGGGTAGTGTCCGGGCATGGGACTGGGTAGTTCTGACATCACATTTTTACGGAAGTCACAACAGCTTGTGAAAAGGCACAGCTACTTTATCCAGGCTGTGTGCATTTGTCTGTGGATCGACTGTTTTGAAACTTATATGGTAGTTACATAACCCCTAGACCTCTGATATCATGATAAAAACAGGAAATTTCAGTTTTGACAATATGGGACCTTTAAACTTAGAGTCGAAAAGAAGCAGTAAGTCAAGCTTACATAATATATAAATATATAATTATATATAACAAACACGATTAATGTAACCATTTTAAAGAAAAAGGGATGTTTTGTTATAGCTTTTGGAGCAAGGGTGCCGCCATCTTGCAATACCACAGTGTGTGACATCACATATTTAATTATAAGTTACAATCCATATCTTTACAGGCTGTGAGTTTGAGTTAGAAATCTCCTCCTCAGCAGCTTTACACACACCAAACTTTACAGTTTTATTCACATTTATATTCTGAAGGTTTTTACAGAGCGGTTTGTTCATATAACATTTACCTTTTATGAAGTGGTAAAAGGAGATGTAGAAACCTTTAATATGTCAACATATTTAATTATAAATTAAATATGCACTCAATTGCATACATTTGAAACCTGAACACTGAATAAAGCCAGCTTCAAAACTCTTGTTTGATTTTGTTGACATATTAAAGGTTTCTACATCTCTTTTTATCACTTCATAAATAAAAAAATACTGTCAACAGCCATAAAAGGCAAATGTTATATGAACTGTAAAAACCTTCAGAATAAAGATATGAATAAAACTGTAAAGTTTGGTGTGTGTGAAGCTGCTGAGAAAGAGATTTCTGACTCAAACTCACAGCCTCTAAAGATATGGATTATAATTGTAATCTACAGACGCAAATAGACAAAATGCAATAAAATAAACATTTAAAAGTGTATTTTTCTTTAAACTAGTCAGAAACAACACTTTATTAAATGCCAAATAGCCTAAAATCTCAAGTGTTTTTGCCTGTAGGTAAATATTTTCACAGATCATCCCTCACCGTTGACGTCTCCAATCTTGTTACTCATGGCATAACGCAAGAGCTGTTCGCCCATATTGTACATGACGAACACCTGGTCGACGCTGAGCATCTGTGTGGTCGCTCTGACGGGTTCATCATACTGGCAGCCCTGAAACGTGATGGTTTCTCTGAAGGTGTAGCTTCTGCTCTGGGTCGAACCGTCCTGTAGATTGATCACATACTCCCGTGTGGATGAAGAGGTGATCACTGGCAGGAAGAGACACAATAGGCTTCACAAAAGGACTTGAATAATGTACTTTTGGTTGGTGACATTTTTTAATGTTTTAATGTGAGTATCTTCTGCTCACTAAAGCTGCATTTATTTGATCAAAAACACTGTGAAAAAATGTATTAATGTAAAACAGCTGTTTTCTACGTGAATATATTATAAAATGTAATATATTCCTGTGATCAAAGCTGAATTTTCAGCATCATTACTCCAGTCTTCAGTGTCACATGATCCTTCAGAAATCAGTATAATATGATGATTTGATGCTCATCATTATTATCAATGTTGAAAACAGAAAACAGTGATGCATTTTATTTTTCAGGATTATTTGATGAATAGAAAGTTCAAAAGAACAGCATTTATCTGAAATAGAATCTTTTGTAACATTATAAATGTCTTTATCGTCACGTTTGATCAATCTAATGCATCTTTGCTGAAAATAAATCTTACTGAACCCAAACTTTTGAACGGTACTGCAAATAGAAATGCATGCATTTCTTTTTCTCTTTTTCACTTCTGAACAAACACCGGATACCTTTAAGCACTTTTGCAAACTGAAGTGCAAAGGATACACAGTTTTATCTGTATATTGTATCATTCTTGTGCAGTGAATGATGGGAAATCATGCGTGTTTGACTCACAGTTGCTGCTGTACTGGTAGATCTCGGTGTAGGGGTCGATCTGAACCGTGGCTCCCTGAGGAACCTCGGGAATCTTTCCATCGAGTCTGGTGTCAACCATCAGGTGGTCGTGCTCATCGATGCCTTTGAACTCCTGAGAGATGGTCAACCTCTCTCCGCCCGGCTGGAAGGTCACATCTGCCCGACGCTTGAACTCTCCGCCTGAGAGATGGGAGTGTGAGGCTGGATCAAACATTTCAACTCAAACCGATGTGTCAAAGCAAAGAGTGTTTACACACTAGAGTTTGCTGAATTAATTTTAAATGGGACGGTGTGTCGTAAGAAATATTTGCTGTATTCCGGCTTGAACTGAAACTGATCTCGATCTTTCTGCACCCTCTCAATATGCTATAGTGCATAGTGAAAATAGTCGTTAGATGTTATTTATACTTAGTGCAGATACACATTTTCATATGCATATTTCATAATAGAAAATAAGAGGATTACCTATGAGGAATCTCTATGAAAGAAATGCATCTAATTAGTCATGTAAATCTGGGGTTTTAAATCTTTTAGATGCCATGGACCCCAAATCTAAAATTTAAAAGGCAGCAATTTATTTAAGAAAATATTTAGTTCATATTACATAATGTTATGATTTTTTCTACTCACTATAGTACCGCACTGTTAGATGTATTATTTATTTATTTGTTTACCGTAATCATATTTTCAATTATTTACTCTTGTTTTTTTTTTTCATTTATTTATTTTTTATGTTTTTCTCTAAACTTTTCCATGTACCCCCTTAGCACTGAAAAAGCTTGTTTACGCCGTGGAATAAAAAATAAAAAAGGTATTTTCAACTTTTTATCTTACGATTCTGACTTTATAATTTTCATTTCACACAAGAAAAAAGTCATAATTGTGAGTGACTTGTTTCTCAGAATTGTGAGATATAAACTTGCAATTGCGAGTTATAAAATCCAAATTGTGGTACATAAAAAATGTCAGGACTGCGAGATAAAAAGTCACTATTACCTTTCTGATTTTTTTATTCTAATGGAAACAAGCTTCCATAGAAAAACCCCTGATTTAAATAACATTTCCTTTACATTTTCTTTTCATTTGATAACACTCCTATTTAAAGTGAGATGGATTTTATTGACGACTTATAATATCAATAATAATTCATTACATTTATATAGCACTTTTCACTGTACTCAACGAGCTTTATAGAAGAGTAAATCTCCTCAACCACCACCAAGTAGGGCTTCACAATATATCGAAATTATCGAAATATCGCAAATGTATATATCGCGATATGCATATCGCACCAGCTTGCAATAACTGGAGTCATGGACAAAAGACAAAGAGAAAATCACTCACTGCTCTCGGCCGAATAACTTTTGTAGCTTTAAAAAGAATCAGTATATATTTAATTCATACTGTGAAAACTAAACCGTGTTTATTTTTACATTTGATTATTCAGTTTCTGTTGTTAAATAAACCTAATGTAGGATAACCTGAACCCCTAAACCCTGTGGTTTACTCTGATGTTAAAATAGCACTTCTTATGCGTCAGTAAAACACTGATGTTCACTTTCAGAAGTTGCAGGGATGTTTTCTTGTCACAAAAAGAATGTGAAACAATAAAAATAATTTTACATATATTTTTAAGTTTATTTTACACACTTTAAGCATTATCGTATCGCATATCGAATATCGCATTATTCTACAGCCCTAACACCACTGACTTCTCACTATATGAAAATCTCACCAATGATGCTGAAGCCGTTCTTAAAGCCCGGCTGCTGAAGTGCAAAAGCCCATCCGATGACCCCCCCGACGGACGACAGCGGCTGAAGAGAGAAGCCCACGATCGGTGGGATGGCGCTGATGGCCACATAGGCTCTGCCATCATTAACCACCACATACGAGTGGAGATCGTTGCTAGCGAAGTCCACAGGCACCGGCGAGTTTCCCACGAACACCCTGCCGCTCACTTTACCATTCATCCTCTGAGGGATCCCTGTGGAAGATCGTTCAGATCTCATTATAAACAGAGGCTTTTCTCAGGACAACACAGAACCTAAATCTGTTTACTGTATAAAACTAACAAATATGTCAGACATTTCAAACATTAAATCTATTAATATAACTGTAAATAGAATGGGCATCGTTAATATTGTATTAGTTTTAGTCATATTGTATTCTTTTGTCCAAAAATAGGACATATCAAATCAACTTTGATATCAGCAACTATTCTAATCCAGGATTTCACAAACTGTTTTTGTTGTTGTTGTTTTGTTTTGTACTTTTTTGCTATTTTATTTTATCATCATCATATTATTATTATTAAATGTAAGTGTTATGTAATAGTAACTTGACTGTTTATAAAAAAGGGTAATAAAACAACTATTAAAAAAATATGAACATGTAAAATAAATATATTTAAATGAAAACAAATTATCTCACGTCATGTGACCATTAACCAGATTAATGGTCAAAAAACTGTGAACCAGGATTGTTATTATTATATTATTATTGTTATATATTATTATATTGAAAGGATCGTTAACTGAAAAAAAATACAAATACAAAAACTTGTATTTCAGCTAGCTGATTTAGCAAGATTTCTTATTTTCATTTGGTTTAACTTTATGTACTAAAATAACTCAAACTAAAGCTGAAATTAATTTTAAAAATATATGTATAAAAAACAATATAAACCATTTTAACTATTACAAATGACAAAAACATTCAACAAAATTATTAAAACTAACTAAAATTCAAATGAAACCGGAAAATATAAAAATAAAAACAATTTCAAAATATAAAGATACTAAAATAAAACTGCTGTGAACATGAATGTGTTATTAAATTATTGAAATATTAACTTATTAATATTAAATATTTCAGCTAACAAAAATTTTTTTAGAGTCCAAGCTCTAGTCTAATTTATTTTGCTGTCCTAAATATACTTTATATATTTACATTTGCACAGGCTGTCAGTGATCATAACCCATTCTATAATAGAAAAGAAAGCAATAATAACTGAACTAAAGTCCATTAGAGAGACACATTACCATCAGATACGCATTGAATGCCATTGCCGTAGTATCCAGGCTTACACTGGCAGCATCTTCCACTTGGATAATTCCTACATTCGCCAAATTTGGAGCATCTGTGATCGCCACATTCCCCGGAGTTGTATGGAAATACTGTACACAAAGAATTAGAGTCATTTGGGCTCAAGAAAAGTACAAAGTTGTTCATTATTCTAGTAAATAAACCATTCATGCTGACCGTCCACCTCGATGTTGTCCCCATTCTCGATTTCCACGATCTCGGGATTTTGAGGTGTGAACTGAACCGTGTGCACTTGAATGGGAGGAGGGTGTTCTGGACGATGGTAAACTCCATCCAGGTTCTCCTGTTGGATATCGGGATAGACCTGGACTTGCTGGTTGTGTGTTCCTGCAGTCCTGAAAGTGTGGGAATCCGAGGGGATATCTGGCACTTCTCCAGGGGCGACGTTCGAGAAGTGAGGGAACGTCCCGATCTCATACACCCACACGCCGCGCTTCCCGGAGTTAGTCTGCCTGGAAAAGACATTCAACACCAGTATGGGAAAACGTGCTCAAAGTACATTGACACTGCTAAACAGTGGACAAGACACCGAAACATTATTAAATCACCTAAAAATTAAAATCCAGTCATTATTTACATTTAATCATTTAGCAGATGCTTTTATCCAAAGTGACTAACAAATTAGGAGAATAGAAGCAGTCAAACTAACAATAGGACAAGTGCTATGACCCTTCCCAGTTTAGTCTAACGCAGTACATGTATAAAAATAATAATAATTTGAATATAGAATTGTATAGAATAGAAAAGAAAGTGTTAGTATTAACACTGATGTTTATTTTTTGTGGAACCTAAATGGAGAAATCTTCATAGCTCTTTCTGTCAAGCTCCAAAAAGTGCAAAAACTACCATAAGGCTCAATAAAAGCACACTGCAAAAATACATAAAATATTTTTTTATTCAGTCTTGTTTTCCATTATAAATATCTAAAAATTCTTAAATCAAGCTACATTTACTTGAGAAGCAAAATGGCTTTCTGAAAGTCTTGCTTTCTGAAAAAGCTTAAAACAAGAATTTGGAATATTTTTCACTTATTCTTGTATTAAAGTCCCCCGTGGTAAAAAAAAAATAAAAAAATATTCAAGCTTCTATTGTTGTTTATGTGTCTATGTGGTGTTTTTAATATGCTTTAAGACAATCCATGTGTAAATTCATAAGTCGACAGCATTGCTGAGTATTTTCTCCTTAAAGCTCCAGTAGGTAGCTTTTGTAAACAAATATTTGTTAAAACTGTCATTATGTCCTGACAGTAGAATATGAGACAGATAATCTGTGGAAAAAATCGAGCTCCTCTGGCTCCTCCCTGTGGTCCTATTGCCATTTGCAGAAATACACCGCTCCCGGTCAGAAACAACCAATCAGAGCCAGGAGGAATGTCTTAGCAGTGTCAGTCACGCTCGTGTACGCGCTGATCACCCCTCTCTTGCACAGCGCGAGCGCGTACCGTCGTTCGTGAGTCTCCTGTTCGAACTCGTTCATCCAAATGAACGAATCTTTTTTCCGAGTCATTTCGTTCATTCAACGAACGAAATGACTCGAAAAAAGATTTGTTCATTTTGAACGAGTCTTTTTTGGAGTCATTTCGTTCATTCAACGAATGAAATGACTCGAAAAAAGATTCGTTCATTTTGATGAACGAGTTCGAACAGGATCACAAACGTGCATCACAGAACAGAGCAAGGCGAGCATTTGTGCGTATAAAACTTAAAGTTTTGTATTTATTTTTGAAATGACCGATCGTTTCGCTAGATAAGACCCTTATTCATCGTCTGGTATCGTTTAAAGCCCTTTGAAGCTGCACTGAAACTGTCATTTGGTCCTTGAAACGTTTGTGTCCTATATTGAAGTCCATTGTATGGAGAAAAAGCCTGGAATGTTTTCATCAAAAACCTTAAAATCTTTTCGACTGAAGAAAGAAAGACATGGACATCTTGGATGACATGGGGGTGAGTAAATTATCAGCAAAAGTTTTTTTTAAAAGTGAACTAATCCTTTAACGTTATCTTACTAGCTATTTATAACTTATAGAAAGAATGCAACGTTATAAAGTTACATGTATTGCAAAATACATAATGATTTGAGGACCAAGTTTGTAGTCAAAGTATGGGCAGGCCATAGTCAATGTAAAGCATATCGTTGATGTTTCGTCCCTATTAGTGAATGTTCCATAACTGTTTATAATCCGCCGTCATCGGTGGTCCTGTTTACTAGCCTGCACATTCACGGCAGGCTCCGCTGTGGGCGAGGAGCTGTGGAGGGAGGGCTGTAGCGCAGCAGAGAGCAAGGGGGTTGGACCTGGAAGTTGTGCTTGTTCAAATTTTCAGGCTAAGTCAACATTTTCTCAAAACTCCCTACTGCAACTTTAAAACTGCAGTGAACCAAAGACAGTCTCAAAAACACGGTTTGAAATCGCTGGTGTTTCTGACGTCACAAACTACCTTGTAACTAATCAGATCAACGTGTGATCGTCAACGAGTGGATCTCTGAGTGAGTGGAGGCGGGGCTCATTTACATATTCATAGAACTGCTGATACTAAATGAGGCAAGGGTGTCGAGTTACATTCAAGATATTTTAAGGCATGAACGTTTAAATATGCCATTTTGGTTTGATTCAGTTTTAAGGGATACAATTATTGACTACAGGGGGACTTTAAACATAAACTCCCTTAATTTTGATACATTTTTCACACACAAAAAAACAAGACTAAATATCTGAAGTCATTTTGCATCTCAAGTAAATGCATCTTGCATATTTGTACTGGAAAACAAGACAAAAAATTCTGATGAAGAAATTCATTTTCTTGCAGTTGATACGACTCAAACTCTAAACTGCAAGTCATATGAAGGAGTTTTATGTGAGGAATAGACATCATTCCTCTCAAATCTCATTCTACACAGATCCGTCACATGGACTACTTTTATGATTAGCTTAAGTCAAGTCAACTTTACTTATAAAGCCCTTTATACAAGACTTGAAAATAATGGAAAATAATGATAGACAATGCAAACAGAATTCAATTCTAATGTAAAGCAGCTCTAGTCATTATTCAGCTGAAATCAGTTCAGTGTTGATTCAGTTCAGTTCAATAACTGTGTAAAGTTAAGAAGCATTATGGTGTTTCCTGGTCATTTTTGGAGCTGGAGACGTGGTCAATATAATCCAATTGTATGGGGAAAAATGCAGTGAAGCTTCGTCAGAACGTCTGGTTTTCATTTTCACAGAAGAAAGATTTGTAACATGAAATAATGGCGATATTTATGGTAAACTATCCGTATGAGAACAACACAAACAGCAACCGAACTTACTCAGCTAAGTTCCTGACCGATGCCTCGGTGTCGTCTGTGATGCGATAGTACGGTCCTTGTTTCTTGGAAAAGAGTAAGTGTGTCTCCTGTCCTTTACTGAAGCCGGCGTGCATCGTGAAGCTGCGGCCTGTGCTCTGGAACTGCAGCGAGTCTCTCGGGAAGAGGAGTATCGCGTACGACATCGTCTCCACAGAAGCAATGACCAGTTGAAACGTATTTCGCTTTGAGGTTAAACAACATGATTTATTAACGCATTTTTATACTATCAATTGAATCCATGACTCTGTTGTAATTCACACGTACAGCAATCTGCAATGACAAAGGCGGCAGACGTCATTCGCTTTCAATTAGAGTAAATGATTTGAGTAAAAAACTTATTTTATTGTAACCTTTCTCATTTTCATTTAGCTTTAGTTGAAGTGCTTAAATAAAATTACTAAAACTAAAAAAAAAAAAACGATACATACATAAATATAAATATTTATATAGCAAAAAATAAAAAAACACAACAAAAGGATTAAAAATTAAATAAAAAAATGATATATATATATATATATAAAAATGCATTCATAATATTAAAATAAAACTATTGTAAAAAAAATTTAAAATAAAATAATAATAAATAAATTCAACTATTAAAATAATAATTATTATTTTAATAATTAATATTAGATTAATTTTAAAAATGCACACACTTGTGTAGAAAAGGGCTACATTAATTCCATATTTTTTTCATGCTACTGAAACCTTTATATAAAAAGAGTAAATACTCTATAAAAAATCATCAGAAACTGAGTTGAAGTTTGTGATGGTTTAGGGAATAAAGTCCAAACTTTTATGTTAGATGCAATTAATCACGATAAAAAATGTAGCATATTAATTACACTAAAGTAACACAGCAGTTTTTCCACTTGTTTTTAACTCTTTATATTAAAAAGAAGTGAAAAAGTTAAGTCATTTATATTCAAAATACAATCTACTAAGCCTTAAAATCTTAGCAATTATACTTTAATTGTGCATAATTAATTGACTTAAATAATAATAATAATAATTTTAATTGACTTAAAGTGCATTTACAGCAACTTAAATAGAGATATTTTTTTTTAGATATTTAAATGCAAAATAAGGAATAGGAATGTGATCTTTGCAATGCGAGCGAGTTTGATACATGCATAGATAGTCATAATATGATGCATTATTCTTATGCTCAAAACATACTCTACGCAAGTATGTGTTATGTAGCGACCAACAGTAGGAACGACCAACTACCTTAATTGTGACACTGGACCAAAAAACCAGTCACATGGGTCAATTTTTTTAATTTGAGATTTATACATCATCTGAAAGCTGAATAAATAAGCTTTCCATTGATGTATGGTTTGTGCGGATAGGACTATTTGAAAATCTGGAATCTGAGGGTGCACAAAACATTGGGAAAATCGCCTTTAAAGTTGTACCTTTATGTTCGTGATTGTGCTGCATTCACTCACAAAAATAAATATTTTATATATTTACAGTAGGAAATTTACAAAATATCTTCATGGAACATGATCTTAATATCCTAATGATTTTTGGCATAAAAGAAAAATCGATAATTTTGACCCATACAATGTATTGTATTGGCTATTGCCACAAATATACCCGTGCGACTTGTGACTGGTTTTGTGATCCAGGGTCACAATTAAAAAATGCATGATAAAATGACTGTAACGGCCCACAAATAAACTGAACCTCACTCTTCCGGTGTGTTCCAGGCCGTCTCCTCTGCTCTCAGGCCTATGATAGGCCACATCCACCCATGTGACCACCAGCATGTGGATGGGATTCACCGTATCATCCTCAGGAAAGGCTCTGTTGATGTGATCGGCCGCCCGTTTGAGAAGAGCAGGACTCGAGTCCTGGCGGAAGAAAACCTTTCCTACGCCGTCGCTGGTGTCCAGGTCGCCTTGCAGAGCAGCGATCATCTTAAAACTGGCCGGCATGTTGCCCAGGTACTCGGATTCTCCTGTAGGCTTCTCCAGGGCAGCAAACCCATTGGTGTTGATCTGGATGTGAGATATAATAGTAATAATAATATTACTGAAGAAGATTCTGATGATGGGAATCAATAACCATAACTTAGGGCCTGTTTACACCTGGTCACTTCATGCGTTTTTACTGATCTGATTTATCAAAACGATTCCACTTACGCCTGGTCACATAATTGTGTTTTCGCAAAACGGATATAAATCCGATCTTCAATTCCCGTGCTAGACGTGAAATATAATTGTAATAATAATAGGACTGCTGATAGGAATCAATAACCATAACTAAAATACTAGAACACAATGATATTTTGTTCCGTTAATGTTTTTAAACAAGTGCTGTCAAATCGATTAATTTGACGCGATTAATCGCATCTAAAATAAAAGTTTGTAAATATACTTGTTTCAACTTTTAAAAAGTAAGTCTTCATACTTGACATACAAATTTAAGTTTAGTTAACTTTAGGTTAGTTAAGTTGGATATTTAAGTTATCTCAACAAATTTTAAGTTGTTACAACTAATTGCAGCAACATTTTTTACAGTGAAAGTATTCTGCAACCATCAAGAGTCAAGAGAGTGAAGAACACCAGTGTTCAATATAAAACCTCATTGAATTGAATCATTTAATCAAAATCTGAAGTTTCAAACTTATGATTTCAATAGTTCATAATAGAAATAATAGAAAACAGAAGATGGAAATTAAGTAGAATAAAATAAAACTATTGGACAAAATAGCTCAAATATATATATATATATATATATATATATATATATATATATATTATTTATATATTTTTTAAAATCAATAATGAATAATAATAATAAAAGTAATAGATTTAATCATGTTTATTAAAAGAATAATAATAATAATAATATACATATTCACGTGTGTAGAAAAGGGCTATATAAGTTCCCTATTTTTCTCATGCTACCGTAACCTTTAAAACTTATATAAAAACAAATTAAGTAACCTTTAAGAGTAAATACTCAAATGTGCACTAAAATCAACAGAAACTGAGTGTGTGTTTGTGATGGTTTAGGGAATAAAGTCCATTGCCAAACACCCACATACGTACACACACAGTGTAAAAACACAGGAAATATTTTACAAAAACAACACTCTGAACTTGCAATGTAATACAAATAAGAGTAAAAAGCACATTTTAAACTGATGTGTGACTTATTTAGTAGATAACAGGATATCAAAGAAGACAAAGTCTCTAGTGTCTCTACATCCAGACTATAAAGTTAAAAATATTTTGTAACTCTGATAGTAAAATCCTCAAAGCCTATTCAGCAGAGGCAAACTAAAATCAGACTAATTCAAATGCCTAATCTTGATCTTATTCTTGACCAGATTCACGGATCCGGTCTTATAGCTAAAGCATGTCGTTTCTGTGCCACAACATCACCCAAGAGAATTACAAACATAATGATTGTTTTCAAAGAGGTTTCCGGGTGGGTCATCCTGGTATTGTTTCATGAATACTCTGTACGTCAATATATGTTCACATACTGCAAGTTGCTTTGGATAAAAGTGTCTGCTAAATGCATAATGCATAATACATATAGGGCTACATTCAGGTAAACTTTTTTTATTTAAATTATAAAAACTGTTATTTAACATAACAGATGATTAACACTTAACAGCTTGGATTATACACGTGAAACTCGAAAAATTAGAATATCGTGCAAAAGTTATAATTTTGATGATTATGGCTTACAGCTTATGAAAACCCCAAATTCAAAATCTCAGAAAATTTGAATATTACATGAAATCAATTAAAAAAAGGATTTTAAACACAGAAATGTTGGCCCTCTGAAAAGTATAATCATGCATATGTATATAGTTGCATATACTAAATATATTAGTTTCACCTTTTAATTTGAATTACTGAAATACATGAAATTTTGCACGATAGTCTAATTTTTCGAGTTTCACCTGTACTGTGAAATGGCATATCTATCTATAAATTACAGGAACGTCTGTCTGTCTGTGTGTGTGTCTGTCTGTTATTCACATATCTCTCGAACCGTTAGTCCTATTAATTTCAAACTTGCCAGGTGTCTCGCTACGGGCACGAGTAAGTGCAGTGCCGAGTTTGACGTTGTTTGGATTAGAAATGCAAAAGATATCGTCAAATATATCGGTAAAAGAAGCACACATTGAAGATGTGGTTTAAAAATAAACATTCTGACATTAGAGAGGGTTGTGGTTTAAAAATTGTGGTTTAAAAATAAACATTCTGTCAGCTAAACATTAAGTCAGCTACACTGTTTACCTCTGAATATTGTAGTTATTCAGAAGTAGTTAGTTGTCACTGTCAGTAGTTAGTTATATATGTAGTTCAATTTTCCATATTTATTGTATGTCATTATGTCAGTATCAGTATTTTCTTTTAACCATGCACAAGTAAAAATGTCAATGAACTTTTGCTGTGGAATTGAAACAATGAGCACTCAAACACACCAAACCAACAATTACTAAAAACACACACAAAAACTGATTTTGCACATACATACTGTCAAATCGATTAATCGCGATTAAAAAATATACAAAACACTCACACATATAATATACAGTATATATAAATATAATATAGCCTATACAGACACGCATACATCTATCTATAAATTACAGAAACGTCTGTCTGTGTGTCTGTTATTCGCATATCTCTGTAAAAGAAGCACACATTGAAGATAGTAGCCTATTCACAAACTGTTTGCTCAAGCGTAGCGTTTTCACAGAGTTCACGGTGTCGCTGCTTCCTGAATCGTCACGCTTATTCATTTGTGGATGTTAACTGAATCTGTAAGTCAGCTACACTGTTTACTTCTGAATATTATATTTTATTCTGGTGCGCTTAACGTTATCGTTTTCTCAGAGTTTAGGCCAGCAACTCAAACATACCAAACCAACAATTACTAAAAACACACAAGAACACAGGCGTTTGCACGGGCATTGCACTAGTTCATTTAAAACAAAGTTTAACATGAGTACAGATTGTAGTGAAGAATGAATGAAGAAAAGTTAAAGTTTTAGTGGTTTAATAAGGAATGCAATGCACATTTGAATCGTTTGTACAATGGCTGTTCAACACCTCACTAAAACAGATGTGCATGCTTTGAATGCATTTCCAGATGTCAGAATGCTACAAACACATGCACTTTTATTCAGCAGGAGATCCTATAAATCCTGAAGGAAACGTCTCATTCCTTCTTGTGACTTTGCCATTCATTCATAAATCTGCTAAAACACTGGAGTTTTGTCAACTACAAATCAACAGAAATGTTATGTTATGAACAGATGCAATGCATTCTGCTAAAATAAAGAGTTCATGTTAAGAACCACAACAGCTCAAATAGAAATGCTTCTCCTGGAGAGGAAATTGGCAAAGGAAACCTGTGGGAAAGGAAGCATTCAAGGGATTGTAATTATGAATGTTATTGTTAGTCAAATCCTCAGAGAAAATTCCCCATAAAGATGTACGAGTCCTCCAACCACATTTTAAAACATCTAAAATGGTCTGTGAGTCAATCCACCCGATCAATACACAGATATGCAGGAATGTGTCTGGAGTATTTCACTACAGAATCACTCATGAAAGCAAAACTGACTCTTTACTTTCATGATAAACATTCCTACTCTAATAGTTAATGATTCATCAATGCAATCAATCACTCAATTCTCAGTGAATAAAATCACATCCTGTCCTACATTTGTTCTCATTGAATATGTTGCATGCATAAAATAACATCTATACTGTATAAAATGCAAAAATTACAATAAATTACACTCCACATTAGTAGTAATAGTTCAGTATTAATAATATTAATAGTGACAGATCAGTCGACTGGATAATAAACCAGCTTTTAGTAGGCAACCCTGAAATAACTTAGTTGTTTCAAAACCTTGTTAAATGATCTATTACTCAATTAGCACTGGAACACCACATTTCTATTTTAGGAGGAGTATAATGAGCTGTTTTCTGTGTTGCCCGTTTCATTGCCAAATGTGCTGCTATTGTGCTTAATCTGTGTCAATAAAAATCAGTTGGCAAGAAAACATGGCAAAAACAAACAGCAAAGCATTTGCAATGTGAACTTATAAGACTTTTTTCTGTTTACTTTGGAAAACACTCTGACTGATCTACAAACAGTACACACATATAATGTTGCCACTGGACAGCTGTGTGTGTGTGTGTGTGTGTGTGTGTGTGTGTGTGTGTGTGTGTGTGTGTGTGTGTGTGTGTGTGTGTGTGTGTGTGTGTGTGTGTCTGTGTGTGTCTGTGTCTGTGTACAAAAAATGCTGCATTGTTTCAACCCAAATTTGGGTCAAATATGGACACACCTAACTGTTGAATTCCTTTTTTTTATTACATTTTTAACATAATTTAATTCAAATAGTATTAAATTGTAACTTTAATAGCTAATATCAAAGTATGTTGTTCTAGGGTCATATTATTCCTGAATCATATGTATCGTAATACAGTAGAAGCAAATATGATAAATATCTGGAACACTCACGTAAATCTGGTTGAACTGTCCGTCGTAAAACGTGACGGGCTTTTCCAGAGTGATCTCGTGCGTCTCATCGGTCCCTTCATTAAGAGCCTGATCGCCTGCGTTCCTCCCGAATGGAAAAAGTTCCTGTCGTGTTATCCCGCTAACAGACACTGACAATCCGAATAACAGGATCCACACTGACCATCTCTGCCCCTGCCGACCCATTTCCAGACCCGAACCGAACCTGAAGCTGCCTGAGAGAGACTGACTGAGGATTAAGCGCGTGTCCGATTTAGAGGCGCGCGCTCCTCCCTGAAACTGATGCACGAGTTCAATCAGTCACTCTCCGGCACAATGCTTACAAAGTTACAGATTATTGCTTGTTACTGTATTAACAACAAATGAGCAATACTAATAAACCACATGTACATTACATGTACTAAAGTCCGGGTTTAGCTGTCACACTATTTTAGTAATTTACTCCAGTGAGCTCAAACATTTAAAAAGTAGGCCTACTTCTTAAAGTCAGTTACTGCATAGACACAAATCTTATTTTGCAAGTTTTCATAGTGGGAAACATATCTAAAACAGCCAAGTTAGTGTGAGTGTGTGTGTGTGTGTGTGTGTGTGTGTGTGTGTGTGTGTGTGTGTGTGTGTGTGTGTGTGTGTGTGTGTGTGTAGGCTATACTAACTGCTGTTTCATACAATAATATAATATCTTTATTGTACATACGTGTTTTCTCTACTGCAACATCGTGTGTGTGTGTGTGTGTGTGTGTGTGTGTGTGTACTTACATTGTCTGGAAAAAGTGTAGTTTGAATATAGTTTAAATATTCATGCTGTTCCACAGAAAAAAGAAGAATGCTTCTTTCTATGTCATGATTGAAAATGCTTGGCTCATGGATTTTTATTTTTTTACTATTAATATTATGATATTATTATTTTTCTTTTTTTCATGGAGCATCCAATCACATAACCGTTCATGACAACGCTTATTGTCTCAGCAAATCAGGTAGTTCTACTCATTAACATCATGTTGCATAATTAATGCAGCGACATTAAACAAACATCAACGATTGATCTTTTGATGATATAATAATTGAGCACCATCCAAAAGATCATCAGAGCAAGGCCTTGTTTTGGCACAATCACACTCCCTTTGAAACAACACAATAATTGCCAATAATATCCTGAGTTCACTGTACTGTGTGCAAATGAACAGTGACACAACAGCATTCCAGATTATCGTTCACTGTCAAGTGATAAATATGAATGTAAACTAATTGATTTGGATGGTTACTTTAATTAATTGGGGTTAGTATCAAACAACATGAAGGTAAAACAAATAAACAAGGTTCTGTGAAATATTAAATAACACCGCCATCTACTGGTCAATAATATCTCTGCAAGCATTTAGAACTGAAGTGCGAATGAATTGTAATTCCAATTTAATTCTGATTCCTAAATTTGAATGGATAAAATTTGAATGCAAAATTAAAATTAGAAATTTGACTTTAAGTACATAATATTAAAATTGAATGAATTTTAAAGAAATTCATGCAACTTGTGTCAGAATTAATTAATTTAATATGCACACAACATTTGGGCCATTTCCAGGAATGTTTGAAATTCCACCTTTAGACATCTGTATTGATTTTATTTTATAAATATGTTATACGTACATTTTATAGACTTTGTCATCTTCATTATGGAAGAACGCATGCATCAATTTCCATCATCATTTCTCAATGACAACAAAAATCTTCAAAGTGGAACAAAACAACATGAAGTGTGTTTACCAGATGGAAACCTTGAACAAAACACATACGAATAATCTGAATATTTTAGTTGCTGTGTTGGACTCAGTTCCCTCTGTTGTATGATTGTGTTTAACATCTTTAATTCCTCTTTTTGTAATTTCATTTAATTTGTGGCCAATTAAATTTAAAGTTCACACTCCTAAATTAAATTTTTTTTTCTCAATCCTGCTACATGAAATTTAAGCATTATAAAGCAGCATGACTCCAAATTTGAACAATAATGCAAGAATATCTAAAAAAAAAAAATCATAATTATATCAGTCTAGCAGGAGAAATAGGTTCCCATGTACCCGTTTGGCATTTTTTTGTAACCTATTTTTTTTTTTTTTTGGGACCCTAATGGTGTCAACTAATGTCCCATGGGGTTCGTTTGGCGGCCATCTTGAAGTGATGTCATCGCTAGGGGCGAAAAATGCAGATTTTCCTATCTCCTGAACCACAAAACATACGAAGACAAATGAACCCAGTTTTTCATATAATTCTGACACCAGGAATCATCAGGGCTCTCAAGTTTTATCAAAAGTTTAGAGTGAGATTTAGGGGAGGAGCCACCCAAATATTTGCAGCAGCGGTCCCTCGACCCAACCAAATTCGCTTCAATTTTTGCTAGCAGTTCAATTTTGCCTATTGTTCATAACTGACCAGCACAAATGGAAATTATAACAATTGTTAAATCTGATAAAAAGACAAATTCATCCAAATAAAATAAATAGTTATATTTAAAAAATACAAATTTATTGAAAAATAAAAATAAATTTGACCCCAAACAAGCCAATGTGCTCAATGTACATAACATTGTGTCATAACAACTTGCCCTGAGCATGCATGTCATGCTCAGGGCATGACATGCATTTTCCACAAGTTGGTATTTTCCACAAGTTGGTATGATTCTTTTGGGTCTTCATGTAAAGTTTGTAACATACTTTGGTTAAAATTTCTCAATGGTTGTGTAAAACAACACCCTTTTTACCTCTTCAAAAACAGCTCTGTTCACAGTGACCCGTTTCAGTGCATGTCTCTTTAAATGATAATGAGCAACAACTTTTTGGCTTTTTGAGGATTAAAAAAAAGTGAATGGATTTTTTTCATTGCATGGTGATTTTGTCCACACACTGCAAAGACACATTTATTTGCAAATACCATATAAAAGTGTATTTTGCATCCGATGACCCCTTTAAAAGCAGTTGGAGAGTTTTTGAATGCATCAAAAATAATTTAGCACGAATTTGTCTATACTCCTCAACATCAGCTCTCACTGTCTTTGATCACAGGCAAGTGATATCGTCCAGGAATCGTAAAATCAAAATGCTAAAAAAAATAAAAAATAAATGAAGATGTCCGCAAACCGCATTCATCAGATCGTGCTCTTTCAACTTCCAGTCCGTGTGTGCGCGTGTTGTCTAGTAACGAACATGCTTGCAGCGGGAACACATAATTTACCCGGAAACAACTAATTCTAATTTCTGATTGGCTGGTATCTAGCATTTAACTCTGTATAACTCGAGACAGATGCTACCCACATAGCAACATTGTGTCGGCCCAGAGCCGGCCCAAGTCTGGCACTTGTGGAATGCGGATCTGGCCCACATACAGCGTTGAATGATGGCCCTTGGGTGGCCCACTCCTGTTTGCCAGATCTGGGCCACAAGCAGACCATAGCAATGCCACATGTCAGCCAAGAGCAAAGAAATAAACCAGAACTGGACCTTATCTGAGCCACAAAATCTGTGTATATTTAATATGAAGTAATTTCAGCCTTAATAAAGCGTGTTAACAAGCAGAATCACTGAAGGAAAGAAGAGAACAGAAAAAGAGACGAGCAGAAACACAAGAACTACAACTGACTTCAGACACAGTCTTAGATGAAATCCACTGAAGAGAAAAGAAGACATTAAATCTGTGAAGATCTCAGCAGAGGAGGAATAAACAACTCCACAAACAGCATTACCAGCTTCACTTATTACTAACCAGACTGACTTTATTTCTGTCAGACGTCTTCAGAAGTTTTATTGAGAATTATCAGAGGCTTAACTCTGTTTAATTTGAAGTTACCATGACAGTGATTAGCGTTTCCATTAGTTGGTCCATTAACTCTTATTGTGGCTTTTGTCTTTTTTTAGCTGCTGTGACAGTGTGTGTGTCAAATACATGTGCAGCAGTAAAGAAAGCTAAAGTGAAATGAGATCAGGTGATGATGGCTTCCTGTTGATGGGTTTATAATCATCATCAAATAGACTGATTCACTGATGTCTTTCGACTCTAACAATTGTTTTGTACCATTTATATATTCATATCTTAAACCCTGTGTTCCTGCCATATGAGATTTGGCAATATTACAACAATCAGTTAGAAGATTTTAACAAAAACTAGGACAAAAATCCAATCTATCAATAACACACACAGACATCAACAATCAGCGTATGAATCTCAACAATGGTGATAATCAAAAGTACAATGCTACAATGCATGCTGGGTACCAGCATAGTACAAAACTCCCAGCATGCATTGCAACATGAATAAATTATGCAGCTGAATTGTCCTATTATTTTGTTTAATTTGAAATATTTGCTTTTATTTTTTGCTGTTGTTTTTGTTGCAAGCTTTTTAGTGATGTTCTGAATTGATCTGTTTACCTAAATATTATTGTCACCATTGTTGAGATTCATACGCTGATTTTTGATGTCTGTGTGTGTCATGGCAGATTAGTGTTTTTGTGCTCGTTGTTAAAATCTTCTAACTGATTGTTGTAATATTGCTGGATCTCATGCTGCAGTAACAGTGGTTGTGATATGAATATATAACAACACAATTGTTAGATTCGAAAGACATCAGTGATTCAGTCTATTTCATGATGATTATAAAACCATCAACAGGAAACCATCATCACCTGATTTCAGTTCACTTAAGCTTTCTTTGCTGAGAAATACAAGGTGTGGCGTGTGAGCGTGTGAACGGGTTGAAATGCGTGTGTCTCACGCCCAATGCGTGAGACTTGAGAGCCCTGTTCGGAATCAAATGGAAAGGTCATTGACATGGTACAACCACTCTTTATTAGTGAAAAATAGGCAAATAACAAATTTTAGGCTCATAACGCTAATAGGCTAATAGATTCCTGCATTAGACCTGTTTGTCATAGACCCATGAATGAGGCGTCAAATCATGCAGATTATTGAGGAAAGGTGTGCTATATCTTTTTTTAAGCGATCGGGCTTACGATGTTCGCCCAGCCGGCGATAAATTGGGCAAAAAATCCCATAGACTTAACATTGCAACCGTGGAACTGTTGCAATGTTGATCCCAACATTGCTCTCCATTTTGGTGAGTGATAGCTCTGAGCGAAGATTTCGTAGAAACATATGGGTTACCACATTTGAAGAGGCTGGCAGGCTCTGTAATAACATACCTCACAATGGGGTGTAAGTTGTACCCCTGGGGGGCAACAGCTGCCCAAAGTTGCCCCATAGACATACTGTGGTGAAGGGACGGCCCATGAAACAGGGATTGCGCATACGTGTTTATCCTACTATGTAATTTGCATGTATTAAAAGTTACTATGTAGTTATATGTATTAAACTATGTACTAAAATGTATTAAAAGTTACTATGTAACTTTTTAGTATTGAACATAACTCTGGATCACAGTGTCAAAAAGACACGGGGTGGTCTCTCAGGATCAACATTAAGCTATCAAGCCACACCCTAGCAACCATTTAGAGCACCCTAGCAACAAGAGGTCAAAGGGATATCCTTGGATTAAAGTGTCATAGAAACATGAGTGTGAGCTCATTTGACTCAGTAAACAGCAAATCAGGAATCACCTTCAACACTTCCTAGCCATGCCCTAGCAACCATTGTCGAGCACCCTAGCAACCCAAACCAAAAGAGGGATATCTTCAAATCCGAATGTCATAGAGGGATTGCAGTTGGTTTATATCATTCTTACTGACAAGCAGCCTCATCATTGGCAGCTATTAAGTCACACCCTAGCAACCAAACAGTACCCTAGCAACCGTTTAGTAAGATCTATATCTTTGCATCAGAACATCGTAGAGACATGGTGGTTAGCTCCTTTGACTAATGCTAGCAAACAGGACTTTTGAGGACTACAGGACAGTCTGGGGAAGCTACCGCTGAGGTCGGTCAGAAGTTTACCATCAACACCGTGTGCATGAAGGCTCTGCCGAGAAGTACAAGCAGGGCAGTTCCACACTGCCGTGAACTACCTCAGCATGATCACTAACCATAAGTGCAATGGTTGAGACTCTAGTCTGACTAGAGTTGGGCGGTATCCAAATTTTTATACCGTCAAACCTCCTCCCTATTTTACCGCGGTATATGGTATTACCGCGTGGCTAATTAAAAATTATGACGTAAGGCTCAGACGGCGTCACCAAACTGTTGGCTTGTGTCTACACCGTTCAGAAACTGAATACCAAACACTAATACTAATACAACATAACATGCACAATATTAACAACTTTTATTAACAACAAATAGCAGCTTATAAAAAAGTGCAAATACAACAGTCAAACATAATTAAAATACATAAACATCAAGAACAGTTTTCGCGCACACAAATCAATTAAATTAAATCACAGCCTGAACAACTTTTAATAACAACAAAGAGCAGCTTATAAAAAAGAGCAAATAGACCCACAACAGTCAACCAGAGTTGAATTAACAAAAACATCCATATTATAACAATTATTGCAAATCAATAGGCCTAAATTAAAGGGATAGTTCACCTAAAAATGAAATTCTGTCAGTAATTACTCTCCCTCATGTTGTTCAACCCCGTAAGACCTTCGTTCATCTTCAGAACACAAATTAAGATATTTTTGATTAAATCTGAGAGCTGGATCACTCCTCCATAGGCTTCTAAGGGATTGAAACTTGTTCCCTGAAAAGTAATTAAAGACATTGTTAAAATAGTCCAAGTGACTACAGTGGCTCAATCTTAAGTTTATCAAGCAACGAGAATACTTTTTGTGCGCAAAAACAAACAAAAATAACGACTTTATTTCAACTATTCATTTCCTTCTCTGTGGGCCTCGAGTGAGTTCACTAGTGTAACAGCGCAGCGCTTCTGTGTTGTACGTCACACGCATCACACACATGACCAGCGTCGGCCAATAGTGAGCCTACGTGTGACGTACAACACAGAAGCTTACGCTGTTACACTAGTGAACTCACTCGAGCCCACAGAGAAGGAAATGAATAGTTGAAATACAGTCGTTATTTTTGTTTGTTTTTGCGCACAAAAAGTATTCTCGTCGCTTGATAAACTTAAGATTGAGCCACTGTAGTCACTTGGACTATTTTAACAATGTCTTTAATAACAAGTTTCAATCCCTTAGAAGCCTATAAATACTGACAGAATTTTAATTTTTGGGTGAACTATCCCTTTAAAACAGTCCAGTCTTCTTTCCGAAGTTGTTTTTAACGAAAACCAAATAAAATAAAATAAAAACACTGTTCTTTCTCCTCCACACTGTCACGTGATGACAACCACACACAAGCATTTTTAGGCATTAAATAAATGATATTTAATATTTAATCCTTGTCTCCTATATAAGTGCATTGCATTTTTTTTTACATTTGTTTTTAAATAAAAAAAAAGGCACGTTTTCATGCTACTCTTTTCTGTGAAGATCAACAACCTGGTGCTCTTCCATAAATGCAATGGAAACACAGCCGGATTGTTCTTCGCATTTGATGGTCGGAACTACTCCAGGTAATTATATTGAACAAAGTTATAATATTGCATATGATTAATGTTGTGAAACTTCAAAGCTTAGATAACATAAGTCACATTCAACACTCAACCGCATTATTCCTGCTTCATCCCTGGTGTCCTGAGGGCTGTAGACAAGACCATGGAAGAAGCATTTATGAAGTTTGCATAGTCCTCGGGTGTGTAACGAGGGTCAAATTATTGAATATTATGTTATAATGGCAGCTTGGTTTCTGTTGAATATTAAATTGGAATTGGTCTCATTTGCAGCTTGGCATCTTCACCAACTTCCCAGACCACTGGAGTCCCAAAAAAACAGGTTACAAAAAAAAAAAGCCAAACGGGTACATGGGAAAATATTTCTCCTGCTAGACTATAGTATTTATGGTCAGTCATCAAGAACATGTCAACATTAGGTTATATTTCACCTAAAATGAATGGAGTTCAATTTTAAGTCTATTTTTACACATCAGATATTTCACTATCCGTGTATTATATTATATTATTATCTGTTATATTGACTTTTATATCAAAATGAAAGTTTAGATCAAAATTATAATCTGAGACACATATGAAACACGAAAGCATGCATTTCATTCCCCATTATAAGTACATCACATGACCCTAATGTGATAATTACTGCACTGGACAACCTGTCACTCATATGAGATCACAGCATTAGCAAACCACAACGATCCAATCAATTTCCACTGAACAAAATCAAGTCCCGCCCTAGATTTGTTCTTGTTTGAGAAGCATTTTCACTTGGATATACGTCACAATAGGGAAGAAAAGACTATCCTCGAATTTAAGAAGTAACCCGTGCCATGGACCAGCATTCAAAACACAGCAAATGCTTTTCTACATTCAATTTAGACGTTTATTTTTTATAATGTATTGGTCTACTCTTCACTCTGATAATCTAATACTTTTCACTCTGTTGATTGATTTACTTGACCTCTGACATCTGGGCCAATTTGCATGTCACTGACTTATATTGCTGCCATGTTGAAGGAGAACCCACGCTACATCAGCAATAATTCACAAATATAGTCCCATGTCGAGGCGCAGACACAGAGAAGGTTCTCACGGCTTGAGGAGGCTTGTGGTGAAACCAGACGCTTAAAAGTTATATCTTCAGACCAGAGATTTAATCAGCTTGTACTGAGGTTACAGTAAAACACAAGTCTTGAGTCAAAAAAACGGCAGTCTGAATATGAATAAGCTTCGCTTGATTTTGGCAATTGCACAAGAAAGAACTATACAGCATCGTAAATGAAAATAAAGATGTGTGTTAAGCAGAGAGTAAAGGTGTAGAAACAATTTTAGTACAATTTTTACACCAAAAAAGGGCCAACTGTGATATACTACAACGTTTCTTCCATCACAAACCGGTCAGACTTATTCAGTGCTGTTATTGTTAACTAAAACTATTAAAAATGTATTTACATATTTGAAATTAAGCTGAAATAAAATATTCTATGAAATAAAATATAATATTTGATTTATTAGATTATAATAAAAAATATAATATATAATGTAATAAAATATTAGATGAAAACCTTGAACTTAAACTAATTGAAATAAAATATTTTTAAGATCTACCTAGAACTATAACTGAAATAAAAATAAAAGCTAAATAGAAATATAAAAAGCTAATAAAAAATTACTTAAAATTAAATAAAAAAATGAATGAAAGGCTTGCTCAAAATATTAATACATATAATTAGTACTAAAATTAATTAATTAATATATAATTAACACTAAAATAACACTTTATAGAAACATTTTCTCTCTCTCTCTGCCTAAGAAAAAGAATTACAGTATGATCATTTCACTTTCAATACCAAAAAATATGGTATAAAATGTATGTTTTGTATGCTAATTGCTGGCTAACAGCTGACATGAATGACAGATTATCACACTGTCACATTTACATATCAAAATCATTTACATATTTAAAATTAGGCTGAAATAAGATATTCTATGAAATAAAATATAACATTTGATTAATTAGATTATAATATAAAATATAATATATAATACTTCTATATTTTAATAAAAAGGATTTACACTAATTCCAATATATATAAAATTTGTATAACTCACAATTCAATAATACATTAAATAATTGAATAAGAATGATTAATTAATAGTAATAATTATAATTAATATAATATTAAACAATAATATTAAATATAACATTTATTATATAAAATTATTAAATCATAAAAGAAAATGCAAAAAAGAGGCAATTGCCCAAATTGCCATTTATACTAAAATTGGATGTAAAAATATGTAATAGGTGTCTCATTATGTAAAGTAAATAACAAAGGCTTTGCTCTAATGAAGCTTGTGCAGATCCGTGCAAACCTGTAAATCTTTCAGTTTAACTCAAGAATCAAGTTTCTATACTGTTATATAATTTAGTAAAATAGATGGAGATAACTTTATAGGATTTTTGAAGGAAGCTGAACCAAATAGTTTATTTTCTGTGTAACCAGGCATAGCATGCACCATGTCAAGATATTAATGTACCATTGTTTTGACATGTGTATAGTATAGATGTTGTTGATTTTTTTTTTTATGTAAATGTTTCTAAAATCAATAAAGACAGTGTTGAAAAAAAAAAAAGAACTGTCCAACTGAAGGAAAATGCACAACAAAAAAAAGTAGTTGCAATTGGTTGTAGTTGCCCCTGGTTTGTACAGTATAAAGTTGTTTCATTATGTTCATTATGTATGTGCAGATGCTGAACGTGCAAACCTGCCATATATTGGGAAGAGAAAGAAGCATAAGCATCCCGTGGGAAGCGTGAGCACAGGGTTAAAGGTACAGTAAAGCACGTCAACACAGCGTCATTGAGTCCGTCCTCCCTCGTTCTCTCCCTCCCTTCCTCCAGCTTTCACTGTTCGCTGCACAATATTATACGCCCTCCTTCCAGCTGAATGCGGTTCATGCACGAGGAACTGCTGCATGCTTTCTTTTCCTCTTTCATTCTCATTTCCTTCCCCTAAATCCCAGCGCCGCTCTCGCAAGCTCGTTCTCTCGTCTATAGGCGTTTAAACACGAAAAGGAGGAGCCGAAGAAGCCGGCACACGAGGAAAAGAGACAGATGGAGAACGAGCCTCTCTCTCCTCTGCCGACCTTCAGCCCGGCCGTGCCACCGTTCGTGATGCTGGGTTTAACAGTGGCGTACACTGTCTTCTACACACTGCTCTTTGCGTTCGTGTACGCGCAGCTGTGGCTGGTGCTGAGATACAGACACAAACGCTTCAGCTACCAGACTGTGTTTCTGTTCTTGTGTCTGCTGTGGGCGGCTCTGCGTGCGCTTCTCTTCTCGTTTTATTTCAGAAACTGTGTGACCGCAAACACACTCGGACCCTTTTCTTTCTGGCTGCTCTACTGTTTCCCCGTCTGCCTGCAGTTCTTCACTCTCAGCCTCATGAATCTCTACTTCGCACAGGTGAGTTACACACAAGCGTCCTTTGAACCTTGCTATTGTGGCAATGGTAAAATCTGGTTTTAAGACCGCAGGTCACATGTAAGTTTATGAGAGAGGATTAACACTCACAAAAAAAAAAGGATATTGCACAGCAAAAGAAGATATTCTGTCGCTTACATCATGTATAGATTTTCATACTGTTCCTGATCTGATTATGCATAATTCATTATAAAGAGAAATGATCTGCTGTATTAACTTTCACTGAAACGACTTTTTTTTTTTGGCTTCACATCAATCCTTATTTATCCAACCACCTCCAGTGTTATTATATTTAGAGCTGTGCAACGATTAATCCAAAATTAAACTTTGTTTACATAATATATGTGAGTCTACTGTATATAATTATTTAAATACACACATGCATGTATATATTTAAGAAAAATGTGTTATATATAATATAAAATCTATATAAATATATATACAGTATTTACATGCAAATATTTCTCAAATATATACATGCATGTGTGTGTATTTATATATACAAAATAATTATACACAGTACACACACATATATTATGCAACTTTCATTCTGGATGCGATTAATCATTGCACAGCCCTAAGATGTGCCTTTGCAACCCTGTATGTAATGCATTTGTCTGTTTTAATATGCATCACATCAAAAAGTGTAAGGAGGGTTAAAAAAACTGCTCAAACGTCCAATTCATCTTCTTTAAGAGCCTTGTTATTATTGATTCACACCCACACTAGTGCTTATATCACTTAAAATTCAGTTTTACATGTATATTCTCACAATTTATTTTGTTTGAATGTTGTTGCAGTGTAAAATTATTCTTCCTGTTTTACTGTGATTAAAGCTGCACTTGCAAATGAATCATATGTGTGGGAGTGCAATGTGAGAAAAAGAGAAGTGAAATCATTCACTGCAGTAAAAACCTGTGAATTATTTACACCATACCTACCAACTAATTTAGATTTAACGCAACAATACATATTTTAAATGTTCAACGAGCACATCTCCACTTACTTATATACGGGTAAGAACAGTTGAGAAAAATGCTATCCTGTTGTCACTGGCTTTTTTTTTACAGTGCATTTTTGGAATAAAAGAGCTTTTACTTTTGTAGAATGAACTTTTTTTAGTTTTAGGTCAAAAGTTTTAAGTAAAAAAAATAATCTGATTAATAATTTCATTCACACCAATGTAATTTTTCAGGGTCAGATCAGGTTGGAATAACTCTTTAAGGTAGCAACTGTACATTTTCACTTTTTACAGTATATAATCACACACTTTAGTCCCTCAAACTGCCTAAATCAGATCTTATATGATAGGAACATGTTGACATGTCAATGTTTATAATGGAGGCAAGCAGTAAACCTGAAAAGCGCTTGTTTAACAATCTTGTCTATGTTAAGATCAAAATGTGTGGTGACCTGAATGTTATGATCCTGAAAGTGTCATATGCTATTTATTTCACACTAACTTGTTTTCTGGGATAGGTCATTTTCAAGGCGAAGTCTAAATATTCACCAGAACTTCAGAAATACAGGTGAATATGGATCTATACAATTATAATCTGAAACTTCTGTACTTCTAAAAGTACTGTTGTTTATCATTTTTAATGATGTTTGTCTTGTGTCGTCAGGCTGCCGCTGTACCTGCTCTTCTTGTGCATTAGCATCATCTTCTTGCTGGTGAATTTGACCTGCGCGCTGCTGGTGAAGATGACAAAGACCAACACAGAGACTGTCGTGCTGGTGCGCGTGGCCATCAATGATACTCTGTTTGTCCTCTGTGCCGTCTCACTCTCTCTGTGTCTCTACAAGATCGCCAAGATGTCGTTGGCCAACATCTACCTGGAGTCCAAGGTAATGAAACACAAATACACAAATGACAAAACAAAACAGATGAAAGCTGTGATACGTTATATGTAAGGGATAATGTACATCCAGCCGGTTGTTATCTCAGAATAAACCCCGATCAGGGTCTTGCACCAGCCTGAAGGGGGTTTATTCTGAGATAACAACTGGCTGATGTACATTATCCCGCTTATTACGCAGCTACTTGCCACATAAGTAAATAATCAAGACACAAAATATTGATCTGAGTCTAAATATTTGATTAGGTCTTTAAATGCAAAGCTTCCGCGGAGAGAGCAGTTGCTAGTGCGGGAAGTTCAATCTAGACGGACATTTAACAAATACCGTACGTTCATATCACTTATTACACAGCATTTCGCCACATAAATAATTATGGGGATAAGATATATTGATTTGAGATGAAACTGTTTTAAAATCGTACTTGTTTCTATCTTATAATCCAACAGTGTACAAAACAATAGTCGCAAGATGTTAGCAGCTGCGTTTGTATGAAACAAGAGACCTCGATACTGGATGGCATAATTAAATAACTGCACACAAAATATTGATTTGACCGAGTTTTCATATTTTATTAGCTCACCAAACACAAAACTTCCACAAAGAAAAAGCATTCCTAGCAAGCGTATAGCGCTACTGACTTCAGGAACCCGGATGAGCCTGTTATCAGTGGTTGTTATCGAGGCATAACATACCGCTGGATGGCACGATTGACCAATCAGAATCAAGTATTCGTGTAATAAAGCAAGAATAAAGTCAACATGAATATACTACAATATATACAGAGGAAGGCAGGTGTGGTTTATAAAAGGCGAGAACTTTACAACATCTTGCTAACATTTTCATTTACAAGAAGTAACATTTAAAAAATGTTTACTAAAGTTCTGAGAAGCACATACCGCTGGATGGGGCAATTGACCAATCAGAATCAAGTATTCCATAGAGCCGTGTAATAAAGCATGAATACGAACATACTACAATATATACAGAGGAAGATGGTTTATAAAAGACGAGAACTTTACAACATCTTGCTAATATTCTCATCAAATTATAAAAACGTTATTTATGAATGTTCTCTGAATGTTTTTTCTTGGTTAACGCGAGTATTAAATGAACATTCCATTTTGCAAACGTTATGAGAATGTTACTTTTGAAAGTTCTCAGAACATTCTGAAACAAGAAGTAACACTTTAAAAATGTTTACTAAAGTTCTGAGGATGTTCCCTGTTAGCTGGGTTGCAAGTTTTTGAATCCTAGAATCTCAGCACAAACGAATGATCCATTTCAACAGGCAAAGCATTTTAATGGGCTAACCAGAAGGAAACTGACTATTAAAAAAATATATTATGGAAAAGCATTTACAGTGTATTTTCCATACATTATCTTGGTTTCATTTTCAGTCTTAAAAAGCGTGTTGTCTTTTGAAAATGTGCCAGTCTTCCCAAGTCCACTATATGTCAATCTAAAGAAGATGAATTGGACGGTTGGGCAGTTTTTAACCCTCCTTACACTTTCTGATGTGATGCATATTACATTACTCAGTTAAAACAGACAAACACATTACATACAGGGTTGCAAACGAACACTGTCAAACATCAAACCAGTTTAAAATTATTCATTTTTAATGTCATTCATTCTCTTCAACGTCATTCTACAAGTATAACAATATTACTTAACATTTTAAAATGAGTTTTTTTTTATTTATTTAAACCCCCATGGAGTGGAATAGATAATTAAGTCAATGTGAATCCCTGTTAAAAAAAAAAAAAAAAACCTGTGTATTTTATCAATTGTAAAATGAATTGGATGGTGTTTCGTACCAGAATTGAGTCTGAATGTCACGTCTCATCTCGTCTGTCCAGGGATCATCTGTGTGTCAGGTGACTGCAATCGGAGTGACGGTGATCCTGCTGTACTCGTCTCGTGCGTGCTACAACTTAGTGGTGCTGGCACTGACGAAAATCAAGAGCATCAACTCATTCGACTACGACTGGTACAACGTTTCAGACCAAGTACGTGCCAAATACCCATAACAGAAAGGTCAAAAATGTTCCAGGTTCAATGCAAATTAAACTCTAGTGACTCTAGATATTGCATCAACTGTATCACTTTGTATCAAATGCCAATTAGCACAGAAAAAAGCACAAAAATTGTGATTACAATAATGCACTTAAAATGGAAGTAAATTAAGCCAACGTTCAAGAGGGTCTTTAGTACTTTTGTTTTCATGATGATATATTAACCCTATTCTGTATCGTGTTTGATGCACACATTTCTAAGCCCTCTAATTGATCAACATGATCAACTTTGCTGTCGCACACAATCTCCTCCAGTCCTTCTGTCTCTGATTGATAGTTTAGATTGTTTTATCAATCAAGTAAAAGTCTTTTATTATAATTGTGTGACATCCTCCTTCAGCTCGAGCTTCACGTTTCTTCCTGCTGTCAAATCTGCACTGAATTTATCAAGTAAACGCAAGAATAACTTTAATATTGTTAGTAATATTGGACTGAAGCAGCTTCAGTTTACTTGATTATCCATGCATCATTTTTTTAGAAAAATTATAGAATCAAATATGTTCATTATAGGTTTAATTATTGCATTATATGTTTTAAAACTACAGAGCTTTGATCATAAAACTAAGCACTTAAATATCATCTTAGTATGTCATATTTTGGCAGATAAAGTGACGACTGATACTTCTGCTCAGTTTTGGTCACTGAGTTTTTTCTTTCATATTCTCACTATATTATACTATACAAGGCATAAAAGCCTGAATACACATGCAAACGTTTTGTTAGATTTTATCTAAAAGTTCAATAAACTGTTTCTTTTAAAATCTCTATATTTTCTGACTATTATTTCACATGTCAGGCTTTACAGGGTTAATGTGTGTCGGTGAATTTGGCAATATTGCTGATTTATCTTATTTTACAGGCAGATCTGAGGTCAACATTGGGCGAAGCTGGTTATGTGGTTTTTGGGGTGATCCTGTTTGTTTGGGAGCTGCTGCCCACATCCCTGGTGGTCTACTTTTTCAGAGTCCGTAAGCCAACTCAGGATCGGGTACGAGATTTATTTATTTTTTAAATGGTATAAATGAGACTGTACATCACAGGAATAAATGACATGTTCATGACCGTCTCATCTCTCCGGTTGGTAGAGTGCAGCAGTGATCCCTGGGCACATGTTCTCATCTAGAGCTTATTTCTTTGACAACCCGCGCCGTTATGACAGCGATGATGACCTCGCATGGAGTATCATCCCACAAAACATTCAAGCCAGGTATGCCAGTCAAGTCTGGTGTTCAGTCTTTAATGAATCACTTCAAATCAAGTCATAATATTCACTTTCCCACTGCACATTCCTGGCCTTATTGTAAATAATTCAAAACCATCTGAAATTATACACACTTTGAATTCAATTGAAAGTTGTGTTTCTCTAATTTAGACTATCACACGTTGATCTGATTGGTTATAAGGTAGTTTGTGACGTCAGAAACACCAGCGATTTCAAACCCTGTTTTTGAGACTGTCTTTGATTCACTGCAGTTTTAAGGAGAAAATACTCAGCATTGCTTAAAAGAATTTTTTAAAACACCACATAGACATAGAATTTTTTAAAACACCACATAGACATATAAACAACATTAAAAGCTGGATTTTCACCACAGGGGGAGTTATAATTTTTTACTTACTGCATAAATAAATAAAAAAATCTACTCTGATATAGAAATAAATAAAATGGCGCATGATTTAGAGGTGAATATTCTTTATACTTCCATGAAATCTCCTAAAAATGCTAAATATTATTAAATAATAATATTATTGAATAAAATATAGCACATACATTAATTTCATTGAGGTTCATTTGGTCACTTTTGGCCGTGAGGAGTATGAGTGTGACCCCTAAATGAGGAGCACCAGATTCATTTGACCAGAACAGTTGAATTCATTGCCTATGTCTCCTCATTCACAGTGTGACGCCGGACAGCTATGATTGGAGCTCCAGGAACAACAGTTTCACCGCATACGTCGAAGGAGAAGAGTCTCATCTAGTACCAGAGATAAATCCCTACTAGAACTTTCCCATTGAGGAGTTTGATTATTTTGCACATTCCCCATCACTGTGGCATCAGTCATGGGTAATAGTACATACCACAGATTTATTTTTTTTAACCTATATTTATTAGAGTATCTCAATATAATACCACAGCTGGGATCTGGAAGCAAAACTACCAATCATTTTCTCTATCCACAGTATTCCTACGCCCCATGAAGCTTTGCGCGAATAATGGGTGTAACTTCCGTTGAGCTGTAAACAATCAGTGAAAGGCTCGCTCTATGAACGCAATAGGTTAAAAAAGTGTCACAATGAGATGACATTAATCTACTCACCCTTCAACCATCGAACATTAAAGGGAAATTTAAAAGTGTAAAAGCATCAACAAGGTACTTTCAACAGACCAAATAACCCTAAAAGCGCGAGTCTTTGGTTAAGTTAAAAAAAATATGTTACCTTATCAAAAATGTTCATTAACTTCAGCATAACGTGATACTATTTCTAAGTAATTTCCGTCATTTTGACAGATGATAAATTGCATTTACCTGTGAAAACAAACCTAGAAAGAGACGTGAGGATTTTGAGGAGAATAACGAGAGATTCTTCATGCATTCCAGTGAATTATTAATGGAATATATCGTAAATTAAATTCGGGAGAACAGACCACAAATGTGCAGTATATGTTGTCCTTTTTCCTACATTTACAGCGGATTGCAAAGGGAAAAAAGAAAATAATCATGAGGAAAAGAAAGCAGCGACTGAAAAGAGCTCTTGCCATAGATGCTCTTGTTATAAAATGTCACATTAAAATACCAAGTATAACGTTATTCTCATGATGTCTGAAAATAAATCATGAAAGAAAATTGACAGCTCATCCAGTCAAAACTGACGGATCATCTTTATTTGTAGGACAACCTTATGATTTGAAATGATTCGTTTCAGCCTTTTTGAATGGAAGTTCCCCAAACCGGAAGTGCCGCCCATAATTCGGAACGCAGTAAGGTCGTCAGGAATAAGGTGGATAAAGAATTAGATTCTTATCAATAATGTTCAGTTTTTAAGAGAGTCCTCGTCTGAGTAAAGCGCTGCTTTATGTTTCCGTAGAACTAAATGTGATTTCAAAAACACTACCCATAATTCTGAGGAGAGATCAATTAGAGAATTCCCAGTTACGCCCACTCCCATGATGCATTGCAAATTTATTAATCGAGTCGGCCTCTCTACCTTCCACATACTAATACTTATACATTTAAATATTTGTATTATATTAAATATTGTTTTTAAATATTTTTATTTAAATATAAACCTAAAATGTCTTATAATCAGTGGCTGAAAGTCAATAGTTCTATATTGTACAGTTGTTTTTGCTTCGATTATTTGCAATGCCTTATGGGAAATGTAGTTCATTGCCTCATTAAAGAAATTAAGCACAAATTCTTATACCTTCGTATTTTCATCCTATAGAGAAAATGAATGGGAAAAATACTTCCACAATCAATATTGCCCACAAAAATTAGCGTTCATTATTGCATTCTATTTTACACTATCAATTATATACAGAAGAATATATGAATTCATATATTATGTATACTAGATAAGTATACTAACATTCTGAAACCGTTTGTTGCCCTTTTCGTATTGCTGCTCTATTAACAAAATCAGCATCTTCATTTCAGTTCTATTCAGATCTGGGACACAGGGGCGTAGCACAAGATCCCGGGCCCTATGTATAGGCAGTCCTGATGGGCCCCCATGTTCCAAATAAAATATATTCCAGACTTTTCAAGGGCCCTCTCTCCCCTTGGGGCCCTGGTAATCAGTACTGGTTTTACCCCCAGTCCGACGCCACTGCTGGGACACAAACCTGTTTAACAAAACTTGGCCTGAACTGTGAAACTATATTGACACACTCCCATGGAAAAATCTATTTTTGGAGATACACATTTTTATATAGACAACTGCATTAACAGAATGATCATTTTATGAAGACAATAAAAAAGTATTTATTTTAATGTTCAGAATTAGTGAATTGTTGTTCATTGTTTTTATAAATACATTTTTAGTGTTGATTGTACAGTTTGTATCTTTGTTAGCTTTTGCACTCGTGTCACTTTGTAAGACTTTGTCCGACTTTGTTTTCTACATTAATAAAAGAGAAATTATCAAAATGACTTGTCTAGAGATTCAGTGAACCCTATGGCTGATTGACAATGCATTATTTCAGCAAAAATAACATAACAATGACTAATTTTATAGGTTATAACATAAAACCTTAAAATACATTATCAAGTGAACATATATATTGCTGACATACAGAAGCAACATGTGCTTTCTTGTAAACAATGGAAGTAATGTTGATCTTGCCGATAATATACTCATTCATATCTTTTTCTTTTTTTACAGTCCATGCTTTGGACGCACACTGTAACTCGTCCATTATAAAAGAGTGTTGTTTTATCAAATGCCTCCATTCATTCAGACGTACAACAGAGCGCTTGACCTCATGACGTACTTTAAGAGTTTGCATGTGTCTCTCTGGACAAAGAAAGCTTTATATATTAAACTAAATAAATATTATACAATCTGGGCCACCAATTTGAATGGATAATCGATGTTGTAATTGATCATTTACTCACCTTTGTTCCTAACCCATATGACTTTCTTTTTTCGGTGGAGCATAAACGGACAAAATAATGTTCATGCTGCACTTTTCTATGAACTGAAAGGACAAAAAAGCATCATAAATGTTCAGTTTGTCCAAGTATTCACATTTTTCATTTATATTTCAACATGTTTTATGACGTAGGCTACGTCTGAATTGTTAATACACTTGCATAGCATAGCATAGCCTTAAAAATGCTACAAAATTCACGTTTGAGGTATGCCAGTGGTGTGTAATTTATGTTATTATAAAATGCATTCTGTTTCTCAGAAGCGGAAGTCGTCATAGTTGGGTAAACTTCTACAGCATTAAATATATTTTTTGTGTTCCCATTTGCTCAAATAGCAAAAGAAAAATTCCACAATAGTGTTTCACAACTTTCAAAAGAGGAAAACAAATAGAGAGAGAGAGATTGATACCGGCAGTTGGACTCGGAAGAGAAAAAGATGTCAACTTCACCTTCACTCCCACAGCCGCTGTCACGCTATTAGAAACGGCCTCACAACAGCGTTGTGGTTTTTTGTAATTTGATGAAAAGGTAATATAATACAGAGTATAGTGTTATAAATGTACATACATTCTTTTTAAAATGAAAACTTTGCAGGATTTGCGAAATGCGTCATTACACTTCACAAACATACGCCCATAGAGACCGCATAGTATTATTGCTTGGCGGAAGAATAATATAGGCTATATTTTTTTATCTAATATCATTACATTTTTGTGCCTGTTTGTTTACTAATAATAACATATACATTTTTATAATATATTATTTTTGTAATAATAATATACTAGCATAATATAGCCTATTAATTTTGACACCAACAGAAAACAGCGAAGTCGGAAATGAATCCATCTGGGCCGTATTATCATAGATAGGCTTATAGTTGAAACCTCCGAGTTGACATCTTACAATGAGTATAATGCAACATTAACATTAATCTCGTGTATAAAAAAATAACCTTAACAAAAAACCTTACAGACTTTGTGTAGAACAGAAATGCACGTGCGGACAATGAGCGCAGTAACAGCGCCACCTAGCGGAAATAGACGAGCACTGGCATCCTCCATCATTAATTTCTGTAAAATGATTACCAGTAAAACTCAAGAAAATATGTTTGAAATACTTCAGGTCGAGCAAAACACATGGACTCTTTATTTATTTTTATTTTAGAAGGCACAATGGTATCATTCTTTTAAACTAAAGCAATTTAATGCAAATGTACATTTTATTGTAATAAAAAATAAATATAATTTATGACAAAATATGAGTTTGATACTTTATCCAATATATTAAGAATTATTATAAGTGTTGTAAGTATTAACACATAATTCATGACACATTGTATTTTTTCTTTCTTTCTTTTTCATTTAACATATACACATATACAGCACACTTGTCAAAAAATCAACTCAAGCAGAAATGTTCCCAGCATGCATCACATGTTTTCACATTACACAATGTTGCATTCTGGTTACATTGTAACCAAATCCAATTGCAACTTTGAGAAACATGATACTTTAGTAGCAATTGTTAATACATCTTAATATTGCAGCCTACATTACAGTATTGATGTGAAATTACGTTCATGGTCGGTTTTGTAAAAAGTAGCCTCACAACATCATTAAAATGTATTTTTTTAAAAAGTAAACAAAGATTGAGACTGACATGCAACATTTCAAATATTTAAAATATACTAGAAGAAATCCTAGGAAATCTTAACACCTTAAAGAGAGATCATTAAACAGTTCATTAAATCGTGAATAAATCAATCAAATCATCAAAACACAAAGTTGCAGCCTGTCAGAAGTATTCTGCGGTAAAACATTATTTTGAGTGGATTCTACCAAACTACTGTGGCAGTTTCAATACAAAAAAAAACTCAAATTGTTTTCTGGCTCAACAGATTCTGATCCAGAGAGAAAAACATCTCAAGTTTTTCTTTGATGTGTTTTGCTTGTGGCCTGTCCTCCGGTGTAAAGGACAGCATCTCCTTGATGAATTTACTCTGAAAAAGAAGCATAGCTAAATTCTAGGCTAAACGTTATTCAATCAAAATTGATTTGAAGGTAAAATCAAGTTTCTTACTTCAGTCGGATAACAGTCACAGAAACCTTTCGGAAACATTTGATTTCTCAGATCTGGCCACAGCTGCGACATAAAAAAACAAAAACAAAACAAAAAAACGATTAAAAACTAAAAAACACTTTTATTTTGCAGATATTGGTAATGCATACTGTCATTAAATACTACTGACCTTTGCTCTCTCTCCATAAGTAGATATTTTCCAGAGCATCTCAAACCATATGAGTCCAAGTGGATATATGTCTGTTTTTTCATCATAATCCTTCCCCTCCTTCCCAAGGTAAACAATTCATTAAATCATTTTTTAAGTCTTACAGTCTAAATGTTTCCCTGAGAGGTAATAAATGTGTCACCTGCTCAGGACTCATATATGTTGGTGTTCCTCTGTTTGACCTCTCTATGGGGTCACCGCTGTCATTGGTCTGATGCACCACCAGCCCGAAGTCTCCGATCTTCACTTGGCCATCAGAGCCGAACAGTATGTTATCAGGCTAAAAGGAAAGTGCATATGGGTAAAATGCGTATCTGTTAAATCACAAGTTTAGTTGCCTCCTATCAACTAAAAGGAAATACCTTCAAGTCTCTGTGGATGAGATTGTTTGAATGGATGTATTCCACTCCACTGATAATTTGATCAAATATTTGATGGATATCCATTGTGGTTCTCTTAATTTCCTTAAAATTTCTGTCATTTATCCATGTAGTCAGTGTTCCTCCCGCACAGAACTCCATCTGAATGAACAGATACGTCCTGCTGCTGAAACAGAGAAAAAGAACAGGCTTGACTTGTAGGTTAATATTTATAATGTGTGGTATTATCTTAAAGGGGCCATTTCATAATATGAAGTTTGCGTATGTTAGTCAGTATTAATGATTTTATGCTCATTTTTCCCTCTTTCCATTTTGGCCCTTAAAATTAAACGATGTTTTTTTGCTGCTGTGCTTCAGTGAATGTGAAATGAACTTGATGCAACTTCAAGTAAACTCAAGCTACACATTTTATCAGTATGTGCATATTCTATCTCTACCAGTTGAGCTAAATCTGTAATAATAGTTCACTCTTAAAGGATTATCACGCAAAATTATATTCTTTTACATGTGTAATCTCATAAGAAGACTGCTGGACTTACTCTGCTGTCAATCCCAGACTTTCCATTCCTGATGTGACATCACTGACACCATCATCATCATCATCATCATTCTCTTCACATCCAGATCTCTCAAAGGTCACTACATCTGATGAAGAACGTGATGTGCTGAACATAAAACACATAAACAGTATTTTGGAGAAGCACTCAATGTTTTATGAAAAAAAGATGGAGACTTGCTTACTTGGACACTTCGTTTCTTTCTTGGTTCTCAGAATCTGACCAACATGTAATGTAGCGCACTATGTTTGGGTGATCTACTCTGGCCAATGCCTTCACCTCGGAATCAGCTTTCCTGTTTCAAATAAATGAATAATATGCATGAATAAAATAAATAAATGCATGATAAATGAGTAAATGAATGCATCCATGCATGAATAAATAAATGCATGAATGAATGATTAATAAAAGCATTAATTAATGTATGAATAAATAAATGCATTAATGAATGATTAATAAATGTATGAATTAATGCATGAAGAAATATATAAATACATGAATAAATTAATGTATGAATAAATAATAAATAAATGCATGAATAAATAATAAATGAATGCATGAAAAAAATAACGAATGTATGAATTAATGCATGAATATATAAATAAATGCATGAATAAATTAATGTAAGAATGAATGTATGAATAAATGCATGAATAAATGAATGTATGAATTAATGCATGAATAAATAAATGTATGTATGAATGTATGAATAAATAATAAATAAATGCATGAATAAATGAATGTATGAATTAATGCATGAATGAATAAATAGATGCATTAACAAATGAATGAATGTATGCATAAATACATGTCAATTCTGTGATTTTTTTATACCACATAATCATGACAACTGTCCTTTCTAAAATTAGATATAACTTTGCTGTTACTTGTATAATCTTACCCAGTTAAGACGACTTTCTTTACAGCGTAGATCTCGCCATCAATTTTATGCTTTACTTTATAAACGCACCCAAAGCCTCCTTTACCAAGCTCTTCGATCACATCAAAACTTAGAGACAACCTATAGATGAAATAAACATGTCAAACAGCAATATACAGCAGCAAATCATTATGCATTATCCTATAAACAGAACATTCATTTAAAACATTGTGTTTGTATGTTTTCCCCCCTGAATATTCCGTTAAACAAGTTACTCTGGTGGACACAAAATTGCTTACCCTGAATTTGAGCCCAGTCTATGATCACTGGAACAGGAACTAATCAAAACAAATCATATATTTTTTTAAATTAAATAAAAATCCAAAACATTGGCACACCAAATGCAAAGAGTCATTATAAATAACGATTGTAAGTGTTTTAATAAAATAAACACAACACAAACCTCTCTTGGTTGTAACTTTCATTGCTCTCCTCGTCATTCAGTGTCCAAATGCTGGTTTTGTCACATTTCTGTACCTTTCCCTCCTCCATCATAATGTACAGCTGTTTCTTTGTGTTTTTTGTTGGCTGTCCCAGAGATGTGGCGATCTTATGGGCTTTTAAACCTCCTGATCTCAGCAGATCCCTCACATGTTCCTCTTCGCATGGGTCTCTTGTCTCTCTAGTCGTTCTTGTCATCGGGGACTTTTGCTCTGGTTTGACTGTGTGTTTGGTCTCGTCCTTCTTCTCCATTAGATCCCAAATAGGAGGCTTTTCGTTAGACTTAAACACCTGTTTCGATCTCTCTAGGTTGTACAAATGTCTGTTCGCGGTGGATCTGCTTATTCCGAATTCTTTAAAAATTATTAAAACTGTGCTTTTTCCATTTTGTCTCAAGAAGTCAACGATCTTCCTCTCCATTTCAAAGTCGGCAGACATTTTGCTTCTGTCCAAATGTTTTACTACAGCTCATATGCTGTCAGATTCTTGCTCTGCTCCTTCTCTAGTCAAACTCACCAGAGCTCTGTATGGAGATTTAAACCAGCCTTCGAGAACTTTCGGTTTCGATATTCGATTCGTTCTCGCTTTCCTCAGCCGAGCTGTATTTACATGTTATAACCCGCCCATCTCTGAGTTTCGAGTCAATATTGCAAACGTTTATTTTTATTCTTCAGTTGCTTAGTAACATATACACAACACACTATTCAGAAAAAATGGAAAATTACTATAGCATAAAAAAAAAAAATAAAAAAAAAGGTTTATTGGCGAATGGTTTGTGGGTGATTTGGAAACATATCAGTCCTCCATATACTAAATGTATTCTCCTAATTATTTATTTAAATATTCATTCGTTATTTAAGAGCTTACAAAACCAAAGGTAAAAGGTAACCATAAGTTCGCTGTTCTGACGTAGACATGACGAATAACTTCAGGTTTTACCACATGTCGTCACTCCCTTTTGATACTGAATGAATAGACTTTTAATACTAAAGACTTGTAACACTTTGACCTTTTACTTGAAAAAAAAAAAAAAAAACTTTTTAAATCTACAGGTATGTTAAAACTTTAGCTGACACGTTCTGGAATAATCTGATCATATTTTTGATCAGCTGTCAGCCTGATTTTAACATATGAATGAGTAGGGATTTATTTTGACCTTTACCCAGTCAACAGGAATCTTATTTACAATGACAGCCTGGCAATTTATGTACTGTTACATATTTTTATTTTCACAGGAACATGCCAACATTATCCAATCAGATTCACAAACAGTGAAAGAGGAAAATAAATATATTGCCCCAAATGTACAACTTTTTCCCACATGACATGATTCCATAACCCGTAGACGAGATTAAAAGCTCCATGATTTTAGCTCCAGAATTTTATCCAATACAGACACAATAACAAAAGCTGACAGATTCAACTTCTGTTACAAATGTAATTCATGCAAATAAGAAACGGACTGAATCAGCAGTCAACCACTATTACAAGATATTTCATGTAAACATACAGAATGAATTGATCAGAAATGAGTTTTTAGACTATGTAAATTGCATATTTTTGTGCCTTCTGTAAGTTTTTCTTTCTTTTGTGGAACACACTTTGTTATATGGAAATTAACCGACATTCTGCTAAAAAACAGCATGAGGATGAGTAAATGACAAAATTTTCATTTTTTTAAAATGTAGTTGCTTTATAGACTGAATTGCACACTAGCCATCTGTTGACTTTATCAGTCTGAATCTAAAACACTTTTTGTAAGTTTCCCTATAGAAGCATCTGCTAAATGCTTCATCTTAAATGTTACAGTATAAGCAACTGCTATTATTGTAAATGCATAAAGAGAAGAAGAGATCTCATCAGAAGGTCTTGATGTCTTTATCTGTCTTCAGGACTGTGAAGATCCAGTTCTCTGATCAGCTCTGTGGCGTCGGGTCTGTCTTTAGGTTTGGCGCTCAACATTCGCTCTATGAGCTTGTGCTATTATATCAGCATCACCCGTGAAAAAAATGAGACAGCATGTTAGATAATGCTCATCTTTGAGTAAGTGATCATAGCAGGAATTGATCATTTCAGCATATGTTCAGCACTCGCACTAAAGAAAAAGCATGCTCAATTTCAACATTTTGATCGTGAAATTACACTCACCTCAAAGCTAAATTCCTTGGAGAACTTAAGTGGAAAAACCCTATTTCTTCTTATATCCTCCCAAATCTAAAATAAAAGAAATACTTAATTCTTTATAACAAGATTAATGCATAGATTAGATTATTATTATTATATAAAGGTCTAAAAGATGAATCAAACCTTTTTCTTTTCATGCGCTGTGCTGATATTATAGAGGAGCTCAAAATATATGAGGCCCAGAGCGTATATATCCACCTTTTTGTCATAGGATTTTTCAGTCGCCTACATTTTCAGTTTACAACAATAAAAACTTCAGCAACAGATACACAAAAAGCATTGTATGGATCATTATAATCAAGATGAAATCAAAATAGACTACTTTCTAAATGCATATTCCTGTGCATGATTCATCACTAAACACTCCAATAGTTTTTATTTGGATTATGAACAACGTTTCATGTTGACTCACCTGCTCCGGGCTCATGTAACTACGGGTTCCTGTTTTTTTAGTCCGTTCCAGCAGTTGCTCATCATTGTCATTTTCTGCTGCAGTCACGAGGCCGAAGTCTCCAACCTTCACTCCTCCATCACTGCTGAACATTATGTTTGGAGGCTGAAACAAAGAAAAAGAGCGATCAAAACTGTGTGTAAACCAGGGTTCCCTTTTGAGAATGATCACTTCATATAAGCAGTGGTGAAACTCCTTTCCTCGAGAAATATTGAAGCCTTTATTTTAAAACGCAGTGCAGCTGCTCAGCGAACACAGCAGAGCGTCTCGCTCGCCCATTGGCTGTGCTACGGCAACTGCACAGCCTATGGTGAAGCGCCTCTGACGCGCGAACCAATCAGGTGATTTGGTGCCAGAGCCCGCTAGAATGGGCGTGGCTTATGGCTATAAGAAGCCCCTATTTTTCGCCATATACATATTTAATCTCCTTCAGCGACCTTTACGTCTCTGCCTCCTCTGAATCCTTCGCCGTGGAAAGAAATGGGCGCCTGCACGTTACAGTGAACCAGCGCTGCATAAGAGCTCTGGTCCCCTGGAAAGCCCCAAACTGGTACCAGTTGGGCGTGACCATGGGTGTGGCCTCCAGGAGGAAGGTAATTTTCACAGATGCCTCCAACCAAGGTTGGGCAAGCCTGTCTCAGGCCTCTGGTTGAGCCCGGAGAAGAGCTTACATATTAACTGCCTGGAAATGAGAGCAGTTCGGTTAGCCACGCGTTTCTGCCAGACCTCAGAGGACACCACGTCTTAGTCCGCACGGACAATATGTCGGTGGTGCCTTATATAAATCGCCAGGGCGGCCTCAGATCGGGCAACCTGTATGTCATGGCCAGAAAACTCCTCCTTTGGGCACAAGCCAACCTGCACTCTCTGAGAGCTGCTCATGTCCCGGGTGTCCAAAATTTGGGTGCAGACATGTTATCTCGAGACAACACTCCCCCAGGCGAGTGGTCTCTCAACCCACAGATTCAATGTTAGGCTGCATAGTTTAGATCAGCCAGAACCGGGAACACTTCCCATAAATCCTGATGTACTTTGTACATCATAAGAAGGATGGCGTCTACGCTAATATTTGTCTCTCTGTTTATCCTGAGGTTTACCGCAGTGTGCCGGATCAAGGCCGTATCCGGATCTGATGAAGGACCTGCGCCTGGACACGACGACAACGCAGTCCTGAAGTGTCCACTAGTCTCTCCCTTGTGAAGACCTTCCATTTACCTCTGTACTGATAAAACATCCGGGATAATTGCAATTCACGTGGCTACGCGGAAGCGATAAAAAATAATCAGAGCCATCAGGCACTGTTTTATGCAAATGAGCGGCCGGATCGCATTAAAGAATTTTTTTTGTTAGAATGGTGTCGTGTTAGCGGCCCCTAAGTTAATAACTAATGATCGTTGCGACGGAAGTGAATCAATCAAAACTAACTTTAGCTGGACAATAACTTTATTCTAGAGCTGCTGTAAAGCCAAAACAATTTCTGTTACTTTAATTTCCTATTATCACTGTAAAGCTGCTTTGAAACAGTCCATATTGTTAAAAGCGCTGTATAAATGGAGGTGACTTGACTTGACTAGACGATTCGTCTGATATGGAGTGTATTCGGCAAGGCAGAGGTTGACCTCTTCGCTTCAGAAAGCAACACTCATTGCGCAATGTTCTTTTTGAAGAACAGGGATGCGCTGGCCCATTCCTGGCCCAGGCACCCTCTATATGCTTTCCCGCCAGTCTCTATGATCCCTCAGGTCATCAGACAGATCAAGGAGAGCGGATGCCCAGTCCTCCTAGTAGCCCCCCTCTGGAAAACCCAGGCGTGGCCCTGGCCGGTGCCAGTGAGGAGGGATCTCCTCACACAACAGGGCTCTTATGCACAACGGGGCAAATGGGGCAATTTGGCGCCCTCGCCCCGAAATATGGGTCCTTCATGTGTGGCCCTTCAACGGGTATCCTTGGACCTCCCAGAAAAGGTCTTGAATACCATCACTGAGGCTAGAGCACCATCTACAAGACGCCTCTATGCTCTGAAGTGGAGAGTATTCACCAGCTGGTGCACAGCTAGGGATCTCGAGCCCCAGTCATGCGAGGTGTCAGTGATACTCTCCTTCCTACAAGAGCTTCTGGATGCGGGTCGCTCCCCATCCATCCTCAAAGTGTATGTGGCAGCCATAGCAGCTTACCATGCTCCTGTGGCTGGCCAGTCACTGGGGAGAAACGACCTCGTCGTTCGTTTCCTTAAAGGAGCCAGGAGGATGAATCCCCCCGACCCCCTTCTATACCGGATTGGGACCTCTCCACGGTCCTTGGGGCTCTGAAGGGTCCCCGTTCGTCTGATCTTAAACTACTTTTGCTGAAAACTGCTCTGCTGCTTGCCCTGGCATCAGTCAAGCGAGTGGGAGATTTACAGGCGCTCTCTGTGAGCCCTTCCTGCTTGGAACCACGTCTTATTGATACGATCTGGAACTTTGTTAAAAACGAAGTTCATCCACGCTTTCTTAAATGTTAGGATCACAAGGATGGCAATGCAGATTGTTTTTCCACAACTTGGAACTGTCAAGAGTCTTGTAATCCTCAGAGCATCTCTATGGTTTTGTTACACTAATCCTGTGTTTTCGACTCGCTTATATTTAATACATGACACGTGTGAATGGGTGGGCGGGGCTAAAGAGGCAATGATGTAGAAGTGGGCGTCGGTCTTCTTCTGCAGAGGCGGTCTTTCATTATGACTTAATATTGAGACAAAACTTCAATTTCAATAAAAGTTGTTTTAGGACTAAATACTGTAGGAAGTTTTGAGTTCTGAAACTTACAGGGTATTTTTACACTGCAAAAATGCTTTTCTTACTTAGTATTTTTGTCTCATTTCCAGTCCAAATATCTAAAAATTCTTAAATCAAGAAGCATTTACTAGATGAGTAAAATGCCATAAGATTTTATGTCTTGTTTTCTGGGGGAATTAATCAAAATGAAGTGAGTTTCTGCTTAAAACAAGCAAAATTATCTGCCAATGGAGTAAGAAAAATAATCTTAATTCAAACAGAAACAATATTATTTTTCTTACCCCACTGACAGTTAATTTAGCTTGTTTTAAGCAAAAACACTCTTAATTTGTATTTATTTCCACAGAAAACAAGACATAATATCTTATGGCATTTTACTTCCTAAAGGTGCATTGTGTAATATTTAGGAGGTGTCCGAGCCTGATGTACTCACCTTCAGGTCCCTGTGGATCAAGTCCTTGGAGTGAATGTAGTCCACGGCCGTCAGCACCTGTCTGCTGATCAGTGCCGCATCCGTTCTCCTCTCTGGGAAACTTGCCTTTGGAGAGTTTCTTTTATCAATCCAGGCACGCAGCGTGTCTCCCTCACAAAGCTCCATCTGAATGTAGAGGAACTTTGTCCCTTGGCCACTGCCAGAACTAAAGCCAACAGATACATGGATTTTTAGCAGAACAAATGTTTGATGTTTGGTTTTTAAAAAAGTCCAATACAAAAATACGTCTTAATGTTAGTAGAAAAACAGTGACTGCATGACTATTGCTATTAGTCTGTCGAGGATGCATGAGACACTTTCAGTCAGGCATAGGGTTGGAAATTGAAAAATCGATTCCAGAATTTGAATCGAATTCTTGAGGTCAGGAATTGGATACTTGAAAACTTGCGCTGTTTTCTGTGCTGCGCAAACATCCAAAATGTGCTCACAGAAAAAGTTATTTTAATGTGATTTTAAACTAATAATTTAAGCGAAAATTCACTCACTGTTCTTGACTGAATAACTTTTGTAACTATATTTGTAATGTATATTTTATTTATAAAGTGCAGTGTTATTTTTCCATTTGATTAGGTTGTGTACCTGAATTAAATGTTTTGCAATAAGACTTCAAATGAATGTGAATGATATCCAAGTTTTTTTTTACCTTATTGGAATCGATAAGAATCAGAATTGATAAGTAGAATCGGAATCGTTAAAATTCAAATGATACCCAACCCTAGTCAAGCAGGCCCTGGTTTGTTTTAGAACGAGTTGTGTTTTGCTGAATTACTCTGAGATGGTCTCTGAAGACTCGTGTCTGTACGCCGTGTCCTCTTCCCAAGCTGTGAAGTAGCGGACGATGTTGGTGTTATTAAAACCAGCCAAAGCACCGACTTCACGAAGAGCTTTTCTGTGGAGAAACAGAAGATATCATGACATTATGTTATGTAGATGTAGTACAAAAACAAAAGGTATATAGCTATAATACCTTTTTTTGGACATCCTAGACATACAAGCAATTAAAAGCCAATCAAATTACAGTAAAAGTTGATAAACTTTTCATATACTTACTCTCGACTCTTCACTATCTTCACAGCATAATATTTGTTCTCCAGCTTTCGTCTTGCCTTGAAAACTCGTCCGAAGCCACCTTTGCCAATCGGATATATTGAGTCAAAGTCTTCTAAAAACCTACAAAGATAAACATAACTTCAAAACTATTTTCAAAAGCTATGCTGATTAACACAAAAACATGCATAGTAAAAAATGAAAACAATTAGGTTATTTGCCTTGACTTTATAGCTTGGTTGGAAGGTTGATCTCCAGATGACTTTCCCAGATTGTGTGCATTCATTTTAAGAACATTCTGTGAAAGTTATTGTAAGATAAAAAATATAAGAAACAATTAAATGAAAGAAAAACTAATTTAAAATACACTTTTCTTTCTTTGGAGATGCATTGAAACTTGATTCATAAACACCATTTCCCTTTCCATTGTTCTCATTTTGCAGATTTTTTTGCATTTTACCTCGTACATTTTACAGCCACTACTTTATGGGGGATACTCTTGTAATAGAGCTGCACGATTCTGGATAAACTGAGAATCATGTTTTTTTTTGTTTTTTTTTATGTGGAGATCACGATTTTAAATACTCAACTAAACAAAATAACATGTCATTTACTAGAGGTTCTGACAAAATGTCAATTGCTGCAATCTCTTTTAAAAATATTTAATGTACAAATTAATTTTTTTTTTTTAATTGGTTTGAGTGAATGATTCAATGACTCACTCAAAAAGACTTCACTTGTTTCATCACTGGATGAATCTGTGTTTTTGAATGAATCTCTTGAAGGAATGACTTAAATTAAAACTTAATTAAAAAGGTAATTTACTCTATTTTGATACCGTAGACATCAGTATTTATACCCGTACTATAAACTTTTATCCCCTGTGATCATTTGAACGATTGTAAGATAGATTTTCAACCAAACAGTATCATTATTTCTATTTCAAACTTATACTTGACAACTGCTCTCTCTGGCTCAGATCACAGATCTGAATGTTTGCGGTGATCGTACTTGTCAAAGGTTTAATAGCTGTCATTTAGGAATAAGGTCACATGGGTATTTGAATGGACATTGTAATTTTTTAATGATTAATCTGTGCAGCTCTATCATATAATGAAGCACAGCATACGCAACCCGAACCCCAAATATGTTTCGCTTCCCTAAACACTCCACACTTTTTCATTGTTACAGTAAACTTTCATTGTTATTGTAAACTTATTAATGTACCTCTTTACCCTGGGCCAGGCCGTTTGGTGACCGAAGAAAAGTTGGTGCTAATCTAAAAGAAAATGTGTATATTTTATATCATTGATGAAAAAAAAAATTATGTAAAATCTAAAATATGACATTTAACAACTGTAAACACTTACTTTATTTTCGGCTTCGCATCCAGTGGGCTCACACACTGTAATACAGTTTGAATTTCATAAGTTCAAATATAAAATGTTAAAATACAGTATGTTTTAGGAAACTCATAGCCTATTAAAGTAAAATAATGACAAGTATTCTTGAAACAAAAAAGCTTGTTGAATTGCACTACTTGAAAAAATATGCATTGCATTAACCGTGCTTGCATTGTATTTTTAGGGCTTGCATTTTTATGGGCTGAAATTCAGCATGGTTGTATATCTAAGCTGTGAATATTTCAATTCAAAACATTTCACACACGCTTTCATTATAAAAAATTCAATAATTTATATTCACCTTTCAGATTTCACTTCCAAAATGTTCATTCTGTTTAAAAGACCAAACTCCCATCTTATTGGGGATTAAAATGCAAGCAGGGTTAATGCAATGCATATTTTTTCAAGTAGTGCAATTCAACAAGCTTTTTAGTTTCAAAAACATTTGTCATTATTTTACTTCCATAATAGCCTAAGTAAAAAATGCAAATGCTGCCAATAACAGACTGGACTTACAGGAGTTATGACCATAGGAGAACAGACAGCGGATGAGTCTTTGAAGACGATATAATCACTTGAGCTGGGAGTTTCACACGGGCTGTTTGATGAGAGTCGTGCATCCTCAGATTTACTATAAGACAGATAACAGTCAACTGCAGTGCAACTTTATATCATTACATATTATATGCACAACAATGTTGTTTCCTTCATTTAAACTTACGCCATCTCTTGGGTTTGTGGAGAGGTGCCATCTTCAGAACTCTGTTAATTAAAAACATGCCTGTGCATTAGTCAACACTAACATAGACTACACACATAAAAGCTGAATTTCTGAAGGGTCCTGCCTGTGTGCTCCAGCCAGACTCATCACGAAGTTCACTCCAAGCGTGCTGAGCGGCATGTTGCTTCGCCTCTTTTGAGCTCTTTCCTTGTCCTTCAGGATATTCCTTCCCATCTATGACAACTTTAAATACAAATCTGAAGAAGCAAATGTCAGTTTTACGCTTTCAACTAGAACACGTATGAACTGTGACGGCTTGTGCAAGACTTACTCTGGGTTGTGAGGAGGGCCTCTTCTCTCCACTAATTTGAAATCATGCACACGTTTATTTTTCTGGCAGAATTCATTGAGATATGCAATGTAGTTGTTGTCAGGCGTGGAGCTTCGGGAATCATCAGCAATACTCAAACTCAGACGGTCCAGGCTAGCGCTTAAATCAAGGACAACATGTCAAAATAAACAGATCAACATGTGCAAAATATAGTAAAAGAGTCTATTAAATCAGTGGTTCCCAACTGGGAGTTCAAGGACAAAAATAGTAGATAAATATGTCAGTTAGAAGAAGCTCATCAAATTACATAAATGCCAACGTAAACAGGTTGTGTGATATTCATGAGCAAAACTACACAAGAATATCCACAATAAAATTAAAGCTGCAAGCAGCGATAAACTGCTCTAGCACCAGTTGGCCTTAGGAAAACAGTAAACGTGGACATTATGCATTTTAATGGGTAAATATAGGAGTTTATATTTGCTACAGTTCCTGCCATGACTATACCTGAATATTGGCATGTAGATGTCGTCAGGCCAGGACTCTTATCAAACGTACTTGCACTGAGATTTGTGATGCACTTCCGTTTTTGAAATTGCACAACTCATTTATGTCCGGTTATGTTTATTTTCAATGTGCATAGTTGACTAAATGCTACTTAAAATGAGTGTCAGCAAGAAGTTTTAAAAATCTGGAGAAGAGATAATCTGATGATTACAGTACTGTAAAGTTTTTTGCATCACAGTGTGGAACGGAACAAGCCGATCTGTTGGCTAAAACATGTCACTTTCAGTTACCAGCTGGTGGCGCTATGACTATAACTAAATATTGGTATGTATATGTCTTCAGGCCAGGACTTTTAACAAGTTTAGGGCAGACTGGAGATTGTATGCTTGAGTGACAACAACGTCCTGTTTCATGGCGAAACATCGAACTTTGTCAGACACGCACTGTTTTAATAATATAGCATCGCAAACGCCTTTAGATTAGACTAACCAAATATGAAGATGATCAGACTTAAAGGGATAGTTCACCCAAAAATGTAAATTCTGTCAGTATTTACTCTCCCTCATGTTGTTCAACCCCGTAAGACCTTCGTTCATCTTCGGAACACAAATTAAGATATTTTTGATTAAATCTGAGAGCTGGATCACTCCTCCATAGGCTTCTAAGGGATTGAAACTTGTTCCCCGAAAAGTTATAAAAGACATTGTTAAAATAGTCCAAGTGACTACAGTGGCTCAATCTTAAGTTTATCAAGCGACGAGAATACTTTTTGTGCGCAAAAAAAACTAAAATAACGACTTTATTTCAACTATTGATTTCCTTCTCTGTGGGCCTCGAGTCAGTTAGCGTAGTGTAATAGCGTAGAGCTACGTCACACGTAGGCTCACTATTGGCCGAAGCTGGTCATGTGTCTGATGCGTGTGACGTACAACACAGAAGCTTACGCTGTTACACTAGTGAACTCACTCGAGGCCCACAGAGAAGGAAATGAATAGTTGAAATAAAGTCGTCATTTTTGGGGGGTTTTTGTGCACAAAAAGTATTCTCGTTGCTTGATAAACTTAAGATTGAGCCACTGTAGTCACTTGGACTATTTTAACGATGTCTTTAATAACTTTTCAGGGCCGGCAAGTTTAAATCCCTTAGAAGCCTATGGAGGAGTGATCCAGCTCTCAGATTTAATCAAAAAAATCTTAATTTGTGTTCCGAAGATGAACGAAGGTCTTACGGGGTTGAACAACATGAGGGAGAGTAAATACTGACAGAATTTACATTTTTGGGTGAACTATCCCTTTAACATCTAAAATAATTCTAAATGCGGGACTTCCTGATGGGTTTAGGGTTTTGCTCTAAGAGCCTTTTTTGTAAGTATTGGGATGTTACATGTCCCTACCAGGAACTTTGTTTAAATATTGTAGGAAGCGCAATTAAGCCATTTAGCAACACTGAATTCTGAAACCCATTTCAGACGTCAATTTGCACCATCTCTGATACACGTGCAAAGTTTCAACAGTTATCGACCAGGTTTAGGCCCTCAAAAATGCAATTAATTTCCCCCCTAGCTATCAAGACTGTGGCTTGAATTGAAAATGGATTCACTTGCAGTGAGGATAGACGTGGCTTCTGTTGAACAAAATGTGTATTATTGGTTTACATATAAATACATTTCAATATCTTTTAAGATAAGCAGTTGCAGTTCTGTGGTGGGTCATTTGGACGTCTGATGTAAAAGTCTGTGTCCTGAAGAAAGACCAGTTGAGAAGCACAGATAAAAGTCTGACATTATAATTGTTGTTCATTATTTACCTACAAGCTGCAACCTCTGACCCCTGTGCTTTATTGCTGTTCTCGTCAAAGACCTGAAATGCAAAAAAGAATGTCAAACACAAATCATAAATTACAGATAATCCCAGTAGACAGATGTTGTGTCACCTCTGTATTTTGTGTTTTGCATAACTCTTCATAAACACGGGAAGCTGCTGCCTCTTTGGCTTCCTTCTTATTATTTCCATAAGCCTCTGGAAACTCTCTATCACCGCAAACAAACTTACAGACATAAGTACACAATCTGCAAAAAAGACAAGAGAGAAGTCTGGAATCAAGTTGTATTTCTTTCTAAGAGCTGGAATTAATTTGGCGATTTGTGCAAGTACTTTTCTCTCTTTTCTAGATCTTTTCTTTTCTCTTCTGGATGAATCAGAAGATCAATCATATGAGCAAATGTATTGAACACTCACTGAGTCGAGTTTCCTGGATCCATCTTAGTGGTTTCACGGGCCTTGAATAATAACCTGTTTTTCTGTGCATGTTCATTGAGCCAACATGTGTAATTCCGCAAAGGTATATTCATGTTGTTGGAAATGTTTTGAACAGATGATGTCGTCTGGAGTTAAAGAGACATACATTCATTCTGAATTTCCATTTATGATCTACACTCTAAAACATACTTATAACAATAACATTGATATGAAATTTTAAATGGCAAATCTGTACACAGTTCTAGACTCAAACCACTATTTCATTCAACATATATAACATTTTAATTACAGATTTAATGTTGTGAATGCATACACAAACACACATGCGCGCGCACGCACGCACGCACACACGCACACACACACACACACACACACACAGGTCAAAGAAGTCTGGATTTAACTATATATTCACATAGAAAACACCTATTTTAAACTGTAATAATATTTCACAATTTTTCCGTATGTTTGATCAAATAAATGCAGCCTTGGTGATATTAACAAAACATAAAATAAACCTTTATGTTTCCAAACTTTTGACCGAAAGAAAACAGAAATCATACTGAATTAAGTTTAGGACATAGACGATACAGTTTGTACTGCTAAAAATCAGATCTATGGAAAGTGCCCATTAAACATGAAACCCTAACACGTGTGTGTGTGTGTGTGTGTGTGTGTGTGTGTGTGTGTGTGTGTGTGTGTGTTACTTAATATATATAACATATACTGTATATACTTACAGACTCAATATTGGGAGAGCTCGTTATGCCATCAAGGGCGTTCTTGGCAGCACTTTGCTTTGCCTCCTTCTTGGATTTCCCAGTGCCATCAGGAAACCGCTGACCATTTATAATAGCCCTCATAGTGAAGCTGATAAAACAGATTAAAACATTTGATCACAAAACAGTAACAATAATGTAAGTCGTTGACTTTGTATCATTTGCACAAACAGCGTTCCTCAGCAGACTTCACTCAGTTCAATAGTAGCTATATGTATATTTTGATTGAATGAATGATATTCGCATACGTTTTGTTGTGGCTCGGTCCCTCAGTGGACCCCTCCTCATACTCCACGGTGCATGATGTCTTCTGCTGGTACTCATTCAGCAGAGAAATGAAATTTCTTGACGGATACTCCATATTGCACAGTTAAAAATAACTAGATAAGCAGGCAGCGACACTTCACTGAATGTTTACCTTGATCTGGACTTGAACGTCATATCTTCACCGGACGAACACAAAAACACTCGTTACCGTGATTTAATATCAGGTTTACACGGTACTAATAGTGTCAGTTCACACTGACATCCTTCACAGCTCACAAAAATACTTTCATTTATTCGTAGTTCGATTAAGTTTCGATTTCCGGAATTCAACGTCATCGCTACACAGTGGATTGACCAATCGAAAGACACTCATGTTGATAGGCCACACCTACCTGAAAATAACTTTCTTTTAAAGTACAATTATATAAATGTATATTCTATTACGTACATAGAGAATAAATTACCAAGCATAATAATTCAAATACGTGTTGTAGAATGTTACAAAAAATAATATAAAATCGAAACATTTTATGAGTATGAAATTTGGCATGTAACAGAAAAAGATTAATTAATAAAACCTTATTCGTTAAATACAAATGCATAACCACATAAAAATGTTTGGTAATATTCTAGGAAAAAACTACAGTAATTTAAATTATCCTTTAACTTATTTTATGTTATATAATTTTAGGCTAACTGGAGAAAGCTATTAATTATTGTTCATCTGTAAATATCACAGTATTGTCACAGTCCATCCCACAATGCACTGAGTATTAGAAAGTAATTAAATTAATAAATATTGAAGCACAAATGTTTGTGATTGGTTGAGATTCAGTTATGCAGGACAAATAAAGAGATCAGTAATTATACAAAACCAGACAGACAATTATAATCAAAACATCAATGCAACATTTAATAAATGAAAACTAAACATAAATATTAAACACAGCTATGCAAATAAAACTAAGTGTTCTCGGTCGTTGCTCTAGTCGTCATGGTCGGCTGCCGTGTCACCGGGACAATTTGAGCTCAAATCCTCCTCATCTGTTGGGCGAGAACATTTCAGTGTTTCATTCATAATTTATGTATCAGCTCAAACAACCATTATACATTAACACTTCTTACCATTATACGCCGTCCCACACCATATGCAGTAATAATGGACTCCTCGCAAATACGAGGTGAGAAACTGCAGCTTGTCTAAAGTCTGTAAAGGAAGGACAAAAGCATGAAGAGTGTTTCAAAATATTTTTTTTTAATCAAATTTCTTTTTAAAATAATGTTCTACAAAGTGAGAACTATAAGATATATCAAGTTATCATCTTATTATCTAAATCTGTTACATAGTAATTAATAATTAGCTAGTTTAAAAATAATTCTGTTTATATAAATACATATATGCATACATACACATATACAGGTAAAACTCAAAAAATTAGAATATCGTGCAAAAGTTATAATTTTGATGATTATGGCTTACAGCTTATGAAAAGCCCAAACTCAATCTCAGTAAATTTGAATATTACATGAAATCAATTAAAAAAAGGATTTTAAATTCAGAAATGTCAGCCCTCTGAAAAGTATAATCATGCAAATGTATATAGTTATATATACTAAATATATTAGTTTCACCTTTTAATTTGAATTACTGAAATACATGAACTTTTGCACGATATTAAAATTTTTAGTTTCACCTGTATATATACACATACATTCATACATACACACACTTCATTGTAGTAAAAAAAGGGACAGCATGGCAGAACATATAATCTCGTTAAATGTTCTCAATATCTCTATCATCAAGCTCAAATATTCAAGCATGTTATCAAAGATATTGTAAGACAAAATATAAACATTTCCCCCCAAACTAGCATATTACCAATAAAAGTGCCATAAACACATGTTGAGGTGCAACTCACTGTTAGTTCCTCCTCCTCCTCATCACTCTCCTCAGGTTTTGTTTCCGCTTCCTCCAGAAGCTCTTCCTCCTCATCTTTCACTACTTCAGGCCAGTACCAGCTGTCTCTGGGAGCAGTGATGCCCTGAAAGAAGAACCGCAACAGCAGACGAGTCAATCACGAGTTTGAAATCCAGAAAAGCCTCAGGTTCATTCATGCAAATATTTTCAAACTCAGATTCAACCCTCAAGATCAAGTGTTTATTTGAATGACCTTCTGGCTGTCCAGTTGTTCACAGGCCCGTTGGCTCTTCCACAGGTCGCCCCGTGTTTGACGCTCTTCTCTTTCGGTTCTCATGCGCACTCTGTAATGAAGAGGAACAATAATGCTACTCAACCTCAAACACGATTGAAGTATGGAAGCTTGTTTCCGCCACAGAATGAAAAATAAAAAAATGTAATTGCGACTTTTTCTCTCACAATTCTGACTTTTTTTCTCACAATTGTAACTTTACATCTCGCTATTCTGAATGTATTTCTCAGAATTGTGAGTTATAAAGTCAGAATTGCAAGATATAAAGTCAGAAATGGTTGATATAAAGTCGCAATTGCAGGTTATAAAGTCAGAATTGCGTGAAATAAAAGTCGCAATTGCGTGTTGTAAAGTCAGAATTATGAGATATAAACTTGCAATTCTGACTTTTTCTCTCCGGTTGCATGTTTATATCTCGCAATTATGAGTTTATAATATGCAATTAGGAGATATAAAATCAGAATTGCATGATATAAACTAAAGTCGCAATTGCGTGTTAAGTCAGAATTGTGAGAAATAAACTATTCTGAGGGAAAAAAAGTCAGTCTTTTTTTCCCCAGAGAATCGGACTTTATAACTCGCAATTGCGAGTTTATATCTCACAATTCTGAGAAAAAAAGTCAGAATTGCGAGATATAAACTCGCAATTATGTGTTATAAAGTCAGAATTACGTGATATAAAGTCAGAATTGCGAGAAAAAAAGTCAGAATTCATAGTTTTTTTCTCTTGCAATTCTGACTTTATTTCACACAATTCTGAGAAATAAAGTCACAATTATCTTTTAAAATGTTTTATTCTGTGGCGGAAACAAGCTTCCATATTAAAGCCTGACAAAGGCAGAAATATCTATTGTATTGAACACCTTTAAAAAAAAAAAGAAAATCTAAAATAAAAGCTTGCATATGTGCTTTTTGTTGAGTATCATATTTGATACGTCAGGCTTTTAGGCTAATATGGTCTGATATAGTGAGAATATGGAAGAAAAACACCTCAGTTTTATTCAAAGGCTCAAATGGAGCAAAAATATGTAGTCTGGCGCAGATGCTGATGTTTATATGGACAAAAAGTAAGATTAAATTCTTATGCTTGTAATTTAAAATCGATTAGATCTTCCACTGAGATAAAATGCATATAAATATCATCTGCCTATTAACCCCTGGTTTCACAGACCAGGCTTAAACTAGTGCCAGATTAAAATGCATTTTGAGCTGATATAACTGAAAGCAACTCCATATCATATCTTAAAATGGTAACACTTTACAATAAGGTTCATTAATTAACCTTAGTTAATGTATTTACTAACATGAACTAACAATGAGCAATACATTCGTTACAGTATTTATTAATCTTTGTTAATAATATTAGTTAAAAATACACCTTTTCATTGTTTGTTCATGTTAGTTCAATGCGCATTAACTAATGTTAACAAATACAACCTTTGATTTTAATAATGTATTAGTAAATGTTAGTAAACTAACTAATATTAATAAATGTTGTAGAAGTATTCTATTATAGGTAGTTAACTAATTAACCTTACTGTAAAGTGTTACCCTTAAAAAATATCAGTGCCATTGTTTTGTCTAAAGATTCACACCAGTAATGTTTTTTATTTCTAAGGCACATTAATAAAAGCTACTTAAATGAACTAATCTCAGCCCTGTCTGTGAAACCAGGCCACTATATCTTAGTAAGATTATAATTAAATGCTTAGTTTTATGATCAAAGCTTTGTATTTTTAAAACATAATGCAATGCAATACAGTGACGATTGAGTGATGAAGTAATAAACCTTAATAAAATCAGTAAAAATTCCATAACAAAAAGATTTGATATCATCTGCAGGTTCATACCTAAAATCCTCCAGTGATTTCTTTTCCACATGTTGTTTCATTTGCGCTTTTCTCCGGTAATTCTGAAGTTCCTCATCCGCTTTCCTCTTCTTGAGTTCTTCCATTCCAATGCCGCCTCTGTCTGGAAACAGTGAGCAAACACCAGGGTTTCTGAACAATATCTTAATGCATAAACAACAATACAAAAGCAGAAAACACCCATCTACCTGTTTTGATGTTGAGAGGAACCGGCTCCACCCGTCCAGCACCTGCAGCACGAGAACACTTTGTTATGTACACAAAACTATATAACGTTTTGGGTCATTTTATTTAAGTCCCAATCAATCACTGACCCTGTTTTCCCAGGCCTTGTCCTTCTTTATATCCCATCTTCTGCAGTAACGCAAAGCCTTTATTTTGACTGCTTATGGAGCTCTGCAGCGCGGCCTCTCGACTCTCTCGCTCCTGTTCTCTGAAGCTCTTCTGCCGGTTCTGTGTGTTCTTCTCTTTCTGCACTGCCTCCTTTCTCAAGGCGTCCTTCATACGCTTCACCATCGGCACGCCAGGCCGAACATCTGAGCTGTACATGTGCAAAAGCATCAAAACAACATTTATGACACAATGAAGAGCTATTTGTGTTGTTTAGGATGTCAGTAGGCCAGGGGCCTATACCATGAAGCCGGTTTAGGTGGCTAGCCAGCTATGTTTCAGTTTAGTTTGCGTCAACCCTGGGTTTTAAGGACCATGAAAGTGGTTTGGCTTTTAGCTGTGTTCATCGCCATAGTAACTTACGCTCCACGGCTAACCTGGTCCGGGGCAGGTGATGTTCCAGGTAAGAGGTTGCAAACCGGACTTGGACCAATCAGCTGTGAGCAAAGTGACACATGTCTGATGCGATAAAGTCACTCCACCTGTTTCTACTCCAAATGAAAGGTCACTACATAGCAAATGATTTTTAAAGACAAAATCGTCTGGTTTTTAGTGATGCTTATTTAGAATAATAAATTTGTATGATTTAGATATTATTTATGTAATTATTATACCCTTTATCAATCACAGATGTACAATTTTAGTTCATCAATTATTATTACGCAGTTTAAATGAATAATATATAAAGGTAATATAAATACGCTTTAGCATCAATAGATAAAGCTATAAAATAACTACATGTGAGCTTAAATGGTCAATTCTCTCTATACCTTTATCAGCTGTATAAAATAACTTCACAACTTTTACTTGCACTGATATACAGTAGCGAGACTTTTTCTTTTAGTTGTCCTCTTTCATGGACAGCTGTTTTCTTCTTCTGGTGTAAATTTGTTTAAATTCTTCCAATTTTAATACTTTTATTTAACAAGTGAATTGCGCTGCTTCTCTCGCGAGAAATTAATCTCAGCATGTGATTGGCTGTTCGCTACTGATGTCACACCTAAACTCAGGATCAAAGCCTGAGTTGACAGAGAAAGTTGATGGATCAGCTTCATGGTACCAACAAAACCTGGTTGGATTGGTTTGGTTCTGTCAACTCTAAACTAATCCTGGTAGTTGTTCAACTACCATCATGGTACAGGCCCCTGAGGACGTGGGAAGAATAAATGAATTCTAAACAAACATTTGTATTTATTTTCTGTATTAGCATATTTTCCAGGGTTTACACTTATATCATGTTTTAAAAAAGTAATCATGCTATTCTTCAAAGGATACGTCAAATAACAAAACATGGAACTGCTGAAAAAACAGCCTAAGCTTTTTTAGCTGCCCAGGGAGAGACCAGCTAAAAACAACTGAACACCAGCTTTGACCATGTATTACCATGTTTTTGTTTTAAATAGCAACGCTTCACCATCATTCATGGCTGTTTTAAGTGTTTACACAGCAGACTTTGATGGAATGATGATCTAAGAAACTACATTCAAACTGTTGATCGCGCGTGAAAACAAGCGTTACTCCGTGTTTGTTTATATCTAAGTTAACGCATTAGCAAACATCAAACTCACTCTGACAGTAACAGGGTATCATTTCAAAAACACGTGTTTTAAACTCACATTTTGTTCAGGAAAGCGTCAGACATGTAATCATCTTCACCATCAGCCATTTATGCGATTAATCAGCAATTGAAAGTCAATTATAATTGAAATAGAAATTAAATTCCGTTGATCACTGATGTTGTTCCGTACGGTAAATGAGTCCGACTGGAACGCAGCAGAAAGTGTATTAGGTTCCTATTTACACTGAGAACTACGGGGGAAAACATTTACCAATATTTTATTGGTACTTCATTTATACGTGTATTTTTTATTTTAAAGAAAAATATTAAAGAAAAAAAAGCAGGTTGGGATTTATTCACTTTTATGTAGACATGAAGACTCTTAATCCAATGTAATCCAATTATATCCATGCAACATTTTTGCATTATTTATTCAAAGTTCATGGTATAATTGAGCAGCTGCAATTACTAATTAATATTATTATAAATTACAATTCTAACTATGCCAGTCTTAATAATATTTAATAAGTCAGTTATATTTATTGCATTTTCTCTAGATTATTAAATGAGACCTATTTTTCTCAAGTCAAGTAACTAGACTCTTAGCTATTGGATTTGACATTCTGCATTGTAGATTTAATTAGGGACAGTCTTTTATCTATATCCAACATTGGTTTGCACATTGGTACACAAATTATACGTATTTCATAACCTGGAGTAGATCTGGTTATGGCTGAGCTCTTGCAATCATGCGTGTTGTTAGTTTACAATGCAAAACACTGAAGAAGAGACACCGTCTTTGTTTGAATAAATATAACTTTATTTTCAAGAAAAACATCTATTATACATGTTCACAAATTAGGTATTTGTTTTATCCTAGTGATTGTATAACAATACATTTGATTAAAGGCTTTGTAAACTTCCACAACAATTTATAATATCTAATATATTTCTGATTCTGTAATATGGCAGAGATTTACCTCAAGCAACAGTATTTATTCTTCAGGTACAATATTAAATAAACATGGCAAAATCAACTCTTTCCTTCCATGTGCAGCATAAGACAATTTAGGTACAGACATTTCCCACATTCTTCTACTTTATGAAAACTGCAATAAATGTGATGAATTTCAGAAGTGCATCAGAACTATAGATATAGAAGTACAGTTTTGTTTGATCTCTAAATCTGTAATCTTGGAGATATGACTCATGCTTTCTTTATTATACTGAAATATGAAACAATAGCAGTAGTCAAAGAGTTTTGTTGAATAAAACCTGCAGAAGCTTTTACATTCACAGTTGGTAATGCAACAGACACACGGTCTAATAAAACTATTAATATTACATAATTTTATAATATGTGTGATATGTAAGGCAGAACAGCCAAAAGATTACAACAAACTGACCAGAACAAAATTGCATAACGCCTCAAATGGCACAACATTTCACGATAATTAAAGGGGAAAAAACTTGTGCAAATAATGTTAAATGCAGTGAGGAAAATCAAAGTGTTCATTCAAAATATAGTTAAAGTGATAAAATGATACAAACGAGAGACATCAGATCCTAGTTTAATTTTAGACTGTGAAACTAACTACCAACGAGACACACACACACACACACACACACACACACACACACACACTCACAGACACACTCTCTCACACACACGCACAGACACAAACACACTCACACAGACTCTCACACAGACTCTCACACACACGCACACGCACACGCACACACACACTCTCTCTCTCTCACATTTAGACTCACACACACACTCAGACACACACACTCTCTCTCACACAGACTCACAGACACACACACACTCACACAGACTCACACACACACACTCTCTCTCTCTCTCACACACACACTTAGACTCACACACACACACTCACAGACACACACACTCTCTCTCTCTCTCTCTCTCTCTCTCACACACACACACACACACACACACACACACACACACGTTAGGTTTCAGTATCTTTGTGGAGACTCTCCATAGACAGTGTTTATACTGTACAATCTGCTCTATTCTTTCACATACATCACCACATCATCATAACCCTGCGACCCCCTACAGCTCGTCGCTCTCCTGTGTCGGGGCCGCCCAGGGGCCAGAGCACACGACGGGGCCGCTGTCACCCGCGGGAAATGCAGACTTTATATCCAGGCCGTGTGCGGTGAGCGCAGCGTAGCGGCTGGAGCTGATCTGAGATCTCCTCAGCGGAGGATGAACAGGCTGATGCCACTGAGCTGAAGGACACAAGACACACAAGCGTCTGCTTTATCTGTGCTCACTCAGGTACTTCACAACACAACAACAGTCACACAAGCGTCTGCTTTATCTGTGCTCACTCAGGGACTTCACAACACAACAACAGTCACACAAGCGTCTGCTTTATCTGTGCTCACTCAGGTACTTCACACACAACAACAGTCACACAAGCGTCTGCTTTATCTGTGCTCACTCAGGTACTTCACAACACAACAACAGTCACACAAGCGTCTGCTTTATCTGTGCTCACTCAGGGACTGCACAACACAACAACAGTCACACAAGCGTCTGCTTTATCTGTGCTCACTCAGGGACTTCACAACACAACAACAGTCACACAAGCGTCTGCTTTGTGCTCACTCAGGTACTTCACAACACAACAACAGTCACACAAGCGTCTGCTTTATCTGTGCTCACTCAGGGACTTCACAACACAACAACAGTCACACAAGCGTCTGCTTTATCTGTGCTCACTCAGGTACTTCACAACACAACAACAGTCACACAAGCGTCTGCTTTATCTGTGCTCACTCAGGTACTTCACACACAACAACAGTCACACAAGCGTCTGCTTTATCTGTGCTCACTCAGGTACTTCACAACACAACAACAGTCACACAAGCGTCTGCTTTATCTGTGCTCACTCAGGGACTTCACAACACAACAACAGTCACACAAGCGTCTGCTTTATCTGTCACTCAGGTACTTCACACACAACAACAGTCACACAAGCATCTGCTTTATCTGTGCTCACTCAGGTACTTCACAACACAACAACAGTCACACAAGCGTCTGCTTTATCTGTGCTCACTCAGGTACTTCACACACAACAACAGTCACACAAGCGTCTGCTTTATCTGTGCTCACTCAGGGACTTCACAACACAACAACAGTCACACAAGCGTCTGCTTTATCTGTGCTCACTCAGGTACTTCACAACACAACAACAGTCACACAAGCGTCTGCTTTATCTGTCACTCAGGTACTTCACACACAACAACAGTCACACAAGCATCTGCTTTATCTGTGCTCACTCAGGTACTTCACAACACAACAACAGTCACACAAGCGTCTGCTTTATCTGTGCTCACTCAGGTACTTCACACACAACAACAGTCACACAAGCGTCTGCTTTATCTGTGCTCACTCAGGTACTTCACAACACAACAACAGTCACACAAGCGTCTGCTTTATCTGTGCTCACTCAGGTACTTCACAACACAACAACAGTCACACAAGCGTCTGCTTTATCTGTGCTCACTCAGGTACTTCACAACACAACAACAGTCACACAAGCGTCTGCTTTATCTGTCACTCAGGTACTTCACACACAACAACAGTCACACAAGCATCTGCTTTATCTGTGCTCACTCAGGGACTGCACAACACAACAACAGTCACACAAGCGTCTGCTTTATCTGTGCTCACTCAGGTACTTCACACACAACAACAGTCACACAAGCGTCTGCTTTATCTGTCACTCAGGTACTTCACACACAACAACAGTCACACAAGCGTCTGCTTTATCTGTGCTCACTCAGGTACTTCACAACACAACAACAGTCACACAAGCGTCTGCTTTATCTGTGCTCACTCAGGGACTGCACAACACAACAACAGTCACACAAGCGTCTGCTTTATCTGTGCTCACTCAGGTACTTCACAACACAACAACAGTCACACAAGCGTCTGCTTTATCTGTGCTCACTCAGGGACTGCACAACACAACAACAGTCACACAAGCGTCTGCTTTATCTGTCACTCAGGTACTTCACACACAACAACAGTCACACAAGCGTCTGCTTTATCTGTGCTCACTCAGGGACTGCACAACACAACAACAGTCACACAAGCGTCTGCTTTATCTGTGCTCACTCAGGTACTTCACAACACAACAACAGTCACACAAGCGTCTGCTTTATCTGTGCTCACTCAGGTACTTCACACACAACAACAGTCACACAAGCGTCTGCTTTATCTGTGCTCACTCAGGTACTTCACAACACAACAACAGTCACACAAGCGTCTGCTTTATCTGTGCTCACTCAGGTACTTCACACACAACAACAGTCACACAAGCGTCTGCTTTACCTGTGCTCACTCAGGGACTTCACAACACAACAACAGTAACACAAGCGTCTGCTTTATCTGTGCTCACTCAGGTACTTCACAACACAACAACAGTCACACAAGCGTCTGCTTTATCTGTGCTCACTCAGGTACTTCACAACACAACAACAGTCACACAAGCGTCTGCTTTATCTGTGCTCACTCAGGTACTTCACAACACAACAACAGTCACACAAGCGTCTGCTTTATCTGTGCTCACTCAGGTACTTCACAACACAACAACAGTCACACAAGCGTCTGCTTTATCTGTCACTCAGGTACTTCACACACAACAACAGTCACACAAGCATCTGCTTTATCTGTGCTCACTCAGGGACTTCACAACACAACAACAGTCACACAAGCGTCTGCTTTATCTGTGCTCACTCAGGTACTTCACACACAACAACAGTCACACAAGCGTCTGCTTTATCTGTGCTCACTCAGGTACTTCACACACAACAACAGTCACACAAGCGTCTGCTTTATCTGTGCTCACTCAGGTACTTCACAACACAACAACAGTCACACAAGCGTCTGCTTTATCTGTGCTCACTCAGGTACTTCACAACACAACAACAGTCACACAAGCGTCTGCTTTATCTGTGCTCACTCAGGGACTTCACAACACAACAACAGTCACACAAGCGTCTGCTTTATCTGTGCTCACTCAGGGACTTCACAACACAACAACAGTCACACAAGCGTCTGCTTTATCTGTCACTCAGGTACTTCACACACAACAACAGTCACACAAGCGTCTGCTTTATCTGTGCTCACTCAGGTACTTCACACACAACAACAGTCACACAAGCGTCTGCTTTATCTGTGCTCACTCAGGGACTTCACAACACAACAACAGTAACACAAGCGTCTGCTTTATCTGTGCTCACTCAGGGACTTCACAACACAACAACAGTCACACAAGCGTCTGCTTTATCTGTGCTCACTCAGGTACTTCACAACACAACAACAGTCACACAAGCGTCTGCTTTATCTGTGCTCACTCAGGTACTTCACACACAACAACAGTCACACAAGCGTCTGCTTTATCTGTGCTCACTCAGGGACTTCACAACACAACAACAGTCACACAAGCGTCTGCTTTATCTGTGCTCACTCAGGTACTTCACACACAACAACAGTCACACAAGCGTCTGCTTTATCTGTCACTCAGGTACTTCACACACAACAACAGTCACACAAGCGTCTGCTTTATCTGTGCTCACTCAGGGACTTCACAACACAACAACAGTCACACAAGCGTCTGCTTTATCTGTGCTCACTCAGGTACTTCACACACAACAACAGTCACACAAGCGTCTGCTTTATCTGTGCTCACTCAGGTACTTCACAACACAACAACAGTCACACAAGCGTCTGCTTTATCTGTCACTCAGGTACTTCACACACAACAACAGTCACACAAGCGTCTGCTTTATCTGTGCTCACTCAGGTACTTCACAACACAACAACAGTCACACAAGCGTCTGCTTTATCTGTGCTCACTCAGGTACTTCACACACAACAACAGTCACACAAGCGTCTGCTTTATCTGTGCTCACTCAGGGACTTCACAACACAACAACAGTAACACAAGCGTCTGCTTTATCTGTCACTCAGGTACTTCACAACACAACAACAGTCACACAAGCGTCTGCTTTATCTGTGCTCACTCAGGTACTTCACAACACAACAACAGTCACACAAGCGTCTGCTTTATCTGTGCTCACTCAGGTACTTCACAACACAACAACAGTCACACAAGCGTCTGCTTTATCTGTCACTCAGGTACTTCACACACAACAACAGTCACACAAGCATCTGCTTTATCTGTGCTCACTCAGGGACTTCACAACACAACAACAGTCACACAAGCGTCTGCTTTATCTGTGCTCACTCAGGTACTTCACAACACAACAACAGTCACACAAGCGTCTGCTTTATCTGTGCTCACTCAGGGACTTCACAACACAACAACAGTCACACAAGCGTCTGCTTTATCTGTGCTCACTCAGGGACTTCACAACACAACAACAGTCACACAAGCGTCTGCTTTATCTGTGCTCACTCAGGTACTTCACAACACAACAACAGTCACACAAGCGTCTGCTTTATCTGTGCTCACTCAGGGACTTCACAACACAACAACAGTCACACAAGCGTCTGCTTTATCTGTGCTCACTCAGGTACTTCACACACAACAACAGTCACACAAGCGTCTGCTTTATCTGTGCTCACTCAGGTACTTCACACACAACAACAGTCACACAAGCGTCTGCTTTATCTGTGCTCACTCAGGGACTTCACAACACAACAACAGTAACACAAGCGTCTGCTTTATCTGTGCTCACTCAGGGACTTCACAACACAACAACAGTCACACAAGCGTCTGCTTTATCTGTAACTCAGGGACTTCAAAACACAACAACAGTCACACAAGCGTCTGCTTTATCTGTAACTCAGGTACTTCACAACACAACAACAGTCACACAAGCGTCTGCTTTATCTGTGCTCACTCAGGGACTTCACACACAACAACAGTCACACAAGCGTCTGCTTTATCTGTGCTCACTCAGGGACTTCACAACACAACAACAGTCACACAAGCGTCTGCTTTATCTGTCACTCAGGGACTTCACACACAACAACAGTCACACAAGCGTCTGCTTTATCTGTGCTCACTCAGGTACTTCACACACAACAACAGTCACACAAGCGTCTGCTTTATCTGTCACTCAGGTACTTCACACACAACAACAGTCACACAAGCGTCTGCTTTATCTGTCACTCAGGTACTTCACACACAACAACAGTCACACAAGCGTCTGCTTTATCTGTGCTCACTCAGGTACTTCACACACAACAACAGTCACACAAGCGTCTGCTTTATCTGTGCTCACTCAGGTACTTCACACACAACAACAGTCACACAAGCGTCTGCTTTATCTGTGCTCACTCAGGTACTTCACACACAACAACAGTCACACAAGCGTCTGCTTTATCTGTCACTCAGGTACTTCACACACAACAACAGTCACACAAGCGTCTGCTTTATCTGTGCTCACTCAGGTACTTCACAACACAACAACAGTCACACAAGCGTCTGCTTTATCTGTGCTCACTCAGGTACTTCACACACAACAACAGTCACACAAGCGTCTGCTTTATCTGTGCTCACTCAGGTACTTCACACACAACAACAGTCACACAAGCGTCTGCTTTATCTGTGCTCACTCAGGTACTTCACAACACAACAACAGTCACACAAGCGTCTGCTTTATCTGTGCTCACTCAGGTACTTCACACACAACAACAGTCACACAAGCGTCTGCTTTATCTGTGCTCACTCAGGGACTTCACAACACAACAACAGTAACACAAGCGTCTGCTTTATCTGTGCTCACTCAGGGACTTCACAACACAACAACAGTCACACAAGCGTCTGCTTTATCTGTAACTCAGGGACTTCAAAACACAACAACAGTCACACAAGCGTCTGCTTTATCTGTAACTCAGGTACTTCACAACACAACAACAGTCACACAAGCGTCTGCTTTATCTGTGCTCACTCAGGGACTTCACACACAACAACAGTCACACAAGCGTCTGCTTTATCTGTGCTCACTCAGGGACTTCACAACACAACAACAGTCACACAAGCGTCTGCTTTATCTGTCACTCAGGGACTTCACACACAACAACAGTCACACAAGCGTCTGCTTTATCTGTGCTCACTCAGGTACTTCACACACAACAACAGTCACACAAGCGTCTGCTTTATCTGTCACTCAGGTACTTCACACACAACAACAGTCACACAAGCGTCTGCTTTATCTGTCACTCAGGTACTTCACACACAACAACAGTCACACAAGCGTCTGCTTTATCTGTGCTCACTCAGGTACTTCACACACAACAACAGTCACACAAGCGTCTGCTTTATCTGTGCTCACTCAGGTACTTCACACACAACAACAGTCACACAAGCGTCTGCTTTATCTGTGCTCACTCAGGTACTTCACACACAACAACAGTCACACAAGCGTCTGCTTTATCTGTCACTCAGGTACTTCACACACAACAACAGTCACACAAGCGTCTGCTTTATCTGTGCTCACTCAGGTACTTCACAACACAACAACAGTCACACAAGCGTCTGCTTTATCTGTGCTCACTCAGGTACTTCACACACAACAACAGTCACACAAGCGTCTGCTTTATCTGTGCTCACTCAGGTACTTCACAACACAACAACAGTCACACAAGCGTCTGCTTTATCTGTGCTCACTCAGGTACTTCACACACAACAACAGTCACACAAGCGTCTGCTTTATCTGTGCTCACTCAGGTACTTCACACACAACAACAGTCACACAAGCGTCTGCTTTATCTGTGCTCACTCAGGGACTTCACAACACAACAACAGTAACACAAGCGTCTGCTTTATCTGTGCTCACTCAGGGACTTCACAACACAACAACAGTCACACAAGCGTCTGCTTTATCTGTAACTCAGGGACTTCAAAACACAACAACAGTCACACAAGCGTCTGCTTTATCTGTAACTCAGGTACTTCACAACACAACAACAGTCACACAAGCGTCTGCTTTATCTGTGCTCACTCAGGGACTTCACAACACAACAACAGTCACACAAGCGTCTGCTTTATCTGTAACTCAGGGACTTCAAAACACAACAACAGTCACACAAGCGTCTGCTTTATCTGTAACTCAGGGACTTCAAAACACAACATCGCTAACACTTTATTTTACAGTGTCCTTGTTACATATGTTACATGTACTTACCATAGTAATAACAGTAAATGATGCATAATTACATGCAACTAACCCTCAACCAAATCCTCATCCTAACCCTATAGTAAATACACATAATAGCTTAATATTACTCAGAACTTAAATATATAACTGCACTGTAACAATGACACGTTAAAATAAAATGTAACCACAACATATTCTAAACTTTAGAAGAGATTTATAAGTGTATGTATTTTTGTGCTTTAATTGGTCACCATTTCTTTTAGGGTTTTTTTTTTTCACCTTTGTTAATCAATTTTTTGCAGTTCTCTTTAATAGTCCTGTAGTGAAAAATGTATGAAAATACAAACATTGGATGTTGTGTCTCAATCAATATACGGTTATTAAAAAGCATGCATTATGATTATTAGAACATATATATTTTTTTAATTACTAGAAGTTTTAGATGAAGGAAAATGTAGTAGTAGATAATTTAAATTTAAATTATCAGGATGATTTCTTAAATTAGAAAAATAATGTTTAAATAGTTTTAGATGGCGGGTATTAATATAGCAGTTAAATGTTTCATTAAAAATAATTTAAATAAGTTTAAATAATTTCTTAGAATTAGGGAAAATTCTCTTTTAAAATAGTTAATAATATAGCAGTTTAATTTATTAGAATAATTTCTTTAATTTGAATTTTTTTAAATAGTTTTCGATTGAGTATTAATTTATTAAAATCATTTTTTTAATTAGAATTTAATTAAATTTTTTTTTAGATTGAGTATAAATATAGTTTAATTTATTAGAATAATTTCTTTAATTTAATTTAGATTTCTTTAATTTCTTTAAAATAGTTTAAAACGGTTTTAGATGGAGTAATAATATAGTTTAAAGAATAATGTCTTAAATTATTTAGAAAAGTTAGGTTTAAAATAGTTCTGGATGGAGTATTAAAATAGTTTAATTTATTTTTTTAATATTAGAATAATTTCTTAAAATAATCAGGAAAGTTAGGTTTAAAATAGTTTTAGATGGACTATTAATATAGTAGTTTAATTTAGCTTTTCATTCATTTATTTCTCATCAGATAACACACGTCCTGTACACTGTGCTTTAAATCATTGCAGGAGAATGATAAAGTTGTAGCTTAAATACTTTAGAACTTTACTATTTTTTTTTTAACCTCACAAATTTACAGTACTGAAACATAAAAAAAGACTCACCATATATGTCTAGTCTGGCTGTGCATGATACGATTCCAACCTCGTTCTTTGCAGAGACCGTGTACCAGCCAGCATCTTCTTTACTGGTCGGTTGAATTAGTAGACATACGTAACCTGTAGTGTCCTGATGCATGCTGGGATAGCAAAACACAGAAAGTGAATGTCAAAATATGCTTTTCATTCATTTACTGTATTATATACTGATTTTAAGGTCTCACAAACATCACAGTGGACTCACCTAACCCTGTCCTTCGAGTGAGGGATCGTGTCATTGTCTTTCTTCCAGTAAATGAGTGGCTGTGGCATTCCCACAACTCTGCACTCGAGACGCACCGGAGCTCCTTCTGCGATGCCCGTGTTCTGCAGCTTCTCCACGAAATATGGAGCCTGCTTTAGCTCTTTTTCTGTACATGTTTATTCCACAGGGGGAAAAAGGATCAAATATTTGATGCACAATTTATATTGGTTAGCTAATTTCTTGCATTTAAGCAGGAGGTTTTTCAAATCAAGCATGTTCAAACTTGTTGACTCTGTATTACATGCAACTAATCTTAACAGTAATGAGGAGGACCTACAAGAAATCAGCCATCGTGTAAAAATGATACTCTTACAAGTCAGCGGTTTCACATAGACACCACTGATCTTCAGAAACATTTCTGATGTGCTTTATGGAAAAGCCCATTTCTACCTCATAAGAAACAAATCCTGCTTTGGTAAATCATAATTCTGAGGTTAAAAAGTTTAAATTATGACAAAAAAAATGTAATTATGAAATTAAAGAGTCGAAAATTAGATGAAAAGTCGAAATTATGACCAAAAGTCATGAGGATTTTTATTTTTTTAATTATGACACTATAAATATGAGATAAAAAGTCAGTATCATAATTTCGGCTGGCATAATTCTGACTTTTTATGTCATATTTATTGAGTCACTATGTCATAAATCTGACTTTTTATCTCATTTTTATTGAGTTAGTATGTCATAATTCTGATTTATGGCATATTTATTGAGTTAGTATGTCATAATTCTGATTTATGGCATATTTATTGAGTTAGTATGTCATAATTCTGACTTTTTATCTCAAGTTTGACTCTCATAATTGACTTAGTATGTCATAATTTCGGCTGCCATAATTCTAAGTCAATTATGAAAGTCAAAATTGAGAAAAAAAAGTCAGAATTTTGACATACTAAATAAATATGAATTTATTGATGAATTTAATATAAAAAGTAAGAATTATGGCAGCCGAAATGATGACATACAAAATCAATTATAAGAGTCAAAATTTAGATAAAAAGTCATTATGACAGTTGAGATTATGACATCATAAATCAATTATGAGTGCCAAAATTGACAAAGGTGAAATCACAATTAAAAAGTCACAATTATGACACTCATTATGAGTTGAAAAGTCTTTAGGACAGTTGAAATTATGACATCATTGTCAAGTATGCGATAGTCAAAATTGACAAGAAGTTACACGATAAAAAGTCATTGACAACTAAGTCATAATTAAGTAAAAAAATTAAGTCAAAATGGACTTGATTATTATGTCAATATCGACTTTTTATCTCAATGTTGACTGTCATAATGAAAATGATAATCTCATAATTGACTTAATTTGCAGTAATTTTAACTTTTTGTGTCACAATCGTGACTAAAATCACGATTAATCACGACTAAAATCATTTATTCCTAAATCACAATTATGATTTACCAAAGGATGATACATTTTACTTATATGTCAGAAAAGAGCATTAATAACACTTGAATGTTAGAGAGCCCATCAGACAGGAAGTGTGTGTCTCACCCACGACCTTGAGCTGGAGGCAGAATGAACTCTGTCCCGCTTTATTCGAGGCGATGCAGGTGTACGTCCCGTCGTCAGCTTGAGTCAGAGGATCAATAACCAGAGAATGGATCCCGTTTTCTCGCACAAGCATTCGATGAGTGACGTCGGGATATATCGGCTTCCCGTTCAGAAGCCACATGATTTCAGGATGAGGTAATCCGCTCACCTACACAGCAGAGAAGGCTTCAGAGAACTGAGTTCAAACAAGTCAAAACATGCAATGGCAAGCTTGCAGCGAAATGTTATTTTTCATTGTATTGGATACTCGACAAAGGTCGTGAAAAGTATTTGGATAAGAGTTACTTTTCAAGCATTTTGAAATTCAACAAAAATAAGTTTAAATGGTTTTAAATGATACAACAATAGAATAGATACAACAAAAATATTGAATACGCACTTTTATTTATACATTTATTTATATAGGTTAAAAAAAAAACATGATTTCAGTCGAAAGCTGAAAAATATGTATTGCACATCGAGAGAATAGCATTAGCTAACTTGTACTTGAAAAACTGTACATGCCGATAATATAATATTAATTAAATAAAAGACCACTTAAATGCATTTAAAGAGAGTACACTTTCATGACTATGTTTCTCTACACAGTTAAGTAAAAAGTGTAATAATGACAAATTTGAATAATAGAACATTGTAAATCATTGTTTTAATAATCTTTTGTTGTACTTTAAAGAAGTACACTTATTTTGATGTGTGGACTAACATACTAAAGCACATGTGAATTATACTTAATTATAATTTAACTGTAGAGTGTCATTCAATGTAACATTGAAAATTGAATGCACCGAATTGCAAAGTTCATCCTTCCACATATTTAATTACATGACAGGAATTATATATAGTTTATTAGAATTCATTTATATATTTATTGATTGATTAAACTTAAAATTAAATTGATTAAATATATATATATATATATATATATATATATATATATATATATATATATATATATATATATATATGTATATACACACACACACACACACACAGTATATATTTAATAATATTTATTTAATAATTGCTTTTTTACCATAAATGCTTGTTGGTGCGTTCGGCGGTAATCTTTGACCATATTTTGAAGACAATAGATGTAACTATAAAATTCCATATGAAGATGTAATACTTAATACTTTTTTTGATCAAATTAAGTCTAATTAAGTTTTGATCAAATTAAGTGTGACATTTATACATTCATAACACGCAAAAGAAAAATTCCATTCAGTGCAAGTGTATATTTATTTAAAGTATATTATTTCTGCTTCATCATGCTAAATTGTACAGTAAATGAAGACCCTCAGTCTGTAACTCTGTGTGTGTTTAGTGGAGGATGTGCTGAACTCCACCTGTGGTTTCTCTGCTAGGACACCGAACACAAAGATATTCACACATGTTAAGAGCTCAGATCTGTGTGTGTTCACTGTAGGTTTAATATCTGACAGTACCTTACAGTCTAACCGACAGAGCCGGCCCTCGTGGGCCAACATGTCTCCTGGAGCCTGCAGAAAGTGTGGACGAAAGAAGCGTTCTTGAGCCGGTTCTCCCTCCACTTCCTGGACACGCGCTCGGACTCTGTGGAAAATCATGAGTGATGACAGAAATATTATGCATACAAGCAGTGTATACAATGCATACAAGTTTGGGGACATTTTATATTTAACAATATTATTACAACATTATTTTCCTGTTATCTCTGTAAAGCTGCTTTGGATGTTGTGCCTCAATCAACAAACGGTTATTAAAAAGCATGCATTATGATTATTAGAACATGTATATTTTTTAAATTACTAGAAGTTTTAGATGAAGTAAAATGAAGTAGTTTAAATTATCAGGATGATTTCTTAAATTACAATCTTTATTGTAAAAAGCACTATACAGGTGAAACTCGAAAAATTAGAATATCATGCAAAACTTCATGTATTTCAGGAATTCAGATTAAAAGGTGAAACTAATATATTTATTATATATAATAACTATATACATATGCATGATTATACTTTTCAGAGGGCCGACATTTCTGTATTTAAAATCCTTTTTTTCATTGATTTCATGTAATATTCTAATTTTCTAAAATGAATTTGGGGTTTTCATAAGTTGTAAGAGCATCAAAATTATAACTTTTGCATGATATTCTAATTTTTCGAGTTTCACCTGTATAAATAAAGGTGACTTGACTTGACAGTGTTGGGGAAAGTCACTTTGAAAAGTAATGCATTACAATATTGCCTTACTCCCTTAAAAAGTCACTAATTGCGTTACTTAGTTACCTTTTAAGAAAAGTAAAGCATCACGTTACTTTTGCTCACCAGGGCTGGGCTTGTTTTTTTTTTTAAATAACAAAAAAGTTATATTTTTGGGCACATTTAAAGGCCCTTTCAGACAAAATTGAAATAATAAGGCTGAAGGAAATGCAAATTCACGCGTGTACAGAAGAAAGCACAGCTAAAACAATCCTTTCAGCTGCTGTTCTGAGAACGCAAGAATAGGATGCAGGAGAAGAAAGTTTAACACTTACTTCATTAATAAAAAAAATTTATAAAGTAATTTTTGCTTATGGTTTAACTGAATCATAAGATTATTAAATGCATAAAAACATTTGTTTTATTTAACATTTAATTATTGGAGGTTTGCGTATTGTTCTGATTTTGCATTTTACAGTTTTTATTCATTTTGAGGAATACTGAATCATTTTTTGTGCAAGTGAGATGAGTAAATGCACGCTCACATTTAGTCTAGAACGACAATAACCATCATGTTTTACACACAATGCCTCTGCACTTACTCACGATTCCTCTCAACATGAGGACAGGAGAGCTGTCAGTGTCAGTCAATGCATGTGAAAAAGTAACTCTGATATTTTGTTGTAAATTTAAAAGTAATGCGTTACTTTACTAGTTGCTTGAAAAAAGTAATCTGATTACGTAACTCAAGTTACTTGTAATGAGTTAAACGTACTATAAAACGTCAGCCATTGCAACTGGATAAGAACTTAATGAAAGCTGAGCATTGATGCAACTCACCTCTGAGAGTGAACCATGGGCCGGTTTCGTACGGGACCCGTTTGGACAATCAAATGACCAGAGCAACTTATTCTACCCTGTGGACATGACAAAAGGCTTGGCTTTTGTTTAAACTATAATTCAATGGAATTTCTTACGGTTGTCTTTGCTGCCGTTACCTGTGGATTTGCTACCATGACTGTATAATTGCCGTCATCGTCGCTTGTAGCGGCTTCTATGTGTAACGAACACGTCCCATCCCCCTCTCTGATCTTCCTGTAGTGCTCGTTCTTCTTCAAAATCTGCTTTCCATCCTTAAACCAGTAAACCTGTGGGAGGAGTACAAAATAAAAGTCCATCAACATACAGTTTGAAGACTGAACTGAAACATACGTTTCTGTTTTGCTTAAAGACTTTAATATTTTCATATATAACAATTATTTTTGGGGGGAAATTAGAATAAATTGACCAGAAAACAGTTTGAGAAGAAGTTTTAGACATTCATTTATTTATTTATTCATTCTAAAGAAATTAAGTTTTAATCAGAAAGAACATTTTACATTGATAAAAAAATTATGGTGAAGACATTTATAATAGTAAAAAAATATTTCTATTTCAAACAAACAGTTCTTTTGAACTTAATCATGGTTTTCAAAAAAATATGAACCAGCACAAATGCTTTCAACATTGATAATAATCATAAATGTTTCTTGTGCATCAAATCATCATATTATAGTGATTTCTGAAGGATCATGTGACTGGAGTAATGATGCTGAAAATTCAGCTTTGATCACAGGAATAAATTACACTTTACTATATATTCACATAGAAAACAGCTGTTTTACATTCTAATAATATTTCACTGTTTTTACTTTATTTTTGATCAAATAAATGCAGCCTTGATGAGCAGAATGTTTTTTAACATTTAAAAAATCTTACCGACCTTCACAATGAAACTCTTATTTTCTGTGCATGCATTACAATAACATCCCAGAATCCCTCAGTCTGTCAAACACTCACCTTAGGAATTGGAATTCCAACGACTTTACAGGTAAATGTGACGGGAACCCCTTCCACAGCCCGTAAGTGCTTCAGCTTCTTGTCGAAAATGGGCGCAATGCATCTTCCCGTGGGAATTTCATCATGATGAACGTCATCATCCGACTCTTCCACTGGAGTTCTTTCCAAACGAAACTCAATCTCACTCATTAGCCGCTGCTCAAAGCTCGACACCTTGTATTCCTACAAAACATGTAATTACGAATGAACTAATTATCTTATCTGGTCATAAACGTGTCCCGTTTATGTTTTCATACATCTAAATGAAAAAACCTTTGGAAACGTCTCTCCAGGATCTGTGGAAACATTATCCACAGTCGCAAACTGAATGTTAATGTTTTCTTAAAAATGTCTAAAAATACAACAAACAATCATACAAATCAAGATATATCTAATAATGACGATGCAGTGGTCAGGTCACCAGATAAAATCAGCGACACATTTTACAATTATGCAAAACGATTACAATAATAACATAACATTATAATATATAGATTGAAGTCTTAAAAGCAAACTAGCCCTCAAACGTAATGTTCCGGGGGTTAAAGAGAGGGTAAAAACGGTCATATAAAACTAAATTAGGACTGTTTTAAAGCAAAAAACATTCCCAAAGTATGATATGAACCCTATAATATTCCTTCCCATTTAGTACCTATTAGTATATCAAGTTGCCCGAACAGCCCGTCTGTCTTGATAAAAACTGGGCGACCGCCAACATCTCTAATGTAGTCACCTCTATTTATAATACAGAACGGCCCTGTTCATTCCTATCTCTGTCTAGTCTCTCAAGCACTCATGTTCACGCACAGACACCGCTTGCATTCTCATAGACACTGTGTTTGAGATGAAAAAACTACAGCCTTTACTGTAAATGGTTGAATGTAATGCTCATGTCATTATTGCTTCCGTTTGAGAAATCCATTGAATACCGTTATTAATATTCAGTTATAATATAATGTTCTGAACACATAGTTAGTATGTATAACATGTAGCATTTAATATATATATATATATATATATATATATATATATAGTTTCTCATGCATAAATGTTTATGACAGAATTCTAGTTAGAGTATTAGTTACAATTAGGGCTGTGAAACGATAAATTGCGATTAATTGCATCCAAAATAAAAGTTTGTGTTTATATAATATATGTGTGTGTTTACTGTGTGCATAATTATTTTAATACAGACACATGCATGTATATATTTAAGAAATATTTGTATGTATATACTATATATATATATAATTTATATATTATATATATATATATAAATATTTTATATATAAATAACAATTTTTTCTTAAATATATACATGCATGTGTATTTATATATACAAAATAATTCTACACACAAATATATTATGCAAACAAACTTTTTTTTGGATGCGATTAATCGTGATTAATCGCAGCACAGCACTAGTTATGATTTACAATGACATTGCTATATTTTTACCATTCGTTAAACTGAGATTTTAATGTTAAAGCTTGCAGATTTGCAAATAATTTTGGCCTTTAAATGATTTAAACGTTCTGCATCTTCCTCTAAAATGAGTTATGCATGCAGCTCCATTAGTGGAAAAGAAACCGCTTTATAATAACTAAGTTTCTTATTTTCATTCACATTGATTCTTATATGTTGATTAAAAAGCAATACAGAATAAAGCACTGCTTGCAATGGAGAAGATTCCTTGTACCTCGTCATAGTTAATGACAGTTGCAGTGGGAATGTTTGGTCCGAGCGATCGGCTCACTTCCCCCACATAACTCCGCTTCTATGGAGGACAGGATGAATGACGGTGATGTTAACACAGAGACTAGTCACACATCAAGACAAATGTGTGTTTTAGTGTTACTCTGACAGTGTTAATATGGTGCATGATGCGGACGCATATTTAACACATGAAATGTTTTAGCAAGTGAAAAGGGTGATTCTTAAATGGGAAGGTCTTCGCTGATGCATTTATATGCACTCACCTAAAGGATTATTAGGAACACCTGTTCAATTTCTCATTAATGCAATTATCTAATCAACCAATCACATGGCAGTTGCTTCAATGCATTTAGGGGTGTGGTCCTGGTCAAGACAATCTCCTGAACTCCAAACTGAATGTCAGAATGGGAAAGAAAGGTGATTTAAGCAATTTTGAGCGTGGCATGGTTGTTGGTGCCAGACGGGCCGGTCTGAGTATTTCACAATCTGCTCAGTTACTGGGATTTTCACGCACAACCATTTCTAGGGTTGACAAAGAATGGTGTGAAAAGGGAAAAACATCCAGTATACGGCAGTCCTGTGGGCGAAAATGCCTTGTTGATGCTAGAGGTCAGAGGAGAATGGGCAGACTGATTCAAGCTGATAGAAGAGCAACTTTGACTGAAATAACCACTTGTTACAACCGAGGTATGCAGCAAAGCATTTGTGAAGCCACAACACGCACAACCTTGAGGCGGATGGGCTACAACAGCAGAAGACCCCACCGGGTACCACTACAAATAGGAAAAAGAGGCTACAATTTGCAAGAGCTCACCAAAATTGGACAGTTGAAGACTGGAAAAATGTTGCCTGGTCTGATGAGTCTCGATTTCTGTTGAGACATTCAGATGGTAGAGTCAGAATTTGGCGTAAACAGAATGAGAACATGGATCCATCATGCCTTGTTACCACTGTGCAGGCTGGTGGTGGTGGTGTAATGGTGTGGGGGATGTTTTCTTGGCACACTTTAGGCCCCTTAGTGCCAATTGGGCATCGTTTAAATGCCACGGCCTACCTGAGCATTGTTTCTGACCATGTCCATCCCTTTATGGCCACCATGTACCCATCCTCTGATGGCTACTTCCAGCAGGATAATGCACCATGTCACAAAGCTCGAATCATTTCAAATTGGTTTCTTGAACATGACAATGAGTTCACTGTACTAAAATGGCGCCCACAGTCACCAGATCTCAACCCAAAAGAGCATCTTTGGGATGTGGTGGAACGGGAGCTTCGTGCCCTGGATGTGCATCCCACAAATCTCCATCAACTGCAAGATGCTATCCTATCAATATGGGCCAACATTTCTAAAGAATGCTTTCAACACCTTGTTGAATCAATGCCACGTAGAATTAAGGCAGTTCTGAAGGCGAAAGGGGGTCAAACACAGTATTAGTATTGTGTTCCTAATAATCCTTTAGGTGAGTGTATATACAGTATATATATGCATCAGATTATGTATGTATATATATATATATATATATATATACACACACACACACACACACACACACACATACACGTACTGTATATACAAATAAATATAAAGACCACAAACAGAAATTAGGTTTTCATTAATAAGGTACAGATAGCAATACTTTAAAATTGAAAGTATTCAATTTCAATCTAAAAGTCCTCAAATCATGTATATTTGCATTTAAAATCAACATGAAACACTCACACATCAAACAACCTGAAGTATTTCTATGTGAAACAGCATTTCCAATTAGAAAAGGGGGTTTAATTTCATGTTGACAAACAGCTTTTAACTTTAAGTCCTAAATAATTGTTTAAAAGACCTTTACAGAACAACTAAATATTCACAGTATTTCAATCTCTCTGTGGTACTCGTAATATAGTATATGTATGCCGTGTTATCTATGGGGATATTTTTCTTCCTTATTCCGTCTCCAACTCCATCAATCCGTGTTTTGTATAAACCCACACAAACACTATTACGAACCAAGATTATAATTGCGTCACATAAAGAAACTCAAACTCAATCTAAACTAAAGCAGAGGAGCAATCTTGAGTCTGTCAACCCTACTATTTCTACTATACACTAGTTAAACAACCTTTACATCTTGGTAATATTTATGACACGTTGTACCTGTTGTCCAAAATGAAGTGGTTCATCTTTAAATCGCAACTTCTTCTCAATATCTTGTAAGAGTGTTTCCCTGCTTTCGCGGAGTTCACTATCGGACATGAGTCTGGAAACTCTTTGATTCTTCTTCAGTGAACTTTGAGGCCTGGACATGGAGAAACACAAGAAGATACAGCAAACCCTAACCAGAACCTGCCCTTAAAATCACAGGGAAAAGGTTTATTAAAAAGGTTAACTTTAACCCTTAAATCTCACTGACTGATTGGAATGACTTAAAGGAACAGTTCAACCAAAAAACGAAAACTCCCCATTGACTGTCTTTCTTTAATGCAACACAATAAGGGGAATTTTTGAAGAATATTGTGGACTGAGTGGCCTCTCTTTTCAATGTGAAAAAGAAAGAGTACTGCGGGCTTGTCAAGCTCAAAAATGACAAAAAACAATCATAAAAGTAGTTATTCCCTGAGAATATTGACATCTACTCTTCTTGGAACTTTTGTGAAAGTCCATAAGAGAAACAGTTATGAACAAATCATTCTTCTGAGTCAAATCTTTTCAATGAATCAGTTCATTCGGTTAATTTGTTCGCAGACCCGTTTCTTGATTTAAACTTACTAATTTACTGATGTGGTCACAACACTTAACAGCCAAAGTGCTTGGATCTTAGATTAGGTTTCAAAAGATTATGGAATATAATACAGTCACACAGACCATTTTTATAATAGTTTGATGGTGCTTTTTCATCCTTTCTGAAGCTTGAGAGTAACAGTTTTCAACTCACTTTTATTGTATTGAAAAATAAGATCAGCCAGGATATTCTACACATAAAAAAAAAATCCACCTTTGGCGTTGCATAGTAGACAGAAATTAAAATGGGTTTCTCAAAAAATTCTAATGTAAATGAACGAGTAAACAATTAACATTTGTACGTGAACTACGAGCAAGCATTTGTTTTATCATTTTCACAAAATGTATCAAATTGTATTATACAATATATTAAAAGAAAGAACAGACCTCAGCTTTTAAACAAAAAATAGGTTTTATTCTAGCTTAATGCAATCTTCTTTTTTTTTTTAAAACACTTGAGTGTGGGTAAAATTAATAAAAAAAGCTACATTTTCAGCAAAAAGCTGAGAAAAACGCATTTTTGTCAAAGGCTACGCCCGGATCGGATCCAGAACGACGATTAAAACAAAGATGAAGTAGATCGAGTACATCAACAACACCAAAGTTTCACAGTCCTGCAGCTCGTCCTGGGTCAACATTTCATCCAGTAACATTAGGCAGTTTTGATTTATATGCTGTTTAATGTTGATGATCGCATTATTTTACATATGCATCTGCTTACATATGCCATTGCTTGGTTCGGCTTCTTCTTTGCCTGTGTTTTGATCAGGAGATTCAGTAACATTTTAAATCCTTTAAATGAAATGATTCCTTTAAATGAATTGAATCTCCTGATCAAAACACAGGCAAAGAAGAAGCAGACACAAGCAATAGCATATGTAAGCAGATGCATATGTAAAATTATGCCGTCATAAACATTAAACAGCATATAAATCAAAATTGCTTAATGTTACAGAATGAAATGCCGACTGAAATACTCTTTTAGAAGATGTGTTATAGCGCCCCCTACTGTATAACGGTGAAAACACAGAAAGCCAGAAATGTTCGTCAATGGCAGGGAAATAATTTGTTGTGTTGGAGTTGGCTTACCCAAGTGGGGCTCTTTTAGGCAGCCCCATTGCATTGGTCGGAGGAGAAGTTGGCAGCGAAGGAAGAACTGAACTAAGGAAGGCCACTGGATTTTGGATAGGGCTGGGGCTGGAGTTGCTAGACGTTGGGGAAGAAGCTTGTGGTGGAGACTGAGTTCTAAAAGAAAACACTGAATTCACCAGGCCAGGAGGCAATAAAGGTGGTGAGGACACATATGGGGGGCTTCTCGGAGACTCCAGAACTCTTGTTGGAAACTTTCTTGGGGACGGAGCAAACTGGTTGATGGGCGACGTGATCTCCCGCGTCGACTTCGGGAATATCTGTGCAGCTAATTCGTGTAGCATTGGAACAGGAGACTCAGTTGGAGAAAAACTCCTGATAGGAGAGAGCGTCTGAGCTGCGATGAACTCCTTCGGCCTGGTGTAGCTGAAGCTCTGGGGGGAGATCGGAAAAATCACGGGAAGTGGAGGCTGGGGGGTGTTGTTCAGTTGAGGTGGAGACATTGGACTTGGGATGGGTGCAGGTGGATTTCTCACCAGATGCGGTGATGTGATGATACTCAGGGGTGGATAGGACACATTTTGAGACTGTGTGTCTTGTGGAGCCATGCTGGGATGAGTAATTGAGGTGGTGTTTAACTCTGATGCAGTGTTGTTCACCACTGCTGCTTTGGGGGTCATCAATGCTTGTGTTTTGGCAACACACATGTCACTATTGGGAACAGAGTTCATCTGGAAGGTTGGATTCATGTTCATTTGTGATATATGACTGGAAGGAGTAATGGGTGGCTTATTGGTCACGTAGTTAGGGTTTGGATGGATGGATGGAGCCATGATAATTTGAAGAAAAGGCATAGAATGTCCCACATTTGATTGAGGCATAGGGATGTTGGGAGGTCCTGTAGGTTGAGTTATTGGGATTATTGGTATCACACTTGGCATAGGAGCCACATTGGGTGAGATAGGCACCGCATTTTTGGGGTGTATTAAGGTAGAAGGAACCATACTTGGTGGAACAGTATTTAATGAAGTAGTAGGAACCGGATTTTGTTGAGGTGTAGGAGGGTGGGTGTTTAAGGTTGTGGCTGATGGAGTAAGTTGGGGCAAGGGCATGGAATTGGTTAAAGGCATGCTCAATTGGGATACAGGAGCAGCTTTTAATATGGGAGCAGGCAGTGCAGGTGCTGCAGGGATAGATACAGGGATCAGCTGTGGACCAGATTGAATTACAAGAGGTGGTCGGAGTGGAGATGGCACTAGATTTGCAAGAGGTTGAGTTGGCGTGACAGGCGGTGGCTCACAATTTGTCCCGTCTAAATGTGGTAACTCTTGGCTTGGGGAGACGTTATCCTGCAGCTGTTCCAAAAGCACCTGATTGTGGAGGATCTGAAGCTGCACTGGGTCTCTAAGAAAAGAGAAAAGAAGGAGAAAACAAATACATTGTATCTAGTTCAGAAGGTCCTAAAATGTTGTCAAGCAACATTCTGAAGTTGGTACTTACAATTTTGGTTTAGCCAACACCGGTGGGGGTTCTTTGGATGACATTTCTTTCTCTTCTTCTTCATCCTCTGGGAGTTTAAAGGTTACGCGGAGACCTGTTCGAGAAGTAGAGTGGGGTTCATTGTGATTCCCTAACACACCCTCGGGTCTTGTCTTGAGGCAAGAAGTTGGGGGATCCGGTAGGGGTTTAACAGGTGGTTGCTCTTGATGGTTACTGATGGTTACTGGTTGGGGACTAGTGACAGAAAGGCTAGAGGTAGATTTTGGACCATTTGGTGATGGTTCAACCCAGGGATCCAAGTCCAGAGTGATGCCAGAGGCTAATCCGTTGGATGGACTTTGATTAACTTCTGTGGAAGCCTTACAACCAGGCCTTCCTGAATCGAAGTGTGTAGTGCTAGAGTTGACAGACTTATGGTTCGAATCAGAGGTCAGTGAAGAAGCATTGAAGCTGAGTGGATCTAGCTGAGGTAAACTACTCCTGAAAGTATCTGAGCTGTATTTTCCAATGCTGAGAGGGTTTAGACTAGGCAGGCTAGTGCTTAGCTCATGACGAAACATACTAGGATTTAGGGTATCTGAACGAAACGTTTCAGAGTCCAGAGGGTCTGACTGCTTAAAGCCAGAGCTCAAAGGGTCGAGAAAAATCATACTTGAGTGAATCTTGTTGTTTACCAGAGGAACATCTGGCTTGCGCTTCAAAGTTGTTGATATCAGGTCTGTTGCTTGAACCTTTGGTGGAGAGGATTCCACAGTTAAAGTGCTTATTGTTGTGGGTTTGGTGTTGTTATTACTGTGTCCTATTGATGCAGACAAAAATATTTTTCAGAATTAGACTTGGTGTAAGCAGTTTTTAAGCAGTCTAAGCAGTTTTACGTTGGAAAAACTGACCCAATAATCAATTCAACACAGATTTACCTTTCACTTTCAACACTGCGATACTGGAAATTGTGCCATATTTATTGCTGGCCGTGCAAGTAAATGTTCCAGAATCCTCTGGAAAGACCTCTGCAATGACCAACGTACATATCTCCTCTGAAGTCCACACCAAACAGAGAAATGGTAGACTGTTAGGTGGTTAGTGCCATGAAATAATTATCTTGACAAAGCAGCTGTAATCAAAGCCACCTACCAGATTCAGCCATAGATCTTGGTTCTTGATGAAAAAAAAACAAAACAAAAAAAACAGAATGTGTGGATTATCAGAAGCCAATTGTAAGTAGAACAATTCATGCACTGAGAGTTTTTTATGGAAGTAAAATAATGTCAAATGTTTTTGAAATAAAAAGCCTGTTGAATTGCACTACTTGAAAAAAATAGGCATTGCATTAACCATGCTTGCATTTTAATGCATTGTATTTTTAGGGCTTGCATTTATATGGGCTGAAATTCAACATGGTTGAATATTTAAGCTGTGAATATTTCAGTTAAAAACATTTCAAACACATTTTCATTATTAAAAATTAAATAATCCATATTCACCATTCATATTTCACTTCCAAAATATTCTAACTGTTTAAAAATACAACCAATAATATTCAACAGGCAATTTTCGGTCCATTTTATTTCGCTTTGCAAATTCGCTTCCACAAATTCAGTGGTTCAAATTCGACAGTAAATTCAACATTGGCCCTGTCCCAAATGGCACACTCCGGACTTGTGGACTTCCTCAGAGTCCACACTTCGGTGACGTCATGTAGTGCAGACCTATAGGGCCCTTAGCGCGAGTCAGCGAGGGCGCATTGAGAGGTATTTTTGGGACAGACTCGATCGTCACGCCGGAAACAGGAAGAAGGTCTCAGCTCAGACGTCGAAGCTGAATAAACTTAAAGGTCATCTCATCAGTCCCTTTATTAGAAAAATATCACAAATATCATTAAAAAAAATTACAGTCTTTAGCATCGAGAACAGGATTTATTTTATTTTCCCAAATCTTATGTCCATGTTAACTACACAGCCTGCTTTTACAGTTCTATACTTGTATATGCCACCTGGGCATTAGAATAGATGTCATGGTTATGTAAATGATCAATACAGTTGTACATAATAATACATAATGTTCAATTTTAACACAAAATTAAAATGTAAATGAGTTTAAGAAAAATGTATAGGTTTCAATATTCATACTACGTTTATATGACTCAGTAAAGCCATGACATTCGGATCTATTTATGTAATGAATCATAATGCGATCGTATTATTTAACACGCTATTATTATGTTTGATATATCAACCACTGGTCGATAATGTTTGTATAAACTGTAAGTAACAACTGGTAAAATGTACGCCTATATCATAAAGCCATGTTAACAGTCTGTGAGCGAAATCTCCTCCCATCCGTTTTCTGATTTGCATTTCGCAAGGATTCCTGGGTAGTTAAAGTGCGTGGAGCCTGCATCTATGCGGGCTTCGCGGAAGACCGCTTCAAGGGTACAAAGGGGGCGCTGCTGAGCACACTTCAGAGCGTTAAAATGCTAAATGGGACGGCCTACGGACTCGTAGACTCGGCGAGCACGCGCAATTTAAGTCCACGAGACCGAAAGTCCGCATGAAGTGCGTCATTTGGGACAGGGCCATTGACGTCCAGGAACTGCAGGAAAAGCGGTAGATTGCCGAGCATACTCTCAATCTGCTGTTAGTCGACCTCACCAGCAGGGGGTGCAAAAGCGCGTGTTGTTGACAAAGACCAGAAAAATTAGAGCAAGTCATTCATTCATAAAACTCATTTACAGCAATGTAAGTTTATTTGTGATTATTATGACGGCTGTTTTCGTTAAATTCGTTGCCTTCACGGTTACTTTTCCTGTGTAGCCTACATGCATATTTCTCTACCGTGAACGAGATCATAATGTTATTCCCCGATGCGGATATACAGATCCAATGTTACATTTTTGAGGTTGACATATATTTCTCTTGGTTGTTTAGTTGCCTTAACTTTATATTGTGGCGATGTGCTGCATGCAGGCTATTAGGGTTTCCCTCAATACTTCAGGATTCCCCTGCTGGACATATACAACGCTTAACGTAGCTTAATGGACTAGTGATGTAAAAGTCCAAACTGCAGATGGACTCAGAATAACGCGCACAGCTGAGCGTTTCCCAGTGATAGACTGGCATAAATGGCTTGATGTTGGACATTCACACATTTAGGGACCGTCTCTAAAGTGTATACGACTTTGGTATACACGTTTCTAACTTCAATAGCATTTGAATAGAACGACTTAACAGTCATAAAACCAACTGTAAAGTGTTCATGTAGTGTCAGGCATAATGCGCACCCTTTGGATTTTTGATATTTATTCAAATAAATTTAAGTTTGCTATTAAAGTTAGAAACGTACATGCCAATGTTGTATGCAACTTTAGAGACGGTCCCTAAATGTGCGAATGTCCAATGTCAAGCCAATTTTACATTTAGCAGATGCTTTTATCCAAAGCGATTTACAGTTAAACTAACAATAGGAGGACAACAATATGCAAGTGCTATGATCCCAGTTTAAGCTAATGCAATACACGTAGGCATTTTAGGACTTGGACTTTATATATATATATATATATATATATATATATATAGAGAGAGAGAGAGAGAGAGAGAGAGAGAGAGAGAGAAAGAGAGAGAGAATAGAATAGAATAGAAAGTGTTAGTATTAATTGATCAAGTGTTGATTTTATGCCAGTATATCACGAAACGCTCAGCATGAAACTTTGCGCGTAAAGTTTATAATCTGAGTCCATCTTCTTGCCTGTAGCCTATAGTAGCCTACAGCCTACATCCCCAATAAGGTGCAAGATTGGTCTTTCATATCACTGTATGTGTTAAGCGTTTTGTCCCAACGGAAAGGGAATCCTTGTATGAGGTATTGAGGGAAACCGATTATAATCCTGTTCATGGTAGAGAAAGCTGATGACATGTAGAATACACAGGGAAAGTAACAATGAGGTTATTGAATGAAACATGAACACAGCTTTTGTGTGTTTATCATCTTTTCCGCATATACTGTCACAGATAATCATTTCCATTTTATGAATGAATGTCTTCGTCAACAACACGCGCTTTTGCACCCCCTGCTGGTGAGGTCGACTAACAGCAGATGGAGAGTATGCTCTGCAATCTACTGCTTTTCCTGCAGTTCCTGGACGTCAATGTTGAATTTACTGTCGAATTTGAACCACTGAATTTGTGGAAGCGAATTTGCAAAGCGAAATAAAATGGACCGAAAATTGCCTGTTGAATATTATTGGTTGTATTTTTAAACAGTTTGAATATTTTGGAAATGAAATATGAATGGTGAATATGGATTATTGAATTTTTAATAATGAAAATGTGTTTGAAATGTTTTTAATTGAAATATTCACAGCTTAAATATTCAACCATGTTGAATTTCAGCCCATAAAAATGCAAGCCCTAAAATACAATGCATTAAAATGCAATCATGGTTAATGCAATGCCTATTTTTTTTTTCAAGTAGTGCAATTCAACAGGCTTTTTATTTCAAAAACATTTGACATTATTTTACTTCCATAGTTTTTCTTTTACAAGATCCAAGGATTTTCAAGGATAGGTCCAACCACTTATCTTAATGTATGCATTCTAAAATTAGACATACTCTTCTGGAGGATCCTGAAATCTGGAGAATCTTCAATAAGTGTTCCCTCTCTGTACCAGTCCACTTTGGGCGAGGGAATGCCTTTTACTCGGCACTCCAGCACTACCAGCTGACTCTCAAGAGCCAGGATATCCTGAATGTTCTGCACCAAAAGAGACAATGGTGTTCAATGACACTGGAATGGAAAGCATGTAAAAAAACTACATTTTTATATATTCTGATAATAATGTTAGAGGTGTTCTCTCATGCAACACTACCACAATGACTGCTACTGCATTTTAATTGGTGTTCTGCAGGGTTACAATGGCACTGCTAGTCAAACGAGGTCACCACCAAGTTTCTATTATATTTCTAGAAATGGCTTGCATTGGACTGTTTCATTGTCTGACATGCAAAAATCCTAAGTCTGGTTGCATAATAAGGTTAGAAATACAATAATTTTGTTGTGTTTGCTCTACCTTTGTAAAAACAGGAGCTGCCATTATGGGCCTTACATCGAAGTTTTGAAGATAACTACTGCTGCCATTTAGATTCTGAAAAAGAAAATGTATAATGTAAGAGAAACATGCATAAGTGGGTATAATCAAAACTGTGGATTTGGTGTGTTTTTTCGTACCTCAGGAATGCTCTGTTGAGACGTTAACAGTATATCAGAGATACTTTGGCTTGATTGAAGTGATGGTGGTGTTATGCTGAGGGTTGGAGAAAGTGGAGTTGGATCCACCTCAGATATCGGCACTAGTGATTCTAGATCAGGTATGGTTTGTTCTAGTACAGGTACGGTTGGTTCTAGTACAGATATGGCTTGTTCTAGGACAGGTACGGTTGGTTCCAGTACAGGTAGAGTTGGTTCTAGTACAGGTATTTCAGTGCTGACGACTTTAGTACTCAGAAGTTCTGTATCTTCTTGTTCAGATAGAGAGTCAGCGGTCAGTTGTACTGCTTTTGCGTCTGAAGGTGCTGGTGGCTCAGTGCAGGTGGTTGTTACAATTAGAGTTGTGTCTTCAGCATATGTGTTGGACTCAATCGAGATCTCAGCAGGATTGGGCTGAGGAGATCTATTATGAAGTTTGAAAAAAAAAAGTAAGTTCATGTGTTTTCAAACAGGTCCATTGGGGTCCATGAAGGAAGTGGAAGGAGTCCATACAGTGGTGTAGTCTAGTTTTTTTTTTTAGTGAGTATACTGTGATAGAAAACTTTAAAAAAACAAAAAAACAAAAAAATCATTACATTTGAACATTTTCGTACTGAGAAACTGCTGATAATTTTTTTTTTTAAATTAATATAAATATATATAAATAAAATAAAACATTTATTTTATATATCTTTCTTATTTCTTCCTTATAACTCAAGAAGGAAATAAGGTACAATGAAGTTTCCCTACATGTGAGCTGCATCTTGATAAAATTTTGTGGTGATAGCATAAAGTAATCAAAAGTAACAGCATTTGAAACCAATTTAGCTTTTTTGTTTAGCCCTTCAGGGTATGGGCTATTTGGCTATGGGTATTTTTAAAACTGTTCCTCCCTGAGTAATATCTCATGGTCGACGCAATGGATTATGTTGATTATGGACTAATTTCAATCAAGAGCACCCACTGTAAGTAATGATGTGCTATTTTCTATGATCTGTGCATGTTTCATGAACTTACAAGTGAAAACGCCACGTAAAAGCTATATTTGTTTTTAGTTAGCGCCTGTGGAGTGTGTCGTAACTCCATGAGGAATATTCTCGGGATTGCCGCAATGGATTATGTTGATTTTGGACTCATTTTAATAATGAGATCTGCTGTAACTAATGATGTGCCATTTTCCAGGATCAGAGCATGTTTCATGAAGTTACGAGCGAAAACGTGAGTGCTGAAAATGTCAAACTTGCGTCGAGAATTACCGCTAAGCAACTGTTTTGTTATACGTAAGTGACGTCAGATCCAGGTCACAGGTCATGGAAGCCCAAATGGTCCAAAAGTCAGTGCTTCGCAACACAGACGGGGTGAATTTATGAATGAAAGTGTAAAAATTCTCTCAGAAAATGATGATGTTATGTATCCTCAAAATCCTCGACCTTTTCTAGTGGGTATACGGCGTATACCTGCATATCACGTATACTACACCACTGGGTCCATATATATTAGGGGTGTAACGGTACATTTCGATACATATTCGTCCCGAACCGTCATAGTACGGACGTCACGGTTCGATCCATAAAGTCAGATGGTGATCCACACTACAATCCAGAAGGAGGCGTGCGGTAATGCAATGCTGTTTGCTTACCACCGCAACAGGAAAAAAGACAGAAGAAGAAGAGATGATCTATGCACCAACCCAAAACAAGAGTTCAGAAGCACGCAAGAGCTTGCTAGTAGCCTATACGCTGAGTTTCAACTTCTTTTTGTGACGAGTTCCACAAACTTCACAGAAAGGAAACATCCAGAAAGCGGCATCCTTTATGTTTTCATTATTTTACAAAAGCACAATGTTTTGTTTTTATTGGGAGTGTACTCAAATAAAAATTACAGTTTCGAATGATGTCTAACTCTTATCTGTATGACCTGTATGAGTATTTAAGTTGTTTCTGCTGTTATAATGAGACAAAATAATTTGACATTGTGCCGTTGAAACGTCTAACTACTACAGTCCAGTGATGAAATATGTATTTCCAAAACAGAGGTAAGTACCGAAACGTAACTTCTGTGTACCATTACACCCCTAAAATAAATGTACATGTTATTCTTATAACATGATTCAATGTTGGAAAACCTGGAAACTCACTGTGCTTGTTCTCCGTCAGAATCCGATGAAGACGCTCCTATAGAAAATGAAATAATGCTCCTATAAACTGCAGCTGCAATTGTTTAGTCATTCATATGAAATGGTCAATGATTGATTTACTTACCCTCAATGTAGATTTCTGCTGAGGTGGAGTCTGTGCCATAAAAGTTGGAGGCAAAGCACGAGTATCTGCCAGTATCTTCTTCAAATGCCTCGGCTATGATCAGAGAGTGCCGCTCACCGTTGGTGATGATCTGAATATCAGGACTGTTTTCCAACTCTTTACCCTCACAAAACCACCTGGAAAACACAATCAGACCGTTACATTTTAAACAGGAAAACGCATCAAGCACAGACAATAACAAATAACAATACATTAATGAAAATTTAAAACACACACACAAATGAACATCTGCATTTATTTGACCTCAGTTGTAAAACCAGTGACATGCACAACTATGTTGTACTCTGACTATAAATGATTATGCCCAGCTCATTTACATCCATTTTCAACACAAAATATTTTCCTAAATGCATATTTAACTCATTACTTCAATATTTGAAGTGTGCTAGTGACACTAAATTAAAAACTATCCTGTAGGCCACAGAGGTCATTAATGCAAGCCTTACAAAACAAAGGTAAACCGCCTTTTTTCAACAATATCATGTAATAAATATGTTCATTGGCTGATGCAGGGTGTTCGATAGCCAAAACATGGACCATGTAAACCAAAAATGGGAAAACAGAAAATATCCAGTACTAAGATTTAACAAGGTAACAAGGGGAACTAGCACTTTTGTTAATCGTTCAAGCAGACAGTTGTTGACTGATGCATAAAATCTCAAAATAGCCAAATATCAGCTAATTTCTCAGTCTATCACCATCAAAATTTCCAAACAAATTAAATGCACAGTTAAAATGCTTAATATTGAATGATGAATAGATTGTGGACATTAAATGGTCAAAAACATATCAATATACAAGTCACAAATACCTCAATTAACATCAAAATAAAAGTACATTTCCTTTTTTTAGGGAAGTTACCCCAAAAAAATAGTTGATGAGCAAAAGCTATTTACTTGACTAAATGGATTAATGACACCAGACATTATTTATTTCATCAAATACAATAAAATTGATAAAATAGGATTTTCAGAGCCATTTAATGGCAGAAATCAGTTAATTGTCTAACAACTATTATATCCCAAGCTGCTGAGGTGAAGATGAAGCCATTTACTCATGAAGTTATTTCTGGCATGTGTCAGTTTGTGTTAAAGATAGTTCAATCTCATCACAAAAATCAGCCCTTCTTTTCAAACGCTTCAGCAAAATAAGGTCCACACTGTAACACAAATCAGCATTTATTCAGTGTGAAATCAATGGGTTAAAAGAGTATTATCACATCCAAAAATATAACTTGACCACAGCCTTACCTAGAGTGACCGTACAACAATTATTTCTTCCGTTTTCATAAAATTTCCTCCCTGAATTTTAAAGCGCTCCTGAAGCGACAAGTTGCGGTTCATTCCAAGGGCGAGACATGGCTGAAATGTATTGGGTTGGAATGGGATCCCAGAGCCAATGAGGATCATTTCCAGTGAGTAAGACTCTACTTTGAAAGCCTGAGCTGTGGGGGAGACACTTCCAGCGCTAGATCTGCACCTGTTGGGTCTATTTTCCCTCTCGACTCGAAACCCCAGATAAAGCTGGACGGCAGCATCCCTGACCGACACACATGAACACACACAGCTAAACATAGAACGGCCTCTCATTCAATCACCAACACAACACACACTAATAGATCTGTCAGCCAGTTAGCACACATTTGAGTCACTGAAAAAAAGAGAAACACTTGACATTTTTAGGCTTGCTACAACATCTAAAATGTGGGGTTTCTTCATATTTACTTGATGAAAATCATTCTGTGGTGAAGAAAATGCTACGGAAAAAACAAATGTAATTTCTACATGAAAAAGGTAGTTCAGGCAAAAAAACCCGAAATAAATTGTATATTAGTACGCATTTTTAAGCTTGTAGAAATTAAAGCGTAAATCTCAACGATATAAAATTAAGTAAAACCTACTCAACTTTTATAATAGTGGTGTTCCCACCATGCACTGGGGCATTAATAATTAATAAGGTTGATTTTTCACTGTTTTCCAGCTGTATTTACAACGTTTTATCATTACTTTAGTTGTTATGTTTTGGTAATTTGCCATTTTTTGACATCTGGATTCATTTTCTACTCAAAATGACACATTCATAGTTCATACTCAAAAACGATCTATCGAAAGTTGCTGCTATTGTACCGTAGCAAGTATTGAGGTCTCCGTGTTCTGATGCTAATTTAGTTCTATTATGATACAATATGGAATCTATACAATTTCTATTGTATGATTTACTTAAATGTTTCTAAGTAAAACATACACTTTAAAAGTATGGTTTAATTCAGTGTTATATTGTTTGAGTAAAATGTTAATTTTGTTAAATTTACTAAACTTAGTTAAGTAGATGGAACTTTATTCTATATGTGAAATTAAATAAATTACATATAATTAAGTCATATTTACTTAATTACTTCAATTAAATGTCAAATGAATGTTAAGTTTAAAAGTAAGTAGATTTTACTTGATAATAACAGATAAGTTGTACAGAGCAGTGGCAGTAAAATTTACTTAAAATGTGTTAGTGCAAATTATTACGAGGATTTTATCAAGTAAATCCTACAAGTTTTTTTTCTCAGTGACTTAGGGAAAATTTGGAAACAAAGAAAGGTTAAGGAAAATGAACAGGCTTTGCACAGATATAAATAAAATGACTCTTTGAATCATGTTGAAAAGGCAAGTTAGTTCTGATCAGTGGATTCTCACAAGAGTTTAGGGATGATCTAATGTTTCTGACATCACAGTCTCTGGGTCAGCTGAACGTGTGTAACGCGACTGAGAACAGTTGTCGAAACACGTCACCTGTCACACACTCAGAAAAGCACGGGTTTCCTTGACCTGTCAGTGTGGGAAGCTTGCGTTGAGTAATGTTACACTAAGGTTTCATCAATGACAAACGTATAACCAACTTCAGCAACGTATAATCATGAATAGAGAAGAACTTCATAAACGATTGGAAATTCCTTGATTAATTAATTAATTAATTATAGTAAAATAAATCATAACTACAGGGTGTTTAACAGACGTCTAAACTGCTTGAACTTAGAGGTTTTGTCATACCGCTATGCAAACATTTATCTTTCAGTTTTCACAAGACATCTTTGTGCTAATAGAAAATGTATGGTCAATTTATATCGTGTTATTAAATGCAAAAAAGTTAAATGTATAATCAATTTATATGGTAACACGTTACAATAAGGTTTCATTAGTTAACTACATTAGTTAACGTAAACTAAGAATGAACAATACTTCTCTAGCATTTATGTTAATTTCAATACTAATACATTATGGAAATTAAATGTTGTATTTGTTAATGTTAGTTAATGCACTAACATGAACAAATAATGAACAGCTGGATTTTTATTAACTAACGTAAACAAGATTAATGAATACTGTGATAATGTATTGCTATTAAATGCAAAAAACAAATGCATGATTAATTGTTATGAAGTTATTAAAAGCAAAAATATTAAATGCATGATCAATTTATATGACGTTATTAAATGCAAAAACGTTAAATGCATGATCAATTTATGACGTTATTAAATGCAAAAACGTCAAATGCATGATCAATTTAAATTAAGTTATTAATGCATTTAACTTTTTTTGCATTTCATAAGTTCATATAAATTGATTGTGCATTTAATGATTTTGTATTTAATAACGTAATATAAATTGAGTCTTTTACACCATAACATATACCTTTCATCACACTGTAACACACGGAGTTAAATCTTGACTTGAGTTTCTAGAGAAGCACAAGCTGAATATCATGGCTGGAGACGCACATTTGCACAATCTGACTCATACAACTCTTTAAGGCTTTACAAGTTATGAGAGACTGAAAGATAATCGGTCTATAGAGTTCATCCAGCCTCAAGTCAGCAGCTAATGAGGTAATGTTCAAAGTTTTTGATTTCTCCTCCTCTGCAATTATCTTAGACATAAAAAGTTTGATGACAAACACACTTACTGTAAAAGAACAAAGAAATCATTAAACTTATACTTACAGTCCAGTTCATTTCAAAGTACAATGGGAACAGTGCTCTAGTTTACTAAAACTATTAAAAATAATTTCTTTCATTGAAATAATATGAGTATATTAGATACATAGATAGATATATAGAAGAGGTGAAACCTAAAAAAAAATAAAAAAATTATTTAACATTTTTCCTATGCAAATAATTAAATTAAATAAGTTTAAGTACTAAAATTACTAAAACTGAAATAAAAATAAATTAAAGCTAAATATAAATATTTAAAAAAATTAATACAATCACATGATAAAAGCACAACAAAATTGCTAAAAATAGTATTAAAAATATTAATAAATACTATGATAGTATATAGCATTGATATCCTGATAACACAATAGAATATTATTTTGTAAGGAAGTGACACTCTTTCTTTCATTAAATGGGACAGAAAAGACATTCACTGTCCCGAGTAAACACTGCTGCAAAAATCGATCATATCTGCACTAATGTGCCCATGTAATATTTTGTTTACTCTTATACTCATTGGCTAACTGTGCTCTACTGAAGATGTAGGACATTAATTTCGCCTGCATTCTCATAGCATCATATTTCCAATGTGGCAAAATTAGAAAGGCTGAGCTCAGACTGCATGTTATACGCTCATCTTTCACAAGACTTCTTTGTGCTTACAGCCAATGCATGAGGAATAGTGTTATAGATTCCTTCAGAAAAAGCAGCACACTTTAGAATACTTAAAAAAAATAAAAAATAAAAAAAATAATAATAATAAAAAAATTTTTTTATGGAAATATATTTTTTTAAAAGTCTGAAAAGAAGGGACTGTTTAAAGATACTTCATTATTTGCAATATACTTTAATGTAATTTCTATTGAAATTTGTATGTCAAAATATTAGTAATAACACTTTACAAGGTTTAATTTAACACTAGTTAACATAAACTAAGACTAAACAACGCTTCTAAAGAATTTATTAATCTTCAATAATACATGCACCATAAACTAACATGAACAGAAAAATAGTATTTTTTATTAACTAAATTAACAAAGATTAATAAATACTGTAAAACACATTGTTCATTGTTAGTTCATGTTATCTAATGCATTGTAAACAAATGAGACCTTATTGTAAAGTGTAACTGTAATAACATTTTTTAATGTGGAGGATTTAGAATTTAGTACATTTGAAATATATTAACTTGAAATAATAATAATATAATTCAACAGCAATAATCAAGTACTTTACATGTGCTTTAGTATGTTATTCAAAATAAGTGCACTTAAACAAAAGATTATTAAAATGATTAACAACGTACTTTTTAATTTGCACTTTAAGGTTCAGTGTGGTTCTATTCAGAACCTTAGTTTCTTTTAAAGAACCCAATACTTATGCCAAAAAGGTTCTAAATAAGGAGAAATGTTTTTAATGACTGCATAATACTTTCATGTTTAACGGGTTATACATTTTTTTCTACTGACAAAGAATGTTTACGAGCTGCTTAATTCACAAAATTTTACTGAAATAAAAAATTAATTATTTATATTTTAGACCTGACGGAATATTTTTGGGGGGAAATTGCGTCATTCGTCACTTGTCTGTGCGTGACTCGTCATTTCCGTAAATAGAGTAAAGTTGCTCAGCTGGGTTGACGCGTGTCTAATGTGGGAGTGTCAGGGGTTAGTTGTCACAACGAGAGAGAAAGATTGACATGGAGCCGCTAAATCTCCGGGGAATCACTCGTTTTTAAATAAATGCTGAACAGAGGAGAGTGTGCTGGAGAAATAACCATAGTCACAAAGAGCTGAAGCACAACCAAAACAATGTTCTTCCACAAAATGCATACGTTTTGTTTTTTAACCGCTAGAGGGCCAAAAGTTACCCTTTAAAGTCGCCTTGTGGAGAAAATCCAGCTTTTAATTTTGTTTATATGTTATAAGTTTATATGTGGTGTTTTTAATATGAATTTACACATAATTTGTCTGAAAGCATAAGTCGACAGCATTGCTGAGTATTTTCTCCTTAAAACTGCAGTGAACCAAAGACAGTCTCAAAAACACGCTTTGAAATCGCTGGCGTTTCTGACGTCACAAACTACCTTGTAACCAATCAGATCAACGTGTGATCGTCAACGAGTGGATCTCTGAGTGAGTGAGTGAGTGGAGGCGGGGCTCATTTGCATATTCATAGAACCGCGTATACTGAACGAGGCAAGGGTGTCGAGTTAAGCCTGGTTCACACGGGACGATTTTAAAATTGTCGGCCGATTTTCCAAACCTGAGAGACCCCACACACGGCGATAAAAAATCACGGGTCAAACAGTTTTGGTCGTACCGTGTGTGGTGCGCAGCCACACGGCAAAATCAACACATCACACACGAACCGATTTGACTCCAGAGAACTCCCAGGTCAGACGGAAAATCTCGCAAAATCCCTCGAGATCAAACGTGACTTCAGAGTAAACAATCGGATGCAGTGGCGATAGTTTGTAGTTTGTTTTTAACCGAATCCATCTCCGACGTCCACCGGACTTTCTGGTGCGCCTTGCCGCCGGCTGTTTTGATTTTGTTTCCCGGTGCTTCCTCTGCGCCTCGTCACCTCGCTTTCTGATTGGCTACACGCTACAGTCCACAGTCTGTGTGCTCGTTTGTCCCCGGGGGAAACCACACACGAGGAGAAATCGGGCCAAAATAATCCAACATGTTGGATATCCACGATTTGAGATCGGAGCGGTCCCGACTTCCTTCCGAGGAGACGAGAGCACTTTTAACACACCACACACGGCAGGAATATCTGATCAGATTATTTTACGATAATCGGAGCATACTTAAGATTGTCGGAAGGGGTAAATCGGGGCTAAAATCGGCCTAATTATCCTGCCGTGTGAACCAGGCTTTACATTCAAGATATTTTAAGGCATGAAGAATATTTACCAAGGAAATTGTTTCAAAATGTAACTTTGGGGATCAAAGATGAGTTTTAAGGGATAAAATTATTGACTACAGAGGGACTTTAAGTAAAACTAAATCCAAAACAATGATTCCATGATTGGATCCCTAAAAAGGTTCTATATATGAAGCGTTTCTTCTAAGAGTGTTTGCAGTTTCTATGTGTCTGCTTTCTGGTTGAGCAATAGTAACAGTAATATTTGACCACTAATTACTGTACGTACACCAATAAAAGTGAAACTCACCGAACTTCAGGAGCAGGCAGTCCTCTGACGATACAATCCAACTGGACTTTACTTCCCTCGGGAACCTCCCTGCTTTTGAGTTTCTGAATAAAGTGTGGAGGTTCACACACGGGTTCCTCCGCTTGTATCAGAGCTGGTGCTTCACACTCAATTTCACACGATGGCTCCGGTTCCTCGGGTTCCTCGGGCTCCTCTGTGTCCATGACTTGATTGTTCTCCATCGGCTCCTCCATTTGTTGGTCAAGCAGAATCGGCCGTTCTCTATCGTCAGCATTAATGGAGTACAAAGTGCCATCAAGTTGGGTTTTGTTCTGGTTTCGGCTCCGGTGCGCTTTGCAAGTACGAGGCCGAACTCGCTTCGAACTGTTGGACTTGAACAGAGACGAAAGCTCTTCTATGAAGTCGGCTGCCTTGTTGAGGAACTCCTTCTTGGATTGGGTTTCCAAGCCATAAGGAGCGTTTCTTTGGGGTCTTTTGAAATCGGCCGCAGCTTCCCTGGAAGTTCTGACGCTCCTAATCGTGTTTTCTTGGATTGAAGGCTGGGTTGATTGACTCTCGGACACGACCTTGGTTTCTGGAGTGGGTTTGCTGGAGAAATGGCTCATTTGTGGGCATCTCTCCTCACGTTCTCGTGGATCATTGCTGATCGCTTTGCAGGCCAGATCCACACTCTTGTCCAGTTCTTCTTGGCTCAGGAAGGCAGAAAGGTCTGGAAACTGACCGTCCACTTTCCCACCAGAATCTTCCGGTTTCTCTTTGACCGTCCCGTACACCAGAAGTCGAGGCGTGTCGATTAGGCTGGGCTCGCCGTGTCTGTGATGGGCTCTGGCTTCGGATAAATAACTCTCTCGTAAGAGCTGAGATAAAGACGTGGGCTGATCCATGTTGTTCTCCTCCATGATGCTGGAAAAACAATGACAAAGATTAAGAACATTAAGGAACGTTTTTGGGCACATTTGGCATAATTTTTTTAAGTCCACCTGTAGTCAATAATTGTATCACTTAAAACTCATCTTTGATCACCAAAATTAATATTTTTTTCCTTGGAAAAAAATGCCTTAAAATACTTTGAATGTAACTCGACACCCTTGCCTCATTTGGTATACGCGGCTCTATGAATATGCAAATGAGCCCCGCCTCCACTCACTCACAGGAGCTCAGAAATCCACTCGTTGACATGGGGTGTGCTTCCCCAAAGCTTCGTTAGCTGACTATGATGGCAAGTTACATCGTTATCAGCAGTTCAACGAGTCGGTGTTTTCCGAAACCATCCTTCTAACGAACATTCGTAAACAGCATCGCAGAGTTGTGTGTTTGGATTGACAGCTCTTGGCCTGTGGTTAGAAGCAGAGTTTCTTGTTTGCATGACATGTGGACTCAATAAATCCTTATCTTGAGCAAAATAAGCAAGATGACATTCAGTACAATCTGTATATTTTATTCAGAATACATACAAATGTCATTTACATCTTAGTTTGTCAAGAGATTTAAAGTGTTGTTTTTGAAGAGTGCGTGTGTGCGATCGTGCTCTAGTATGTAAGAATGAGCCTATGATTGAATCTGGAAATAAAGCAGAATAACTGAGAAAGATGCGAATTAGTCCTCAGTTGCCATGTCCATAATTGATAGCAAAACATCTAGCATTAATTCGAACGCAATCTGATTCATTAAAAGAATTATTACTCCAACACGTGCGTGACGTCATAAACCAACGTGGATGAACGACAAATTTGCGACGATAAGGTTTTGGGAAACAGTCGTGACTAGCTAGTTGATTTCTTCAACGATGCATCGCACTATGATAGTAAAGCAGCGAGTTACACCGTTGTACGGGAAACACACCCCTGATTGGTTACAAGGTCGTTTGTGACGTCAGAAACACCAGCGATTTCAAACCGTGTTTTTGAGACTGTCTTTGGTTCACTGCAGTTTTAAGACGAAAATACTCAGCAATGCTGTCGACTTATGAATTTACACATGGTTTGTCTTAAAGAATATTAAAAACACCACATAGATATATAAACAACATTAAAAGCTGGACTTTAACCACAGGGGGACTTTAATGTCTTCTGCTAGGCCACTGTATATATATAACTGTCTAAAAGAGTAGAGTAGCTTTCAATAAATTAGTCTTAGATATCATGCATACTTGTAGAAACTAATTCGGTTTACATGGAGCAATTCAAAATGTCTACAAAGACATATCACATTGATATTAAATTTACACTGCAATCAGAGATGATGTATATAATTTTAGAGCTGAGCACAACTAGAAAAATTCTTATTTACTATAAGTTCGTATTCATTTCCATGTTTTCTTCAGACCTGGGAATGACCATTATAAAGTGTCCCTGATATTTCCAGGTGTTTTGTTACCTTCATGCATAACTTAAACAAAACCTAATATTTCCAGAGAATAAAATGTAGTTATTAAACCTATGAAAACGCAGCTGAATTTGAAGCATTTCTTTTTGATGTTTTGGAGATTTTTGTGCCACTTCAAACAGATTTCCTCTTAAAACATGAGATCAATTGACTCCTAAATATCTGATCAAAGAATATCCATGACTTCTCCAGTTATTTTTGATAACTGGATATGGATTTTTTAAATAATACTTTCTAACAAGACTGCAGTCAGAATTTTAGTGAGAAGCACAAGAATAGAAAAAAAAAAAAAAATCATATTCACTACAAGATTTCAATCATTTCCATGTCTTCACCGGCCTGGAAATAACAACTATAAAATATCCTGATATTTCAGGTTTTTTATGACCGTAGGAACTAGCATACATGCATGACATATTCAACTTAAACATTCCAAAGCTGGAAAATTCATGAAATGTATAAAATGCAGCTGTATTTCAAGCATCTGGTTTGGATGAACAGAATTATTTTTAATATTTAGAGTCCAATATCAAAACACACTCCCACTCTATATTAAGTGTCTATATCTATTATGTTATTAATCATTAGATGCAATACACTTAATGATTTTACATTGTACCTGTACTTAAAAAAAACCTACATATAATTACATCTGTAATTGGTTTGTGTAATTACATCAATGATTACCACTTAACCAAACCTGGGTAACACTTTATTTTAAGGTGACGCAGTTACACGTTACTACATATACTTACTGTAGTAATAACAGTAAATTATGCATAATTACAAATGAACTAACCCTAAACCAAACCCTAACTCTATAGTAAGTACATGTAGTTAACTAATATTACTCTGTACTTATTTGAGTGATTACAAAGTAACTACATCACTTTAAAATAGTGTAACCCAAACCGGCGGTCCTAAAGTTACCCGTATCCACCTCAATAACAGCAAAAGTGTTTTGCAATACAACATGAAAATAAGCACAATGTATGAAACATTCTTTTAGATGCAAATATATACACATGTATACAGTGTTTGTAGTAGGTGATAGTCTTAATAACCATCTCATGTATGCTGATGTTTTAGTTATTCTCTCTTCTTATAGTGCTGGATTACAACAGTTCAAGCTATGGTGTGCATGATATTAAATTTAATGCTAAAAAGAGAGTGGTTATGATTGTTAAATACCAAAGAGGACCTGAAGCAAAAATGTCATTCTATACAGGTGACCAGGTATTAAACGTGGTAAATAAAGTAAAATACTTGGGTCACATCATTAAAATTAGAAATATTTGATATATTTTGATTTCAATTATAAATGTTAAAAGCTCTTTTTGGAGCTTAATGTTTTTCTCTTTATATGGCGCATGTTTGGTGTAAATATAGTAAAGTTAAAATGATAATGTAGCATTAAGAGTTGGACAAGTGCAAGCCAAATGTTTGTATCTAATAATGCATGCATGTGATTCAAAAATAGCATCATAATGGTCTTAAATACTATTACATTAAGTGATAAAAGGTATTTTCCCTGGAATGTAAGTTTGCATGTTTTTTTTAAAATAATATCTGTTCGTAAATGTATGTTTATATATTTTCTTTTTACTTTTTGATATGGACCAAGGGGTCTGAAGTAAAGAATGACTTGAAATGAAAAGACAACCAATTTAAAGTATGACCCAAAGCAAAGTCTGAGAAAGGTTTTGCCCTGTTGTTATTGAATCCAGAAACGGGATATGCCTGCAGATGCTCCTGACACTCAAATCAGAGACATTAACAGAAGCAGCGATGCCCTTCCAACAGACCTGTCCGGGCAGCTGGTGTGTGCATGAATCCAGAGCACACACACTCCAGCTAATTATAGTCAGAGCTCACTTTACATGAACAAAATACAAACATCATATCGCTAGAATCAATCCATAAACTGTTACATTAGATTCTATGCATATTTCTTGTGTACATGATTTCCTAGGAAGGAACCGTTATGACACGCAAGTCTAAGATAGAAACTGTCCGTACAAACATCTATACAGAGTGTGTGCCTTTAAAATGTACTTGCATGCATTAAATGCAATGCACTGAGGTCATCAGATAACATTGTGCTTTACCTTTGACTTCAGTGTGAACTTTCTGGTCCACAAGTGTGTAGATCTACTGCACCTGCTTACAATCCACTGCAAGTCCAGCTTTCCAGGCGCCTGACGCTTCCTAGTCTTGAGGAAAGTTAACCTGGAGTTTTTTCTAGTCTTGAGGAAAGTTAACCTTGAGTTTAACCCAGCAGCAGCAGCGACGGCCTGTCCGGGAGACCTGTCACCATGAAGCAGAATCATCCGTCAGTGTGTCAGTGGCAGGTTATCAGGCGGGAGGTGGAGGGATTTGAAGCGTGTGCCAGGGAATGAGCCGTCCTCATTGGCCAGTGCCAGTCTGGTGCACCTACGACAGTCTGGAGGGCACAGAAGCAGTGCATTATGGGTGGTAACTGGAAATAATAGGGACATTTTTATGTTTGCATGCCAAGCACAGATAATTTTGAACATTCATTGTCATTTGCATTAATAAAAATGAACCCTGTTTTGAGGACAATTAAGATTTTATAGTATTTATGTATAATGCATTATAAAGGTTACGTTATATCTTTTCATAAATAATTGCAACCAAAGTTAAAATGCATTATATTTGCAACTGCTTGTTGTTTGTTATGTGTTTTAATTAGTGCTGGGCAATGATTAATCGCATCCAAAATAAAAGTTTGTGTTTACATAATATATGTGTGTGTACTGTGTATAATTATTTTGTATATATAAATACACACACGCATGTATATATTTTAGAAATATTTGCATGTATATACTGTATATATTTAAATACATCATATATATTATATATAAATACAATTTTTTTCTTAAATATAAATGCATGTGTGTATATTTATATATACACAATATAATTATACACAGAAAACACAAAAAATATTATGTAAACACAAACTTTTATTTTGGATGCGATTAATCGTTGCCCAGCACTAGTTTTAATGCATTACACTTACTTTCTAAACATTATATAACAATTATTCACGAGATCATACGATGCATTATAAGATGCATTAGAAGGCATTATTAATGCATTAAAATCTTTTATAATGCACTATATATGAAGGGTTAAGGTCAAGTCTTTTGCATTGTGACATTAATGTTTACCCTCAAATTCTCATTATTGCAATGAGAAAAACACACAATTACAATCATGCTTTTAGATTCTAACTATAAAATAGAAGAAACTGACAAGATCAAACTTTTTGGTGATAACTGTTTATTTTCAAGTGTTCCTCTTGCCGTTTTACTCTTTTCATACATTGTTTTGTAATGAAATTATCTTTGAAAAGATTATTTTACACATACTCGAGGGTTGACTTTAGTTAAACTGTTTTTAAGAGGAGTTCAACAGGAATTACCCATAACTCTCTGAATATTGTGATCAATATGTTTTGCTACTCACTTTAAAAAATATTTTCTACTAATTATATTATATAATGCTTGAATATACTTCATATATATTCAAATATCTAACTAGTGATCTTTTTAGCATTATATCATTTAATACTGTTTGTTATTGACTTAACTGAACTATAGTTTCAGTGTCATGTATTCATTCTAGATGAATTACGAGCAGCCCTTTATTTTACACCTGGATTTCAGAAGTCCTTTATATCGGCTGATTTTCACATCAATTATTGTGGTTCCAGGTTAAATGTGTGACTTTTTTGAATATTTATGGAAGCACATTTCTTCAAACTTATGAAATGAAAAGTCAAAATTATGAAATAAAAGTAATAATGATGAGATTAAAAGTTGAAATTGATGTAGTAACTTTTTATCTCAATTATGACTTATCTCATAATTTTGACAATTGTGTATGACAATTTCGATTTAAGACTATTTATTTCATAATTATGACTTCAACTCTTAATTTTGACAAAGAATGACAATTTTGACTTTGTCATAATTACCACGGCATAATTTATTTTTATGTGGCGGAAATAGGCTTCCATAACTATTAGATTATCTACTGATGCAAAAAGAAAAATCTGCAGTTGTAATAAAAGAATGATGATTCACATATCACATTTCACTTAAAAGGTCTAAAAGAAAGAAAGGCAAATAGCCAAAGGCACGTCATTATTAGGTAATATGGTCGTCAAATAAAAGTGTGTCAAACCAAATAGAACTCTGTTAACTACAGTAGTGATCCTAAAATAAAATAAAAACTTTGCATTTTAAAATAAGTAAGTATTAATCTGGATTCTGAATACCTTCATTCATCACTTGGCAAAACATCCAACATCACGTTTCTTCAGACTAACGGCGGTCACATTATAACATGGCATAAAACCATCCATTCTGAGACCACCGGATGATTTCACTATGGGAAAAATAACTTAAGAGTAGAAAGAGAAAACAGCCTGCATGATTGGACAAATCAACCTGGAAACATGATGAATTCTGTGAAGCAAATCCAGAACAAGAGAAAAGAGCATTTCCATAAATCCAGCTCCTGTATAACTGGACAGTGTCTCCACACACACACACACGCGCAACACACACACACACACACACACAAAAAACAAGGCCATAGTGATGCTGCTCATGCTTGTGTAGTTCTGTAATGCTTTTGAGAATCCTCAAAATATCCGAGAATTCCCAAAGGACTGTATGAAGCGTCTCTGCGTCAGATAAAGTCTGTTCGGGCATGTTTGAGTCTTTCAGTTCACTGAAGTAGTGTAAAAATCCACTTCACTGTCATGATTCTTCACTCGCCCGCTTCCGAGACTGATCGCCCCTGCAAAACAACGGCTCAGGTCAAGCTAGTCATATTATATGAAAGTAAAATAATGCCAAAAGTTTTTGAAACAAAAAAGCTTGTTGAATTGCACTGCTTGAAAAAATATGCATTGCATTAACCCTGCTTGCATTTTTGTATTTTTAGGGCTTGCATTTTTAATGGGCTGAAATTCAACATGGTTGTATATTTAAGCTGTGAATATTTAAATTCAAAACATTTGACTATTAAAAATCAATAATCCATATTCAGCTTTTACTTACAAAATCTTTCTTTCTTTTTCCCTTTTTTTTAACCAGGAAGTCCCTTGAGACCAAAATCTCTTTTTCGAGGGAGTGAAAAAGATATGATATAAATATGAATTCCGTTTAAAAATACAACCTATAATATTCAACAGGCAACATTCGGTCCATTAAAAATGCAAGCCCTAAAATTACAATCTATTAAAATACAAGCACAATTAATGCAATGCATATTTTTTTTCCAAGTAGTGCAATTCAACAAGCTTTTTTTGTTGCATTATTTTATTTCCTTAATATTATTTAGCATAATTTGCAGACATAACCTGAGGTCATGCGTTACCTGGAGAAGCCGTTCTGACAGAGCTCCATCTGCAGCTTCTGGTCTTGAGCCGCGTAATACTCCAGCTGAGACTCCAGAGCCGGAGGAGCGATCTGAGGAATGAATCTGGAAAACAGAGCCGGAGCGAGAGGGACCCAGTCTGTGCGGAAAAACATACGGCTATAATGACATCTTCACTGTCATACTACTGTGCTGCATTTTATAAAGAAATTACATGCAAGAGGTGGAAATCTTTGGCTTGAATGTCATTTGAATTGTTTCCAAAGTGAACAAATTTGTGATTATTGTGCATTCAGAATGATTAAAACTTTGAACCGTGTTTTGATTCAGTGAGAATCAAATGTATATATACGTGTGTGTTTATATACATATATGTCTGTGCGTGTCTATACTGTACAGGGCTCGAATTTCGGTGCGGGATTGCGGGTATTGCGCATCATTTTAATCATTCCTGCAGGTCTTGCGTTTATAATGCGGGAAATTCCCGCAAACATTCATTCAATCTAGCATGTAGGCCTATGAGTAAATTTAACCTAACAGATTATAAGATCAAATCAGTCATTTTAAAACTTTCTGTGAGACGCAATTTCACAAACAGCGTGAGTGATTCTGCCAATGCCGCGTCTTCTCTGTCTCTTAAAATAGGTTACACAAGGCAAGCCAATCGCGCTGCAGCTTCAGGCGGCGACTCTAGACTCAGGAGTCGGGACATTTGATGGAAATTTCACTTGCACAATCGGGCCACAATCGGGCCACTAATGTTTATAATTTGTGCGTCTTTTTAAGTCTTACCTATTTAAACTTTCAAGCGATTTTAAACCGCATAACAAACAGCTTGTGAATAACAAAACTGAGTTATTTTCCTTGAATTATAGCGCTTGTCAAAAGCACACAACATTGTCTAAATTCCAGTCTTGGGGAGTATCCTCTCAAACACAATCGGTTATGTCTTAAAAAAAATAATACAAAAAGAAAATGCATGTGACACTATAATGAAAACAGTATGGGCCGTTCACGTTACGTCTTTTGCGCGTTTATCCTTTGCTGAAACGTCGTCGTCTTCATGGAGAACATGGCTCATGATTGCTTAGCAACGGGGAGCCCTTTTTAAAAGAGGAGAAAGTGGCGCGGACTGCGCTTTACACGCAACATGTGAACGTGGATCCGTGCACTAGCTCTTAAAGTGAGAGTAGCCTAAAATGTGTCTGTCATTATTGTTTATAAAACAACAAAAGATAGCATTAATTGTAAGGAATCAGGATTAATAGCCTATGTATTCAAATTATACAGGACTAAAAGACTATTCCGTGTTATTTTACATTTGATTACTTTTTTCCGTTTCTAGCATTTCTGAATACTAGTGTTAGACCTAAACTTTTCTCTTTATTTCATGTATTTATTTGTGCTACTTTTTTCAATTTAATTCAAAGATTGAAATCAAGCTTCCTTTTGTTGTGTAAACTAAAAAAAAATGACCCCATTGTAAAAATACAAATACAATGAGTGAGCAAACATTTAGCTAAACGTATTTTTTAAAAATTGTCTAAAAAAAACTCCCCCCTCAAATTAAACAATCCCCCCCATAAGAATCACCTAAAGAGGGATTTCCCCCCTATTTTCCAAAACCAAATTCAGGCCCTGCTGTATATGTATGTATGTATATATATATATATATATATATATATATATATTTTTTTTTTTCACTGAATCAAAACTGTTCAGTTTGAATCGTTCTGAATGCTCATTATATATGCTGAATGCACACACACATACATATACACACACACACACACATATATATATATATATATATATATATATATATATAAAAAGGCTGTCAAGCGATTACATTTTTTTATCTAATTACACAATGTGGTAATTAATCACACATCAAATTAGCAGAGAAATCACCTCCAAAAGATCATTTAAAGCCATTATTGTGTTCAACATTTGAATGAGTAGTCAACATTTGAAGTGGATCAAAAAAGTTCATCAAAGTTTTCCTAAGACAAGAACGGGTATTGTTTAAAATTCATGTATAACTTTGATGAAAGGTTTTTGATCCACTTCAAATGTTGACCACGATTTTTGGTTGAACTATACTTTAATAGGTTTATTGTTAATACAGAATTTTTTTCTCTTTAATGAAATCATACTTAAATAAGAAATGTGATATTGCGCTCGTTACCCACATGATATTGCATGAAACACAAACACCACTGACACAAAACACAACCACTGTAACTGAAGCTCAGTTCAGGATGCATTGAGTGCTTCTGTCCAGGTATAACGGTCTCTAATCACATGATTTTAGCCACGATTTTCACTCGCCGACAGTTTTGTGGAGATCGCTGACAAATGCCTGAAATCTTAGGCAATGCGATGCTCGTTCACGTGAGAAACGGTTGTGTAGTGTGTATTACTAAAGCAGTCAAACAAATCGTACCTGGCCGGAGGGTGTAAAGGCCTTTCACAACACTCTCCATAGTCGACGGTTTGACTAGAAATGGCATGGAATGAGCCTTTTTAAGAAGAGCTGAGAAAAAAAAAAATTAAACACTTTAATTAATGTACACTGCCGTTCAAAAGTTGTTATTGGTTGAAAAGATTTTCCTTCTGTCTCTTCTGCTCACCAAGGCTGCATTTATTTGATTTAAAATACAAAAAAAACAGTATTAGTGTTAAATATTATGACAATTTAAAATAACTGTTTTCTATTTTAATATATTTTAAAATGTAATTTATTCCTGTGATCAAAGCTGAATTTTCAGCATCATTACTCCAGTCTTCAGTGTCACATGATCCTTCAGAAATCACTATAATATGATGATTTGATGCTCAAGAAACATTTATGATTATTATCAATGTTGAAAACGGTTGTGTGCAATGTTTTTTCAGGATTCTTTGATGAATAGAAAGTTCAAAAGAACAGTATTTATCTGAAATAGAATCTTTTGTAACCTAATAAATGTCTTCACTGTCACTTTTGATCAATACTTTTATTCATCAAGGATGAATTAAATTGATTTTGTTTATTCTTCCCCCAAAAAATGAAAAATAAAAAATCATACTGACCCCAAACCTTTGAACGGCAGTGTTTAATGTTACAAAATTTTTCTATTTCAGATAAATGCTGTTCTTTTGAACTTTCTATTTGTCAAATAATCCTGTAATAAAAATGTAAATAACTGTTTTCAACATTGATAATAATCATAAATGTTTCTTGAGCATCAAATCATCATATTATACTGATTTCTGAAGGATCATGTGACACTGAAGACTGGAGTAATGATGCTGAAAATTCAGCTTTGATCACAGGAATAAATTACACTTTACTATATATTCACATAGAAAACAGCCTTTTAAATTCGAATAATATTTCACAATATTACAGTTTTTTGTATTTTAAATCAAATAAATGCAGCCTTGGTGAGCAGAAGAGACTTCTTTTAAAAACATTAAAAATCTTACCGATCCAAAACTTTTGAACGGCAGTGTATTTGCAAAGTTCCAATGAGAATGTGATAAAATTGCATTTTATTCTTTATACTCCACAAAATCATTGTCCAGTAATATAAATAACTCTGACGCAACAAATCTTGAGGAACACACTCACGCAGTAACACGCTGACAAGCTTCTCTGCCACATGATCTGAGAAAAGCTTCATGAGATCGTCCCGCAGATCTCGGTTCAGCTTCGTTTCAATGTAGAACTTGTTCTTTAACAAAGTTATGTTCAAAGGCAGATGCATTAATAGAGAATTCAAATGATCTGATAAGATCGAATCCAAAATCAATGTTACCATATAGATGAAGACGGGAACGATGCAGTGAAGGGCGGCGGTGTACTGAGTCAGAGCCACGTTGAAGTTTTCAATCAAATGTTCTGGAGGACTGGCCTTTAGAAGAGAAGAGATGAACAGCAGTTTTATTAGGATTCTCTGATCAGAGTTTCATTACGACTACTGGCCCTTTTCAGTCCCTGCACTCCAGATTAATACAGATTCTAAATAAAAATGTATGGAAATATTAATACAATGAATAAAATAAAAACGTTATACGTTTGAATAAAAAAGGTAATTTTATTAACATTTTAAATAAATTTTTTATTTATTATAAAAAATTGATTACAAAAAAAAAACTGAATTACAAATGTATTAAAAATATTAATAAAATAGAAAATAAATAAAATAAATAAAAATTATTTTTTATGGAGACATTTATAATTACACATCATTTAATTTAAGCATGTATTTTTATTTTTCTAAAAACAAAAAAAATAAATTAAAAGTCTTAATAAAATAATGTCATTTTAAATGTGTTAATAAAAACTAATTTTAAAATAGTTATTTATGCATGTATTATTTTGCTTCTTTTATTTAAAATTACATTTTACCATGTATGAAAATTTGTTATATTAAAATGTAATTAAAAATGACTTTAAAAAATATATTTATGCATGTATTATTTTGGTTCTTTAAAAATCTTAAAATCATTCTGTGCCATGTATAAAAATGTTTTATTTCTAATGCAATAAAAATGGCCTTTATAATATACATTTATGCAAGTACTATTTTGCTTCTTTTATCTAAAAATATATTGTGCCATGTATAAAAATGTGTTATTTGAAATGCAATACAAATTGTCTTTAAACAATTTATTTATGCACGTATTATTTTGCTTCTTTTATTTTAAATTGTGTTTTGTCATGTATAAAAAGTTATTTGAAATGTGTTAGTAAAAAAAAAAAGACCTTTAAAAAAATTATAATTATGTATTATGCATATATATATGCATGTATTACTTTACTTCTTTAACCTAAAAAACATATCTTGCCATGTAGATCAATGTAAAAAAAAATCACAAACACTTCATTTGAATGTGAAAGAATGATTTCAGCGTCGCAGTATGTGTTTTAATAGTTTCTAACAGGTTTAGATGTGTGGATGTACTGACCTGTAGCTCAGAAGACACTTGTTCTAGATGAGACGTGATCTTCCACATCAGGTCATTGTAGAGCAGCTCTGAGTGCTGTTGGCACACGCACTTATAAACGTGACTGGAAGAGGAGAAAGCAGAAATATGCATGAACTAAAAAACAAACCCGAGCACATGTTTGATTTTTGATTGCTTGAACTGGAAGGAACAGTGACCTGTAGATCTGTTCGTATGAGATGGAGATGTGCTCCAGTGGGCTTTGAGTGAGCAGATGCTCAATGGCTCTCTCTAGTTTTGGCCAGTAAACGGTCCTGTAATCTTCTGCTGTCATCGCGTTCAGGACTACACACATGAACACAGGAACATCAGGGTCAAACCAACAGGAGCAACTCACACATGATGCGTCTAATGAACTACTCTTCTCTACCTCATACAAATATAAGTATTCGGCAGTACCGACCCATGGTGCTTAAATAATACAGTATTCAGTGCAATGGTATTATCATGAGGTAATATGCTACTATAGTAATACTTCTGATGCTATGTTTTTGGACATATCAATATTTTTTTAAACATGGAAACAAGGCAATAACATGATTAAAAAAATAAAATAATAATAATAATAGTCCATTTTTAATTGTTTGATGAATAGAATATCAAATATTTTTAAGATGTTTATATTAATTCTTTGATGAATAGAATATATATATATATATATATATATATATATATATATATGTGTGTGTGTGTGTGATTATTTTATGATTTTACTTTTAATTGTTTAATGAGTATTCTATATACAATACATATAATTCATATATATATATATATATATATAATGTATTTATGGCTAACGTTACGGGTTTTGGACATGTTCTTGCCAGTATCTTGAAATAAATACTATGCAACATGAATTTTAGTACCATGGTATATATCATCAGACACGGTATTGTAACGTCAGTTGTTGAGACTCAGAGTTGTAACTCACGGAACTTGGAGGCCGCGGAGTTCAGGAGCAGCGCGGAGCCGTGAGTCGCAGAAGTGCCCGAACTATCGGACTCACTACTGGAGTCATCATCCACACACACCTGCGCAGGTGAACACACACTCACACACACTCCCTCAGCGCCACAGTTATGATTATCATCCTCAATCCCCCCCAGCGGCTCCTCCTCCATCTCCTCCATCACTGACACGACTCTAACAGTCCATGTCAGATCAAATCTCCTTCAGCTGATCGATGATCCACGCATATTTACTTCAGTTTCGCTCCTGTTTATTTTGTTGTCAATCTGAAGCGAGATGCGACACGGACTTCCGTTATACGGCGGATGCGTCAAAACAACAGTTCGCGCATGTCAAAATAAGAGTCCGCGGACGATAGAAAAAATATTTATTTTTATTTAAAAGATTTAAGGAAATATTGATTGATTGGGTAGCATAATACCACAGTAAAAAATTCTCGCTATTCTTCAAACATAAACATTTGACATATTGTGCTCTCTACTAACACTTTTCTGACTTAAATTTAATTTAATAAATGATATACATGATTCGATATACCTGCATTATCAAATTTGGGTGGACTTAAGCTATTTATAAACATTCCACTTGCTTTATATTTTATTGACTTTACCTGGAACATAAATATATATAAAACTGGTCATATTTAATGTAAAACGATATATTCAAATAGCTGGTTTTCTGTCAAAACAAGGCTGGAAAGTCAGTTATTTGATCAAGGATTGTTATTTACCTAGTAACTGCACTCAATTATTGCTAGTTGCTTCCAAGTTCTTCACCACTTGAATCAAAATGTTGTTTAAACACTTTTAGCTGTCTGTTACATCTTTTAAAATATTTACCTTGAAACCATCAATTTGCATTAATAAACTACATCGAGATAACATGCATAAAATATGCTGTTTTACTAGAGCTAATGTAGAATACACTGCATATTTTTAAAAAATGCGACTGTATGAAATAGTTCAGGAATGCAACAATGGTCAATCCTACATGTCAATCTCCTTAAACACAGCTGCAATTGATCATCTTGCAGATACTTTTTAATATTTTATAAACGAGCAAAATACTTCTCTACTATTCTTAATGAAAACTTACATGCATCATGTACAGTATTTCACAAGCAAGTAAAAAAAAAAAACAAAAAAAAAGTCAAAAAGGCTACATTTGTAAAGTCTGTATTGTCTCTACAAATTTGGTGACAATTTAGTTTTTTGCAGAATTGCCAATCTGCATTTACGTAATCAAAATCCGTGGCATGAAAATAGTCTTTTTTTGAACATTAAAGATGTGAGAATAATAAAATACAACAAAACTGCATCAACTGCATGAAGGAATCATGAAGTCATGTTGATACTATAACTTCATAAAGATTTTAATGCCCAGTTATCGAGAGCAAGGGCACTTTAGTCAATCAGTTTTTGTTAAACCTGTTTATAAAGTGCTTGAGGACAGGAATTCCAAGAATAGTGAAAGCATGTAAATAATTTATTTCTATACGTTTAGGAACTGAAAACTAATGCCAAACATTTGTTTGATGACTACTAAACTTTACTGTGTATAAAAGTCTTCAACAGTAGCTGGCAAATGCCCGGAAATGCCACATGAACAGTGCTTAGATCCAACAAGGAACTTGTAAATTCAGCAAACTAAGCAAAAAGAAATGCAAACTATACAGATAAAGTGATCTTTGGTTTGAAAATCATTCCCTTTTTTTTTTTATCCCAAACAATTACATGGCAAGTTCAACTCAACTGTGTTCTCAGGCAGAAACATTCACCGGAACCAAACGTATATTTTACATCTAAAAATGCAAAAATACAAACAAAAGATCGGTTTATAAGCCAAACGAGAGAGATGTTGCATGCATTAGAAGACATAACAGGAGAGGGAGGGAAATACAAAAATATATAAAAGAGACGAGGACATGAAATCCAGCTGGCGTGGTGTTTTAGAGGAGGTGTGTGTTTGCTGTGCAGTCTGTCTGAAGGCGTGTGTGTTCACTGTCTTGTACTGTCTCTGGTGAAGCCTCTTCCTCCTCTTCCTCACTGTCTTCGTTGTCGAAAGCGTCCGCGCTGAAGCGAGAGCCGTCGCTGTCGCAGGAACTGGACGTCTCGTCTTCTGAACTGGAGTAAACCTCGGCTCCGTGGAAAATGTAGCGGTTCGGCGCTTGAAATAAATACTGTGAGGCTGCAAAACAGAACCAGAACCATTTATATCAGGGGTGTCCAAACTCAGTCCTGGAGGGCCACTGTCCTGCAGAGTTTAGCTCTAGCCAGACTCAACACACCTGCCTTGGAAGTTTCTAGCCTATAAGACCTTGATTAGCTGGTGGTCCAGGTGTGTTTAATTGGGGTTGGAGCTAAACTCTGATTTATATCATGTGTGCAATGAGCTTTAAAGAAACAAAACTAAAAAACTTTACAAGAATTTATATCCGATTGCTTTGGTTTTAAGCATCTTTTACATGAATTACTTTATGATAGATGAAAAATCTTAGATTCAAAGCACAGTACCAGGCTCACGTTAAACGACTAAATGTGATCTAAAATTATAGTAAATAAAAATTACATTATTATTTTTTGATAAAAGGTTTTAAAGAATTTGTGTAATTTGCATCATTAAATCATCCATAATAGCAGGAAAATAAAAAAAAAATAAAAAAAATTTACCCCCAAGTCGTACAAAAATAATATAAAAACGATGTTTATAATAAAAAGAATAATATAAATCTAATAAAAAAAAATAATAACATTTATAATAAAAATAAATGTATACAAATGTATCTCTCTCTAGAGTTAAAATTATCTTGTAAATAAAAATTAGATTTATTTTTTTGATAAAAGGTTTTAAAGACTTGTGTAATTTGCACCAAAAAATCGTTCATAATAGCGGGAACTTTTTAAAAATGTATCTTTTTTTTTTTTTTTACCTCCAAGTCGTACAAAACTAATATAAAAACGATGTTTATAATAAAAAGCATAGTATAAATCTAATAAATGAAAAAAAGAATATAACATTTATAATAAAAATAAATTTATACAAAAGTATCTCTCACTCTCTCTCTAGAGTTAAAATTATCTAGTAAATAAAAATTAGATAAAAGGTTTTAAAGACGTGTGCACCAATAAATCGTTCATAATACCAGGAACATTTTAAAAATGTTTAATTTTTATTTATTTTTTTTTACCTCCGAGTCGTTTGCTGATTGGACTCTGGCAGATTCGGCTCCTCCAGCAGCGTCTCCGCACTTTGACGCGTTGGCGATCGTTTGTTTCTTCGTTCTGCGTGTCGTCAGTAGCGTCCAGTGCTTCTGCTTTCCTACAGGGACTCGCCGGCGTTGGAGAACAAGCTTTTGGGTTGGAGTCCAACTCGTCCGTCTCAGTTTCCGGTAACGGGTCTGAATGAGGGCTTGTTCGTCTGGCTCCTGGAGAAGACGCCATTTCAGGGGATTGTTTGGGAGACAGTGAAGTTTGACAATCAGTGTGTGTGACGGGCGGAGCGTGATCGGTGTTGTCTGAGGACGTGCTCTCAGCGTGTAACAGGGCGGCTGGTTTCTCCGTGATCTCGCTCAGACGTGACGAGTCGTAGCACAGATGCTCAAAGTCGCCACCCAGACGATGGCAGAGTTCGTTCACAATCACGTCACAGTCTCCCAGCAGCTCCACGTCGAAGTTCAGGTGCGGCAGCGGCTCGCGGTTTATCAGGACTTGAGGCACGTCGTGAGGTATAGAGCCTGCGGATTTAGAAAACAAACATTTCGTTTTATGAAAGGGAAAATCATGGTAATACTATGACAATACAGTAACCACAACTCAGGGGAAATTAATGCACAATGTCACATTGCATCGTTAATATTGGAATTAGTTTTAATTTGTTTTTATCTGTTTTAAGTCTCAAGGAAAGCACTATAATTTTAATTTTAGTATTGTACAATTTATTTTGAATTTTGATATTGTTAGTATTATGTTAATGTCACTTAACAGCTTCACTGCTTCACTGTAATTTGCATGCATTTTAAAGACGTACACTTTAATTACTGACATGCTGGAAAGTATTTACAAGCACAATATTTCATCATAACTCCACCTCAGCGAACAAAAAGAAGAGAAAAAAGCATGTAAATATTTGAAATGGGCCGTTATTGTGGCAGCAGCAATATATGCAATACAATTTTAAAATATGTAGGGTATTATGCACAACATTAAAAATACAAACCAGGCAGCTTTATTTTTATCTCATGTAAATAAGACGCTGCATTAACTTGTTTCCAATAATTTCCATATTTTTAAACTGAAAATAAAATGCAAGACAGAAAACCATTTCAAATATAGCGTATGCACATCTAGCTTCCTATTTTTAAAAATAAGATTTAAATAATAAAAAAATAACATTATTTTCCTATGATTAAATTAAATACGGATTTATTTGTATTATTCCAAGCATATTGGAAGAGATATTATTTACAGCAGACAATCATGTGACTGACCACTGTTCGTAGGATTACAAAACTCGCTCCTCCATCGCCAATAAATGGAGTTTTATCACTGAGGCGCAATGCAAATTTATTTGTACAGACGTTCACATGAGAAACAATTACCGTCCGAATAAGGCTAAAGAAAATCAAGAGATGGACGTACTGGGTATAAGAGCCACTGGCCGCACTTTCAGCGAGGAGCCGATCACAATGAGAAGGTCCACCTCATCTTTATCCTGCTTCATGGCTCTGTGGAAAAATTCTGGAAGATTCTCGCCAAAGAAGACGATGTCTGGTTTCATGATGGCATACGGGATATCTGACGGACACCTCGGACAGTGAGGAACAACCTGCAACAGAACAACACATTTTAAAGTGCTTTCTCCAATATTCCCTGTTTATATAGCTGAATATAGCCGTTTGTGAATGTAAAAGGTCTGAAAAGTTTTAAAGGTCAAAGTGCACGACGAATAAAGTTGTCATTGTCTCAAAAAAGAAAGAAGCGATTCTTAAGTCGTCAGTAATTCCAGTCTCACTTCCCATTACATACATGTAACAAATTTGCATAATGCCAGCCTATGGTCTTCATTGGCTGCCTGTGAACAGCGTCTGCTTTGCTCCGCCCCCTTAAACACTGTAGCTGAGACTGGAAGAGTTTAGTTTGTGTTCTTCATGTCGAGAACATGATTTTTTTCAGTGCTGCGAATCCTATTTGCATGCACTTCAAAAGATGAGGATTTATTTAAAAAAAAAAAAAAAACGTTTTTATCACTGTGTATTAAGTGCTGAGGAAGAGCTGAAATTCAGATATGCTAATGGCTGTTTGGTTTCCGACATGCGCTGTAAGCGGTCGACCAATCACAACAGACTGGGCCGTCTGACCAATCAGAGCAGAGTAGCTTGTGGAAAGGAGGGGCTTAGAGAAACTGAATCTTTGAACGAACCGTTTCAGACTCTTTGAGACAATAGCTGATGCTGCAATGTATATTATACGGGTTTAACGGTTCACAAAATTCACGGTTCGGTTCGATACGACAGTGGTGTCACGGTTCGGTACGTTTTCGATACAGCAAAAAGAAAGAAATGCCAGAGAAATTTCCTATTTATTACAAGAAAAAATATTTTTAAATAAGTGTGAGTTTTCCTACATCTTGAAACTTTTAGTTTTATAAATGGGGGTAATCTTTGAAGGATGAACAAATAATGTTTTGGTCATCACATTAAAAATAACATTTAAATATGATAATATTTGAGTTTTGAAGTGCTGGAAAAAGATGTGATGTACTTGAAAGCATTTGACTATTCCTGCTAAACTTCCATGGTTACAGTGAATTAATCCCTGATTAATGTTGCTTATCTGTGGACTTAAAGCCTATAACTAGTTCATTCATGGAACAATGTTTCTCCTGGTTTTTAATAACGGAGAGATTTGAATGCTTTCACTAGATCTCGCAGCGATGTTATTACTTCAGTGGAGAATTCAAATGCTGTGTTTACTGGATCTCTCAGGGCTGTATAACAGTGTTGCTTGATAAAGATCGGCTCGCGCTGCACTGATGTTGATGGTCCAAACTGATAAACGGTCCGTGAAGAACAAAATAATGAGTAGCGCAGTTTCGTTACGCTTTCATTACGTTTGCCATTTGATGTTGGGCAACGCCAGCGCGGATTTTGGTCGGCAGGAAAAATGGTCCGGTGAATTGTTCGGTTTGTAACTCCTCGTACCGAACGGTTCAATACAAATACATGTATCATTACACCCCAAGTATATTATGAGAAAATTTTATGTTTTTTGACCTATTGTAGGAGACTCTAAAACAAAATTAGGAGCCTTTAAAATAGCATAATAAGGGCACTTTAAATTTGCACACTCAAATGTACCTGGTTGAATATATCCTCCCGTACGGCCTCACAATCAACCTTATGTTTACAGACAAGACAGGAAGCAGTCGCAAAAGAACCTAAAGCAAACAGTAAAAGACATAAGATAAATAAACAGACTAGATAAGGACAGAATAATGTATAAGGTATTATGACAGCAGATATACCATGACACTGAATGATCTTCTGGATCCCGGCGACCTGCTCCAGTGTGTCGATGTTCTGAGTGTAGTTCCTCAGTAACCTTCCCTTCTTATCCAGCATTGATATGAACCTGTGACATGGAGACGGCTGGAACTGTCCTGGGTAGATTTCCTACAGTAGAATGAAACAGGGCATATTGTTATTTATCTTCATGGCAAGACATCACAGGTGAATAATAATAGGGTAGATATCACTATGCTTCCACAGGTGATTAAATCACAGTAGTAGGGCACTATGAAATCAGTTTTATATTTTACAAAATTCCGTTTTTTTTTCCTTCTAAATTCCATATTTTCCGTTTTAGTTTTTCTGGATTCTGTTCTTTTTCCGTTTCAAATTTTTTTTGCACTCCATTTTAATGGTTAAATAAAATTGTAGTAATCAAAAAGCATGTCTAACTAATTGAAATCACGAAACGTATACAATTTAACAACAATTTATTAAAAGTTTAACAAAAATTGCATGTTTAGGGCTGTAGGGTCTGGACCAATCAGACACACACTAATTATTCATATTCATTATATTTAACGAATATAAAGGTCTATGAAACTCTCCCCCAAAACTAACCTCACAAATGAAGTTACTTTGTCAGCCGGGTGTCCGGTTGCAGAACACTTTAAGACTGATAACAGACTTTTACGACCTCAAAGGAATGTGGCCACATGCGCCACATGCTCAAGAGAGAGAGACAATCTTTAATTAAATAAACTTTGCGGTATTACTCTGATCTATGAAGGAACATGCCTCACAGAAACTGTGATTATTTACTGTCTTGTGTACTATTAGGTATAACAACATGGTATGTTTGATTGGGGTGTATGTGGTTGCACAACCACCCAACGGTCAATATAACCTCACCTGTATCATTCTTCCTACCTAATTAATCCTCATTTAATGACACATACTTTGATGTACATCACCTTCTCTTAGAATGCAATTTGAATTTGTTATGTCTATTTGAGCTTGAATGAACAGTCTAAGCACGCTGGGGACAAAGACCATAAATCAACTAAGAGCCGCTTCCCCTCTTGGACATGTCACCTTACTCATAGGTCCATTCAAACCTTAGGGGTGGTTCTTTTTCAGACTATATCAGAGAAAGGCAACAGTGACCGCTCTCTCTTGGTTTTCCATCCTGCCGCAAACACTGTCTCGGGTGATACGGGGAAACCCCCCCTCCCCCCTCCATGGGGGCCAAGAGGCCTTCCAGCAGGCCTGGATCCCAACCAGATCCGGCCTCATGGAAAAGAGAGGAGACTCTCTCACAAAGAACCAAAGACAATCTCAGGAGTTTTGGAACAAAGACTCCAACCAACAACGACTCCAATCACCCATCCTTCCGACTTCCTCACTTCTCCTGGGTGCTCGGCGTGGCCTCAAAAGAGTCCCAGGCCTTGACTAGGGATGTCCCGATCCGATACACAGCATCGGTATCGTGCCGATACTGGCCCAGAACGCTAGATCGGAGGAGAGAAAAAATATGATCCAATACCTATCCAACAATGCTTGAATATAGCATTTCCCTTGTTGCGACATCCAATTAAGCGGCGCATATTGGGCGGTTTTGCAATCTATTTTGCGGGCAAAAAATGGGTTTGGGCGGGTGGATAAAAATTGGGCTGGTTTCGGATCAGTTCGGCGGGTTTTTGTAGCCGAAACACCGGCACTTCAGATCCTTCTTTCGGCGACCCTCTGTTCAGCAGGCAGTCTGTCTCACTCACTCACGCACGCGCACACACACACACACACACACACACACACACACACACACACACACACACTCATCTCTGGCTGACGTGCCCCCTAAACTCACAACAGACACTCCATCCCACTACCTTCGGTGTACTATTAACACGGTTTTGCAATCTGTCTCCTCAGTTTATAAACCGTAGGCTGTAAACTGTATGCTACACAGGATTTTGACGCATATCCAAGCAAGGGTTTGTGCAGAGTGTGGAGCGCGCACTGCATGGCACGGAGCGCGGGCGCGAACACTTCCGTTTTCCTTTCAACAGTGGAAACAACTTAAAATACTTAATAATTTCTGGTCATACAGAAAATAACTTATTTATATATAACTTACGTCAATATTTATTTTTTTGCGGAGCTTTTGGTGTGCATACAGTTCAAATTAAAATGTTGGTGTTCAACTTTGCGTTTTAAAAATACAACAACCGTTATTTTTTCGTTTTACGGGTTAAAAAGGAAAAAGTAATGGACGCAAAAGTACACGGATCAATGGGTAATTTTAAAGCTTGTTAATGATTAACTTTAAACCTGTTGGTAGCTTTAAGTAGCCTACTGAAGTAGCCTGCCTGCCTGTATTTTGTCCTGTTTGAATAAAGGGTGGCAGTCTTTCATAATCAACTGTTGTTGTGGACTATATACTGGAGAAGTATTTCATTTTTGTTCTCCATTTGAGTGAGAGGTTTTTAGGTTGCTAATTGAGCAAAGTGCTTCCATATATTTTATTAGGCCTAGTATTAGTTCAAGAATAAAATAGAATAAAATAAAAATATCGGATTAATATCGGTATCGCAAATAGCCAAAACTGCGGCATCGGTATCGGAAGTGAAAAAGTGGTATCGGGACATCCCTAGCCTTGACCAAACCAATCATGCGTTCCTGGAGAAAGAGAACGCTCAACCAACTTCCACTTGACACTGCCGGAACCATCAACGACTTCAATTTGCAACAACTTCAAGAATTGTTCCCATTACAAATGCAAGTATTCAATTCAATGAAATGTGAAAATGAAATTCTGATGGTTCTTCTCATAGACCCTCTTCCGGTTTCCAATTTCATCCTATCACTAACCTATTTATGTATTCATGTCTGTATGTTGTTTAGTTTATTTATATACATATAAATATCTATATTTAGTTAATAAAACTTGTACATAATATGTATTTGGTTCTGCTTTGTTTGCAATACAATGTCACTTTATGATCACGGTTTTTGCTACTGGCTCAACGTGCGGTATATGCGAAGAAATAATTATTCTTCTGTGGCCATGGAAGATACCCTTTTCTTAGAATAAATTAATAATCAAAAGAGTTCGTTGGACGAACTGATTAATTGATTGTAATATTAATTCAGCCACATCAAGTTAATCCAATTAACTGACCCAAATATTTATAATTAATAATAACAAAATATTATTGATTATTAATATTTCCAAAAAGCTGAGTTCCTTACAGGGCCCTATGTAATTTTTTTTTTTTTTTTTCGAATTCCGTTTTTTTCCATTTTTGTTTTTCTGGATTATGTTCTTTTTCCGTTTTGATTTTTTTGCACTTAATTTTAATGGTTAAATAAAATTTGAATAATCAAAACTTATTCCTAATCAACCGAACTCATAAAAACAATTTATATTTGAAAAAAAAAAAATCTATTTCTGTGAAAAAAATCTAAAATCTATTTCTACACGTAATTTACTATTATTATTATGTGTTACTATTATTATTACATTGAGATGTAGATAAATTCTACTGTACAAACAATAACATATTTCTGTCACAATTTCTTCAAGTTAAACCGAACTTTTGTTTTGTCCTACAGTTGTTGCATTACAAGTTTTCTGAACTGTTATGTTTAAAAATGTAAATGAGGCATTGTGTAATTAAATATGCACTCAATTGCATACATTTCCAGAATTAATTTTGAACCTGCCTTTATCCAGTGTTCAGATTTCCAAGTTCATTCTGTTGACATATTAGAGATATGTGCAACAGATATAAACAGATATAAATAAAAATAGATTAAATGTGTATTTTGGATGTTTTCTTTCCACTAGTCTGAAAGAAGACATATTATGGAAGCAAAATAGACAATATATCTTCCTTTGAATGAAAAAATATTTTTGTTGCCTGTAGTGTCTTGTCTTATTTGAAATGTATGTTTTCCATTCTTGGCTGAAATGCAAATGAGAACACAGCGCATCAAACCTTGGCAAATTTGAAAAAAGGCCTGGGATCTCGTCTAAAGTAGTCTATGTCAAACATGGCTTGAGGATCAGGAAGATCAGGAAAATCCACAGCGAGTCTAGCGTATATTCCATCTCTAGAGCGAAAGTCAGGAATCCCGCAGGAAACGGACACCTGTGGGCACAAGAGGAACACTTCAATATTCAATATATTCAAATACGGAAAAGCGTTTTAGAGTAAAAAAGAAAAGAAAAACACACCCCAGCGCCGGTGAGCACGAGAACCTTCTTTCTCTCGTTCAGGAGTCGGACGACGTCCTCTAATGTGTTGATGTCTTTGTGTTTTTTCCTTTTGGGCGGCTCTGAGATGTTGATGATGATCTGCCACAGTGTCATGTCATCCAGATCCGGTGGAAGCACCGTTTCCGGAAGCAAATCTTTCAAAATGGCCCTCGGGTCAGTTCCTCTCATGATGTGCTGCTGGATGAACCGATACGATCCTGAAAGAAAACCATGCTTTCATTTCATTCACAAAACACTAAATTCTAGAGCAAATTAATGTGCAATTTGCACAATAAATATGTATAACTGTGCACAGTAATCTTCAGTGTCAGATGTTTGACTCAGAATAAACTTTCTTTATTTTCGTCTTGCAAAATGCCTTAGGCACTCAGTAAACGAATGGATGAATCTAACTAAATTTACCAATCTGTGGTTGAGGCGTCCAATCACTGGAGCTGGCGTGAGAAGAGCAGTCATCATCATCATCATCACGAAGAAGATCAGGTGACGTAAACCCATTGGGGTGGAGACCTTCGTCAATTAACACTGTGTGCAAACCACACAATCATCTCTAATTATATGAGGAATAACACATTAGTCTAAAAGAGAAGGCTATATTAAAGTGTCCAAATATATTTTAATAAAACATGTAAACAAATGTACAAAAAAAAGCATCAAATATAAATGGAGTTGACATGACATGTCAAAAGTGACAGATAAATAATATTTACATTAAAATTAACTAACTGAATACTTATATATATATATATATATATATATATATAATAACAATAAGATATTGAATAATAAAAGATCGAATTATATAAATAGAATAAATAATTACAAATAAAACAATATCTAATAGGCCTAATTATTGAAATTATATAAATAATTAAATATAATGTTTTATTATATTTAATTAGTGAATAGTTAATTAAAACAATAAAATGATATCCCTTTAGTATTGAGATTATATAAATATAATACTAGTTACACTTCTATTTAATTAGTAAGCAATTAATAATAATATAATATATTTAAATAAACAATAAAATAATTGAAAATATCAATAATAACAACAAAATAATATCTAATAATTAATTAAATTATATAAACAACTAAATATAGTTATAACAATAGTAATAATAATAATCACTTCAGTTGCTATTACATTAAATAATCATTCAATAAAAACGTAAAAATAGGGTAAAACTGTGTGAACATGCAGTAAATCTGTCTGTTATCTTATCGTGAGAGATTAAGAAAAACTTTTAAAATAACCAATAAATGGAATAATTGGATAAATAATGTAACGCTGTTGTACCGGAGAGCTCGGGTTCCGGTTCGGCGGTGATCCCGGGTTCAGTGCTCTTGTTGTTGTTGTTGTTGTTGATTGAGGCCTGCCGAGACTCGTCCATCAGCGCCGGTTCCGCCTCCACCGGCTCGGTTCCGACAGCATCGCTGTGTTCCAAATCACCGGGCGGGTCCCGGAGCCTCGGTCTCTTCAGAACCGGCCCGTCCAGCTCAGCGGCGTCGGCGGGTTCGGCCCGTTTAGTTTCGCCGTCCGCCATCTTCGCCAGGGAGTGAGCGAGTGGAGGAGGGGCGCGAGCGAGCGGGAGGACCTTCCGGTAATTATGTGACGTGACGTCACGAGCCGATGGACCGTAGCGCCGCTAGTGCGCGACGCTGCGCGCGCCCGTACAGACTACAGATCACGTGAAATGTAATTTATTCTGTTATAATTTGCTTTTCAATTTTTCTTATTATGTTATTATTATGTTATGATAATATGTTACTGCCTGTTTGTTATTTGAAATTATTTAATAAAGTAAAAAAAAAGACTAAAGAGCAAGTGACTGCCTCGCAGTAACAAACGATTCAGTTTAAAGTAGTTTATTGACATAATTATGTGTACATTATTTCCACCCCATACAAAATACCATGGTATTTGTCAAACATACCATGGTATTACTAAAGCGGAACATGTCAAATCATTTTTTGTTACTTTTAGTGCAATTCAATCAACATCTCTGTGAATAACTTTTAATATACTTACATAAAGTCTGTATGCATAAAAAGTAATTTTGTTGCTTTAAATCATAAGTTTGGTATTTTAGTATGAGTCATAGCGTCTGTGTCACGAAGGGCATTTAAAAGCCCTGCTACCGTAAAGTTCCTAATACTTGTGCGCATCAATAGCCGCGGGAACATATTTTTATCAGGGGGGTCCTGGGGGTTGGGCTTGATATTATGGGGCGGTGCTGTGGTGGTGGAGTATTTTTCATTAAACAAAATCCTGATATTAAACAACCAAAACAAGATGATGAACATACAAATGAATGGACCGATTTATGTGAGAACGCTCAGAACTCATAATAAATTTTACAAACACAGCACAAAAATCTGCATCTTACCCTATGATACTCACTCAGGAGATAGTGCCGGTTCACAAATAAAGCAAAAATTTTCAAAGCAAAAACGCAAGACGCGGCAGTGGAACGGGGGAACGCAAGTTCTCGAGGCGCGTTTAAGTTGAACTTATTTTAACTTGAGCGCTGCGTTTTTAGAACGCGAGACGCGAACGCAACAGTTAAACACGGCTAGTGCGTTCACACAGTAAAACAATGGAAAAG